>OZ010645.1:33944827-33975827 GCA_963932195.1 Empis livida | reverse complement strand
TTTGGGTGCAAAATAAGGACAAAAACAGAAAACCAAAATATTTCAAATAACTTTTTTTTCTTTTTTTCCCGTTATTTAGGTGCAAAATAAGGACAAAAACAGAAAACCAAAATATTTCAAATAACTTTTTTTTCCTTTTTTCCCGTCATTTGGCTGCAAAATAAGGACAAAAACAGAAAACCAAAATATTTCAAATAACTTTTTTTTTTCTTTTTTCCCGTTATTTAGGTGCAAAATAAGGACAAAAACAGAAAACCAAAATATCTCAAATACCTTTTTTTTTATTTTTTCCCGTTATGGGGGTTCCCAATTAGGACAAAAACAGAAAACCAAAATATTTCAAATAACTTTTTTTTCTTTTTTCCGTTATTTGGCTTGCAAATAAGGACAAAAACAGAAAACCAAAATATTTCAAATAACTTTTTTTCCCTTTTTTCCCGTTGTTTGGGTGCAAAATAAGGACAAAAACAGAAACCAAAATATTTCAAATAACTTTTTTTTTTCTTTTTTCCCGTTATTTAGGTGCAAAATAAGGACAAAAACAGAAAACCAAAATATTTCAAATAACTTTTTTTCTCTTTTTTTCCGTTATTTGGGTGCAAAATAAGGACAAAAACAGTAATCCAAAATATTTCAGATAACTTTTTTTTTACTTTTCCCGTCATTTGGGTGCAAAATAAGGACAAAAACAGAAAACCAAAATATTTCAAATAACTTTTTTTTTATTTTTGCCGTTATTTGGGTGCAAAATAAGGACAAAAACAGAAAACCAAATATTTCAATTAATTTTTTTTTTATTTTTTCCTGTTATTTGGGTGCAAAATAAGGACATAAACCGAAATCCAAAATATTTCAAATAACTTTTTCAAATAAATATTTTAAAATAATTTTTCTTTATTTTTTCCCGTTATTTAGGTGCAAAATAAGGACAAAAACAGAAAACCAAAATATTTCAAATAACTTTTTTTTTCTTTTTTCCCGTTATTTGGGTGCAAAATAAGGACAAAAACAGAAAACCAAAATATTTCAAATAACTTTTTTTTATTTTTTCCCGTTATTTGGGTGCAAAGTAAGGACAAAAACAGAAAACCAAAATATTTCAAATAACTTTTTTTTCTTTTTTTCCCCTTATTTGGGTGCAAAATAAGGACATAAACCGAAATCCAAAATATTTCAAATAACTTTTTCAAATAAATATTTAAAATAATTTTTCTTTATTTTTTTCCCCGTTATTTAGGTGCAAAATAAGGACAAAAACAGAAAACCAAAATATTTCAAATAACTTTTATTTTCTTTTTTCCCGTTATTTGGGTGCAAAATAAGGACAAAAACAGAAAACCAAAATATTTCAAATAACTTTTTTTTCCTTTTTTCCCCTTATTTGGGTGCAAAATAAGGACAAAAACAGAAAACCAAAATATTTCAAATAACTTTTTTTTATTTTTTCCCGTTATTTGGGTGCAAAATAAGGACAAAAACAGAAAACCAAAATATTTCAAATAACTTTTTTTTATTTTTTCATGTTATTTGAGTGCAAAATAAGGACAAAAACAGAAAACCAAAATATTTCAAATAACTTTTTTTTTATTTTTTCCCGTTATTTAGGTGCAAAATAAGGACAAAAACAGAAAACTAAAATATTTCAAATAAGTTTTTTTTTCTTTTCTCCCGTTATTTGGGTGCAAAATAAGGACAAAAACAGAAAACCAAAATATTTCAGATAACTTTTTTTTATATTTTGCCGTTATTTGGGTTCAAAATAAGGACAAAAACAGAAAACCAAAATTTTCAAATAACTTTTTTTTTATTTTTTCCCGTTATTTGGGTGCAAAATAAGGACAAAAACAGAAAACCAAAATATTTCAGATAACTTTTTTTTATTTTTTCGCGTTATTTGGGTGCAAAATAAGGACAAAAACAGAAAACCAAAATATTTCAAATAAGTTTTTTTTATTTTTTCCGTTATTTGGGTGCAAAATAAGGACAAAAACAGAAAACCAAAATATTTCAAATAACTTTTTTTTAAATTTTTTCCCGTTATTTGGGTGCAAAATAAGGACAAAAACAGAAAACCAAAATATTTCAGATAACTTTTTTTTTATTTTTTCCCGTTATTGGGGTGCAAAATAAGGACAAAAACAGAAAATTAAAATATTTCAAATAACTTTTTTTTTATTTTTTCCCGTTATTTGGGTGCAAAATAAGGACAAAAACAGAAAACCAAAATATTTCAAATAACTTTTTTTATTTTTTCCCGTTATTTGGGTGCAAAATAAGGACAAAAAAAGAAAACCAAAATAACCTTTTTCTTCTTTTTTCCCGTTATTTGGGTGCAAAATAAGGACAAAAACAGAAAACCAAAATATTTCAGATAACTTTTTTTTTATTTTTTCCCGTTATTTGGGTGCAAAATAAGGACAAAAACAGAAAACCAAAATATTTCAGATAACTTTTTTTTTATTTTTCCCGCTATTTGGGGTGCAAAATAAGGACAAAAAACAGAAAACCAAAATATTTCAAATAACTTTTGTTTATTTTTTCCCGTTATTTGGGTGCAAAATAAGGACAAAAACAGAAAACCAAAATAACCTTTTTTTTTCTTTTTTCCCGTTATTTGGGTGCAAAATAAGGACAAAAACAGAAAACCAAAATATTTCAGATAACCTTTTTTTTCTTTTTTCCCGTTATTTGGGTGCAAAATAAAGACAAAAACAGAAAACCAAAATATTTCAGATAACTTTTTTTTATTTTTTCCCGCTATTTGGGTGCAAAATAAGGACAAAAACAGAAAACCAAAATATTTCAAATAACTTTTTTTTTATTTTTTCCCGTTATTTGGATGTAAAATAAAGACAAAAACCGAAAACCAAAATATTTCAGATAACTTTTTTTTTATTGTATCCCGTTATTTAGGTGCAAAATATGGACAAAAACAGAAAACCAAAATATTTCAAATAACTTTTTTTTTCTTTTTCCCGTTATTTGGGTGCAAAATAAGGACAAAAACAGAAAACCAAATAATTTCAGATAACTTTTTTTTTATTTTTTCCTGTTATTTAAGTGCCAAATAAGGACAAAAACAGAAAACCAAAATATTTCAAATAACTTTTTTTTTCTTTTTTCCCGTTATTTGGGTGCAAAATAAGGAGAAAAACAGAAAATCAAATTATTTCATATAATTTTTTTTCTTTTTTCCCGTTATTTACGTGCAAAATAAGGACAAAAACAGAAAACCAAAATATTTCAAATAACTTTTTTTTCTTTTTTCCCTTTATTTGGTGCAAAATAAGGACAAAAACAGAAAACCAAAATCTTTCAGATAACTTTTTTTTTATTTTTTCCCGTTAGTTGGGTGCAAAATAAGGACAAAAACAGAAAACCTAAATATTTCAAATAACTTTTTTTTATTTTTTTCCCGTTATTTGGGTGCAAAATAAGGACAAAAACAGAAAACCAAATAATTTCAGATAACTTTTTTTTTATTTTTTTCTGTTATTTAAGTGCCAAATAAGGACAAAAACAGAAAACCAAATATTTCAAATAACTTTTTTTCTTTTTTCCCGTTATTTGGGGGCAAAATAAGGAGAAAAACAGAAACTCAAATTATTTCATATAATTTTTTTTCTTTTTTCCCGTTATTTACGTGCCAAATAAGGACAAAAACAGAAAACCAAAATATTTCAAATAACTTTTTTTTCTTTTTTCCCGTTATTTGGGGGCAAAATAAGGAGAAAAACAGAAACTCAAATTATTTCATATAATTTTTTTTCTTTTTTCCGTTATTTACGTGCAAAATAAGGACAAAAACAGAAAACCAAAATTTTTCAGATAACTTTTTTTTTATTTTTTCCCGTTAGTTGGGTGCAAAATAAGGACAAAAACAGAAAACCTAAATATTTCAGATAACTTTTTTTTTATTTTTTCGCGTTATTTGGGTGCAAAATAAGGACAAAAACAGAAAACCAAAATATTTCAAATAACTTTTTTTTATTTTTTTCCCGTTATTTGGGTGCAAAATAAGGACAAAAACAGAAAACCAAAATATTTCAAATAACTTTTTTTTAAATTTTTTCCCGTTATTTGGGTGCAAAATAAGGACAAAAACAGAAAACCAAAATATTTCAGATAACTTTTTTTTTATTTTTTCCCGTTATTGGGGTGCAAAATAAGGACAAAAACAGAAAACCAAAATATTTCAGATAACTTTTTTTTTATTTTTTCCCGCTATTTGGGTGCAAAATAAGGACAAAAACAGAAAACCAAAATATTTCAAATAACTTTTTTTTTATTTTTTCCCGTTATTTAGATGTAAAATAAAGACAAAAACCGAAAACCAAAATATTTCAGATAACTTTTTTTTTATTGTATCCCGTTATTTAGGTGCAAAATATGGACAAAAACAGAAAACCAAAATATTTCAAATAACTTTTTTTTTCTTTTTTCCCGTTATTTGGGTGCAAAATAAGGACAAAAAACAGAAAACCAAATAATTTCAGATAACTTTTTTTTTATTTTTTCCTGTTATTTAAGTGCCAAATAAGGACAAAAACAGAAAACCAAAATATTTCAAATAACTTTTTTTTCTTTTTCCCGTTATTTGGGTGCAAAATAAGGAGAAAAACAGAAAATCAAATTATTTCATATAATTTTTTTTCTTTTTTCCCGTTATTTACGTGCAAAATAAGGACAAAAACAGAAAACCAAAATATTTCAAATAACTTTTTTTTTCTTTTTTCCCTTTATTTGGGTGCAAAATAAGGACAAAAACAGAAAACCAAAATCTTTCAGATAACTTTTTTTTTATTTTTTCCCGTTAGTTGGGTGCAAAATAAGGACAAAAACAGAAAACCTAAATATTTCAAATAACTTTTTTTTTATTTTTTCCCGTTATTTGGGGTGCAAAATAAGGACAAAAACAGAAAACCAAAATATTCAAATAACTTTTTTTTTATTTTTTCCAGTTATTTGGTGCAAAATAAGTACAAAAACAGAAAACCAAAATATTTCAAATAACTTTTTTTTTATTTTTTTCCCGTTATTTGGGTGCAAAATAAGGACAAAAACAGAAAACCAAATAATTTCAGATAACTTTTTTTTTATTTTTTTCTGTTATTTAAGTGCCAAATAAGGACAAAAACAGAAAACCAAAATATTTCAAATAACTTTTTTTTCTTTTTTCCCGTTATTTGGGGGGCAAAATAAGGAGAAAAACAGAAACTCAAATTATTTCATATAATTTTTTTTCTTTTTTCCCGTTATTTACGTGCAAAATAAGGACAAAAACAGAAACCAAAATATTTCAAATAACTTTTTTTTTCTTTTTTCCCTTTATTTGGGTGCAAAATAAGGACAAAAACAGAAAACCAAAATTTTTCAGATAACTTTTTTTTTATTTTTTCCCGTTAGTTGGGTGCAAAATAAGGACAAAAACAGAAAACCTAAATATTTCAGATAACTTTTTTTTATTTTTTCGCGTTATTTGGGTGCAAAATAAGGACAAAAACAGAAAACCAAAATATTTCAAATAACTTTTTTTTATTTTTTCCCGTTATTTGGGTGCAAAATAAGGACAAAAACAGAAAACCAAAATATTTCAAATAACTTTTTTTTAATTTTTTCCCGTTATTTGGGTGCAAAATAAGGACAAAAACAGAAAACCAAAATATTTCAGATAACTTTTTTTTTATTTTTCCCGTTATTGGGGTGCAAAATAAGGACAAAAACAGAAAACCAAAATATTTCAAATAACTTTTTTTTTATTTTTTCCCGTTATTTGGGTGCAAAATAAGGACAAAACAGAAAACCAAAATATTTCAAATAACTTTTTTTTTATTTTTTCCCGTTATTTGGGTGCAAAATAAGGACAAAAACACAAAACCAAAATATTTCAAATAACTTTTTTTAAATTTTTTCCCGTTATAAGGACAAAAACAGAAACCAAAATATTTCAAATAACTTTTTTTTTATTTTTTCCCGTTATTTGGGTGCAAAATAAGGACAAAAAAAGAAAACCAAAATAACCTTTTTCTTCTTTTTTCCCGTTATTTGGGTGCAAAATAAGGACAAAAACAGAAAACCAAAATATTTCAGATAACCTTTTTTTTCTTTTTTCCGTTTATTTGGGTGCAAAATAAGGACAAAAACAGAAAACAAAATATTTGAGATACTTTTTTTTATTTTTTCCCGCTATTTGGGTGCAAAATAAGGACAAAAACAGAAAACCAAAATATTTCAAATAACTTTCTTTTTATTTTTTCCGTTATTTGGGTGCAAAATAAGGACAAAAACAGAAAACCAAAATATTTCAAATAACTTTTGTTTATTTTTTCCCGTTATTTGGGTGCAAAATAAGGACAAAAACAGAAAAACCAAAATAACCTTTTTTTTCTTTTTTCCCGTTATTTGGGTGCAAAATAAGGACAAAAACAGAAAACCAAAATATTTCAGATAACCTTTTTTTTCTTTTTTCCCGTTATTTGGGTGCAAAATAAGGACAAAAACAGAAAACCAAAATATTTCAGATAACTTTTTTTTTATTTTTTCCCGCTATTTGGGTGCAAAATAAGGACAAAAACAGAAAATCAAATTATTTCATATAATTTTTTTTCTTTTTTCCCGTTATTTACGTGCAAAATAAGGACAAAAACAGAAAACCAAAATATTTCAAATAACTTTTTTTTTCTTTTTTCCCTTTATTTGGGGTGCAAAATAAGGACAAAAACAGAAAACCAAAATTTTTCAGATAACTTTTTTTTATTTTTTCCCGTTAGTTGGGTGCAAAATAAGGACAAAAACAGAAAACCTAAATATTTCAAATAACTTTTTTTTTATTTTTTCCCCGTTATTTGGGTGCAAAATAAGGACAAAAACAGAAAACCAAAATATTTCAAATAACTTTTTTTTTATTTTTTCCAGTTATTTGGGTGCAAAATAAGTACAAAAACAGAAAACCAAAATATTTTAAATAACTTTTTTTTCTTTTTTCCCGTTATTTGGGTGCAAAATAAGGACAAAAACAGAAAACCAAAATATTTCAAATAACTTTTTTTTAATTTTTTCTCGTTATTTGGGTGCAAAATAAGGACAAAAACAGAAAACCAAAATATTTCATATAACTTTTTTTTTATTTTTTCCCGTTATTTGGGTGGAAAATAAGGACAAAAGCAGAAAACCAAAATATTTCAGATAAGTTTTTTTTTCTTTTTTTCCGTTATTTGGGTGCAAAATAAGGACAAAAACAGAAAACCAAAATATTTCATATAACTTTTTTTTTATTTTTTCCCGCTATTTGGGTGCAAAATAAGGACAAAAACAGAAAACCAAAATATTTCAAATAACTTTTTTTTTATTTTTTCCCGTTATTTGGGTGTAAAATAAAGACAAAAACCGAAAACCAAAATATTTCAGATAACCTTTTTTTTCTTTTTCCCGTTATTTGGGTGCAAAATAAAGACAAAAACAGAAAACCAAAATATTTCAGATAACTTTTTTTTTATTTTTTCCCGCTATTTGGGTGCAAAATAAGGACAAAAACAGAAAACCAAAATATTTCAAATAACTTTTTTTTTATTTTTTCCCGTTATTTGGGTGTAAAATAAAGACAAAAACCGAAAACCAAAATATTGCAGATATCTTTTTTTTTATTGTAACCCCTTATTTAGGTGCAAAATATGGACAAAAACAGAAAACCAAAATATTTCAAATAACTTTTTTTTTCTTTTTTCCCGTTATTTGGGTGCAAAATAAGGACAAAAACAGAAAACCAAATAATTTCAGATAACTTTTTTTTTATTTTTTCCTGTTATTTAAGTGCCAAATAAGGACAAAAACAGAAAACCAAAATATTTCAAATAACTTTTTTTTCTTTTTTCCCGTTATTTGGGTGCAAAATAAGGAGAAAAACAGAAAATCAAATTATTTCATATAACTTTTTTTTCTTTTTTCCCGTTATTTACGTGCAAAATAAAGACAAAAACAGAAAACCAAAATATTTCAAATAACTTTTTTTTAATTTTTTTCCCGTTATTTGGGTGCAAAATAAGGACAAAAACAGAAAACCAAAATATTTCAAAATATTTCCTTTTTTTTATTTTTTCCCGTTATTTGGGTGCAAATAAGGACAAAAACAGAAAACCAAAATAACCTTTTTTTTCTTTTTTCCCGTTATTTGGGTGCAAACTAAGGACAAAAACTGAAAACCAAAATATTTCAGATAACCTTTTTTTTTCTTTTTTCCCGTTATTTGGGTGCAAAATAAGGACAAAAACAGAAAACCAAAATATTTCAGATAACTTGTTTTTTATTTTTTCCCGCTATTTGGGTGCAAAATAAGGACAAAAACAGAAAACCAAAATATTTCAAATAACTTGTTTTTAATTTTTTCCCGTTATTTGGGTATAAAATAAAGACAAAAATCGAAAACCAAAATATTTCAGATAACTTTTTTTTTATTGTATCCCGTTATTTGGGTGCAAAATAAGGACAAAAACAGAAAACCAAAATATTTCAAATAACTTTTTTTTATTTTTCCCGTTATTTGGGTGCAAAATAAGGACAAAAACAGAAAACCAAAATATTTCAAATAACTTTTTTTTTATTTTTTCCCGTTATTTGGTGCAAAATAAGGACAAAAACAGAAAACCAAAATATTTCAAATAACTTATTTTTTATTTTTTCCGTTATTTGGGTGCAAAATAAGACAAAAACCGAAAACCAAAATATTTCAGATAACTTTTTTTTTATTGTATCCCGTTATTTAGGTGCAAAATATGGACAAAAACAGAAAACCAAAATATTTCAGATAACTTTTTTTTTATTTTTTCCCGTTATTTGGGTGCAAAATAAGGACAAAAACAGAAAACCAAAATATTTCAAATAACTTATTTTTTATTTTTTCCGTTATTTGGGTGCAAAATAAGGATAAAAACAGAAACCAAAATATTTCAAATAACTTTTGTTTATTTTTTCCCGTTATTTGGGTGCAAAATAAGGACAAAAACAGAAAACCAAAATATTTCAGATAACTTTTTTTTTATTTTTTCCCGTTATTTGGGTGCAAAATAAGGACAAAAACAGAAAACCAAAATATTTCAAATAACTTATTTTTTATTTTTTCCGTTATTTGGGTGCAAAATAAGGACAAAAACAGAAAACCAAAATATTTCAAATAACTTTTTTTTTATTTTTTCCAGTTATTTGGGTGCAAAATAAGTACAAAAACAGAAAACCAAAATATTTCAAATAACTTTTTTTTTCTTTTTTCCCGTTATTTGGGTGCAAAATAAGGACAAAAACAGAAAACCAAAATATTTCAAATAACTTTTTTTTTATTTTTTCTCGTTATTTGGGTGCAAAATAAGGACAAAAACAGAAAACCAAAATATTTCAAATAACTTTTTTTTTATTTTTTCCCGTTATTTGGGTGCAAAATAAGGACAAAAGCAGAAAACCAAAATATTTCAGATAAGTTTTTTTTTCTTTTTTTCCGTTATTTGGGTGCAAAATAAGGACAAAAACCGAAAACCAAAATATTTCATATAACTTTTTTTTTATTTTTTCCCGCTATTTGGGTGAAAAATAAGGACAAAACAGAAAACCAAAATATTTCAGATAACTTTTTTTTTATTGTATCCCGTTATTTAGGTGTAAAATAAAGACAAAAACCGAAAACCAAAATATTTCAGATATCTTTTTTTTTATTGTATCCCGTTATTTAGGTGCAAAATATGGACAAAAACAGAAAACCAAAATATTTCAAATAACTTTTTTTTTTCTTTTTTCCCGTTATTTGGGTGCAAAATAAGGACAAAAACAGAAAAGCAAAATATTTCAAATAACTTTTTTTTTATTTTTTCCCGTTATTTGGGTGCAAAATAAGGACAAAAACAGAAAACCAAAATAACCTTTTTTTTATTTTTTCCCGTTATTTGGGTGCAAAATAAGTACAAAAACAGAAAACCAAAATATTTCAAATAACTTTTTTTTTCTTTTTTCCCGTTATTTGGGTGCAAAATAAGGACAAAAACAGAAAACCAAAATATTTCAAATAACTTTTTTTTTTATTTTTTCCCGTTATTTGGGTGCAAAATAAGGACAAAAACAGAAAACCAAAATATTTCAAATAACTTTTTTTTTATTTTTTCCCGTTATTTGGGTGTAAAATAAAGACAAAAACCGAAAACCAAAATATTTCAAATAACTTTTTTTTTATTTTTTCCCGTTATTTAAGTGCCAAATAAGGACAAAAACAGAAAACCAAAATATTTCAAATAACTTTTTTTCTTTTTTCCCGTTATTTGGGTGCAAAATAAGGAGAAAAACAGAAAATCAAATTATTTCATATAACTTTTTTTTCTTTTTTCCCGTTATTTACGTGCAAAATAAAGACAAAAACAGAAAACCAAAATATTTCAAATAACTTTTTTTTAATTTTTTTCCCGTTATTTGGGTGCAAAATAAAGACAAAAACAGAAAACCAAAATATTTCAAAATATTTCCTTTTTTTTATTTTTTCCCGTTATTTGGGTGCAAAATACGGACAAAAACAGAAAACCAAAATAACCTTTTTTTTCTTTTTTCCCGTTATTTGGGTGCAAACTAAGGACAAAAACAGAAAACCAAAATATTTCAGATAACCTTTTTTTTCTTTTTTCCCGTTATTTGGGTGCAAAATAAGGACAAAAACAGAAAACCAAAATATTTCAGATAACTTTTTTTTTATTTTTTCCCGCTATTTGGGTGCAAAATAAGGACAAAAACAGAAAACCAAAATATTTCAAATAACTTTTTTTTTACTTTTTTCCGTTATTTGGGTGTAAAATAAAGACAAAAACCGAAAACCAAAATATTTCAGATAACTTTTTTTTTATTGTATCCCGTTATTTGGGTGCAAAATAAGGACAAAAACAGAAAACCAAAATATTTCAAATAACTTTTTTTTTATTTTTTCCCGTTATTTGGGTGCAAAATAAGGACAAAAACAGAAAACCAAAATACTTCAAATAACTTTTTTTTTATTTTTTCCCGTTATTTGGGTGCAAAATAAGGACAAAAACAGAAAACCAAAATAACCTTTTTTTTCTTTTTTCCCGTTATTTGGGTGCAAAATAAGGACAAAAACAGAAAACCATAATATTTCAGATAACTTTTTTTTTATTTTTTTCCCGTTATTTGGGTGCAAAATAAGGACAAAAACAGAAAACCAAAATATTTCAGATAACTTTTTTTTTATTTTTTCCCGCTATTTGGGTGCAAAATAAGGACAAAAACAGAAAACCAAAATATTTCAAATAACTTTTTTTTTATTTTTTCCCGTTATTTGGGTGTAAAATAAAGACAAAAACCGAAAACCAAAATATTTCAGATAACTTTTTTTTTATTGTATCCCGTTATTTAGGTGCAAAATATGGACAAAAACAGAAAACCAAAATATTTCAGATAACTTTTTTTTTATTTTTTCCCGTTATTTGGGTGCAAAATAAGGACAAAAACAGAAAACCAAAATATTTCAAATAACTTATTTTTTATTTTTTCCGTTATTTGGGTGCAAAATAAGGACAAAAACAGAAAACCAAAATATTTCAAATAACTTTTGTTTATTTTTTCCCGTTATTTGGGTGCAAAATAAGGACAAAAACAGAAAACCAAAATAACCTTTTTTTTCTTTTTTCCCGTTATTTGGGTGCAAAATAAGGACAAAAACAGAAAACCAAAATATTTCAGATAACCTTTTTTTTCTTTTTTCCCGTTATTTGGGTGCAAAATAAGGACAAAAACAGAAAACCAAAATATTTCAAATAACTTTTTTTTTATTTTTTCCCGTTATTTGGGTGCAAAATAAGGACAAAAACAGAAAACCAAAATATTTCAAATAACTTTTTTTTTATTTTTTCCCGTTATTTGGGTGCAAAATAAGGACAAAAACAGAAAACCAAAATAACCTTTTTTTTCTTTTTTCCCGTTATTTGGGTGCAAAATAAGGACAAAAACAGAAAACCTAAATATTTCAAATAACTTTTTTTTTATTTTTTTCCCGTTATTTGGGTGCAAAATAAGGACAAAAACAGAAAACCAAAATATTTCAAATAACTTTTTTTTTATTTTTTCCCGTTATTTGGGTGCAAAATAAGGACAAAAACAGAAAACCAAAATATTTCAAATAACTTTTTTTTTATTTTTTCCCGTTATTTGGGTGCAAAATAAGGACAAAAACAGAAAACCAAAATAACCTTTTTTTTCTTTTTTCCCGTTATTTGGGTGCAAAATAAGGACAAAAACAGAAAACCAAAATATTTCAAATAACTTTTTTTTAATTTTTTTCCCGTTATTTGGGTGCAAAATAAGGACAAAAACAGAAAACCAAAATATTTCAGATAACTTTTTTTTTATTTTTTCCCGTTATTTGGGTGCAAAATAAGTACAAAAACAGAAAACCAAAATATTTCAGATAACTTTTTTTTTATTTTTTTCCCGTTATTTGGGTGCAAAATAAGGACAAAAACAGAAAACCAAAATATTTCAGATAACTTTTTTTTTATTTTTTCCGTTATTTGGGTGCAAAATAAGGACAAAAACAGAAAACCAAAATATTTCAAATAACTTTTGTTTATTTTTTCCCGTTATTTGGGTGCAAAATAAGGACAAAAACAGAAAACCAAAATAACCTTTTTTTTCTTTTTTCCCGTTATTTGGGTGCAAAATAAGGACAAAAACAGAAAACCAAAATATTTCAGATAACCTTTTTTTTCTTTTTTCCCGTTATTTGGGTGCAAAATAAGGACAAAAACAGAAAACCAAAATATTTCAAATAACTTTTTTTTTATTTTTTCCCGTTATTTGGGTGCAAAATAAGGACAAAAACAGAAAAGCAAAATATTTCAAATAACTTTTTTTTTATTTTTTCCCGTTATTTGGGTGCAAAATAAGGACAAAAACAGAAAACCAAAATAACCTTTTTTTATTTTTTCCCGTTATTTGGGTGCAAAATAAGGAGAAAAACAGAAAATCAAATTATTTCATATAACTTTTTTTTCTTTTTTCCCGTTATTTACGTGCAAAATAAAGACAAAAACAGAAAACCAAAATATTTCAAATAACTTTTTTTTAATTTTTTTCCCGTTATTTGGGTGCAAAATAAAGACAAAAACAGAAAACCAAAATATTTCAAAATATTTCCTTTTTTTTATTTTTTCCCGTTATTTGGGTGCAAAATAAGGACAAAAACAGAAAACCAAAATAACCTTTTTTTTCTTTTTTCCTGTTATTTGGGTGCAAACTAAGGACAAAAACAGAAAACCAAAATATTTCAGATAACCTTTTTTTTCTTTTTTCCCGTTATTTGGGTGCAAAATAAGGACAAAAACAGAAAACCAAAATATTTCAGATAACTTTTTTTTTATTTTTTCCCGCTATTTGGGTGCAAAATAAGGACAAAAACAGAAAACCAAAATATTTCAAATAACTTTTTTTTTATTTTTTCCCGTTATTTGGGTGTAAAATAAAGACAAAAACCGAAAACCAAAATATTTCAGATAACTTTTTTTTTATTGTATCCCGTTATTTGGGTGCAAAATAAGGACAAAAACAGAAAACCAAAATATTTCAAATAACTTTTTTTTTATTTTTTCCCGTTATTTGGGTGCAAAATAAGGACAAAAACAGAAAACCAAAATACTTCAAATAACTTTTTTTTTATTTTTTCCCGTTATTTGGGTTCAAAATAAGGACAAAAACAGAAAACCAAAATAACCTTTTTTTTCTTTTTTCCCGTTATTTGGGTGCAAAATAAGGACAAAAACAGAAAACCATAATATTTCAGATAACTTTTTTTTTATTTTTTTCCCGTTATTTGGGTGCAAAATAAGGACAAAAACAGAAAACCAAAATATTTCAGATAACTTTTTTTTTATTTTTTCCCGCTATTTGGGTGCAAAATAAGGACAAAAACAGAAAACCAAAATATTTCAAATAACTTTTTTTTTATTTTTTCCCGTTATATGGGTGTAAAATAAAGACAAAAACCGAAAACCAAAATATTTCAGATAACTTTTTTTTTATTGTATCCCGTTATTTAGGTGCAAAATATGGACAAAAACAGAAACCCAAAATATTTCAGATAACTTTTTTTTTATTTTTTCCCGTTATTTGGGTGCAAAATAAGGACAAAAACAGAAAACCAAAATATTTCAAATAACTTTTGTTTATTTTTTCCCGTTATTTGGGTGCAAAATAAGGACAAAAACAGAAAACCAAAATAACCTTTTTTTTCTTTTTTCCCGTTATTTGGGTGCAAAATAAGGACAAAAACAGAAAACCAAAATATTTCAGATAACCTTTTTTTTCTTTTTTCCCGTTATTTGGGTGCAAAATAAGGACAAAAACAGAAAACCAAAATATTTCAAATAACTTTTTTTTTATTTTTTCCCGTTATTTGGGTGCAAAATAAGGACAAAAACAGAAAACCAAAATATTTCAAATAACTTTTTTTTTATTTTTTCCCGTTATTTGGGTGCAAAATAAGGACAAAAACAGAAAACCAAAATAACCTTTTTTTTCTTTTTTCCCGTTATTTGGGTGCAAAATAAGGACAAAAACAGAAAACCTAAATATTTCAAATAACTTTTTTTTTATTTTTTTCCCGTTATTTGGGTGCAAAATAAGGACAAAAACAGAAAACCAAAATATTTCAAATAACTTTTTTTTTATTTTTTCCCGTTATTTGGGTGCAAAATAAGGACAAAAACAGAAAACCAAAATATTTCAAATAACTTTTTTTTTATTTTTTCCCGTTATTTGGGTGCAAAATAAGGACAAAAACAGAAAAACAAAATAACCTTTTTTTTCTTTTTTCCCGTTATTTGGGTGCAAAATAAGGACAAAAACATAAAACCAAAATATTTCAGATAACTTTTTTTTTATTTTTTTCCCGTTATTTGGGTGCAAAATAAGGACAAAAACAGAAAACCAAAATATTTCAGATAACTTTTTTTTTATTTTTTCCCGTTATTTGGGTGCAAAATAAGTACAAAAACAGAAAACCAAAATATTTCAGATAACTTTTTTTTTATTTTTTTCCCGTTATTTGGGTGCAAAATAAGGACAAAAACAGAAAACCAAAATATTTCAGATAACTTTTTTTTTATTTTTTCCCGTTATTTGGGTGCAAAATAAGGACAAAAACAGAAAACAAAAATATTTCAAATAACTTTTTTTTTATTTTTTCCCGTTATTTGGGTGCAAAATAAGGACAAAAACAGAAAACCAAAATATTTCAAATAACTTTTTTTTTATTTTTTCCCGTTATTTGGGTGCAAAATAAGGACAAAAACAGAAAACCAAAATAACCTTTTTTTTCTTTTTTCCCGTTATTTGGGTGCAAAATAAGGACAAAAACAGAAAACCAAAATATTTCAGATAACTTTTTTTTTATTTTTTTCCCGTTATTTGGGTGCAAAATAAGGACAAAAACAGAAAACCAAAATATTTCAGATAACTTTTTTTTTATTTTTTCCCGCTATTTGGGTGCAAAATAAGGACAAAAACAGAAAACCAAAATATTTCAAATAACTTTTTTTTTATTTTTTCCCGTTATTTGGGTGTAAAATAAAGACAAAAACCGAAAACCAAAATATTTCAGATAACTTTTTTTTTATTGTATCCCGTTATTTAGGTGCAAAATATGGACAAAAACAGAAAACCAAAATATTTCAGATAACTTTTTTTTTATTTTTTCCCGTTATTTGGGTGCAAAATAAGGACAAAAACAGAAAACCAAAATATTTAAAATAACTTATTTTTTATTTTTTCCGTTATTTGGGTGCAAAATAAGGACAAAAACAGAAAACCAAAATATTTCAAATAACTTTTGTTTATTTTTTCCCGTTATTTAGGTGCAAAATAAGGACAAAAACAGAAAACCAAAATAACCTTTTTTTTCTTTTTTCCCGTTATTTGGGTGCAAAATAAGGACAAAAACAGAAAACCAAAATATTTCAGATAACCTTTTTTTTCTTTTTTCCCGTTATTTGGGTGCAAAATAAGGACAAAAACAGAAAACCAAAATATTTCAAATAACTTTTTTTTTATTTTTTCCCGTTATTTGGGTGCAAAATAACGACAAAAACAGAAAACCAAAATATTTCAAATAACTTTTTTTTTTATTTTTTCCCGTTATTTGGGTGCAAAATAAGGACAAAAACAGAAAACCAAAATAACCTTTTTTTTCTTTTTTCCCGTTATTTGGGTGCAAAATAAGGACAAAAACAGAAAACCTAAATATTTCAAATAACTTTTTTTTTATTTTTTTCCCGTTATTTGGGTGCAAAATAAGGACAAAAACAGAAAACCAAAATATTTCAAATAACTTTTTTTTTATTTTTTCCCGTTATTTGGCTGCAAAATAAGGACAAAAACAGAAAACCAAAATATTTCAAATAACTTTTTTTTTATTTTTTCCCGTTATTTGGGTGCAAAATAAGGACAAAAACAGAAAACCAAAATAACCTTTTTTTTCTTTTTTCCCGTTATTTGGGTGCAAAATAAGGACAAAAACAGAAAACCAAAATATTTCAGATAACTTTTTTTTTATTTTTTTCCCGTTATTTGGGTGCAAAATAAGGACAAAAACAGAAAACCAAAATATTTCAGATAACTTTTTTTTTATTTTTTCCCGTTATTTGGGTACAAAATAAGGACAAAAACAGAAAACCAAAATATTTCAAATAACTTTTGTTTATTTTTTCCCGTTATTTGGGTGCAAAATAAGGACAAAAACAGAAAACCAAAATAACCTTTTTTTTCTTTTTTCCCGTTATTTGGGTGCAAAATAAGGACAAAAACAGAAAACCAAAATATTTCAGATAACCTTCTTTTTCTTTTTTCCCGTTATTTGGGTGCAAAATAAGGACAAAAACAGAAAACCAAAATATTTCAGATAACTTTTTTTTTATTTTTTCCCGCTATTTGGGTGCAAAATAAGGACAAAAACAGAAAACCAAATAATTTCAGATAACTTTTTTTTTATTTTTTTCCGTTATTTAGGTGCAAAATATGGACAAAAACAGAATACCAAAATATTTCAAATAACTTTTTTTTTCTTTTTTCCCGTTATTTGGGTGCAAAATAAGGACAAAAACAGAAAACCAAATAATTTCAGATAACTTTTTTTTTATTTTTTCCTGTTATTTAAGTGCCAAATAAGGACAAAAACAGAAAACCAAAATATTTCAAATAACTTTTTTTTCTTTTTTCCCGTTATTTGGGTGCAAAATAAGGACAAAAACTGAAAACCAAAATATTTCAGATAACTTTTTTTTTTTTTTACCGTTATTTGGGTGCAAAATAAGGACAAAAACAGAAAACCAAAATATTTCAGATAACTTTTTTTTTATTTTTTCTCGTTATTTGGTTGAAAAATAAGGACAAAAACAGAAAACCAAAATATTTCAAATAACTTTTTTTTTATTTTGTCTCGTTATTTGGGTGCAAAATAAGGACAAAAACAAAAAATATTTCAAATAACTTTTTTTTTCTTTTTTCCCGTTATTTGGGTGCAAAATAAGGACAAAAACAGAAAACCAAAATATTTCAAATAACTTTTTTTTTCTTTTTTCCCGTTATTTGGGTGCAAAATAAGGACAAAAACAGAAAACCAAAATATTTCAAATAACTTTTTTTTTATTTTTTCTCGTTATTTGGGTGCAAAATAAGGACAAAAACAGAAAACCAAAATATTTCAAATAACTTTTTTTTTATTTTTTCCCGTTATTTGGGTGCAAAATAAGGACAAAAGCAGAAAACCAAAATATTTCAGATAAGTTTTTTTTTCTTTTTTCCCGTTATTTGGGTGCAAAATGAGGCGAAAAACAGAAAATCAAATTATTTCATATAACTTTTTTTTCTTTTTTCCCGTTATTTACGTGCAAAATAAAGACAAAAACAGAAAACCAAAATATTTCAAATAACTTTTTTTTTATTTTTTCCCGTTATTTGGGTGGAAAATAAGGACAAAAACACAAAACCAAAATATTTCAAATAACTTTTTTTTTCTTTTTTCCCGTTATTTGGGTGCAAAATAAGGACAAAAACACAAAACCAAAATATTTCAGATAACTTTTTTTTTATTTTTCCCCGTTATTTGGGTGAAAAATAAGGACAAAAACAGAAAAACAAAATATTTCAAATAACTTTTTTTTATTTTTTTCCGTTATTTGGGTGCAGAATAAGGACAAAAACAGGAAATCAAAATATTTCAAATAACTTTTTTTTTATTTTTTCCCGTTATTTGGGTGCAAAATAAGGACAAAAACAGAAAACCAAAATATTTCAAATAACTTTTTTTTTATTTTTTCTCGTTATTTGGGTGCAAAATAAGGACAAAAACAGAAAACCAAAATATTTCAAATAACTTTTTTTTTATTTTTTCCCGTTATTTGGGTGCAAAATAAGGACAAAAGCAGAAAACCAAAATATTTCAGATAAGTTTTTTTTTCTTTTTTCCCGTTATTTGGGTGCAAAATGAGGCGAAAAACAGAAAATCAAATTATTTTGTATAACTTTTTTTTCTTTTTTCCCGTTATTTACGTGCAAAATAAAGACAAAAACAGAAAACCAAAATATTTCAAATAACTTTTTTTTTGTTTTTTCCCTTTATTTGGGTGCAAAATAAGGACAAAAACAGAAAACCAAAAATTTTCAGATAATTTTTTTTTTATTGTTTCCCTTTATTTGGGTTCAAAATAAGGACAAAAACAGAAAACCAAAATATTTCAAATAACTTTTTTTTTCTTTTTTCCCGTTATTTGGGTGCAAAATAAGGACAAAAACAGAAAACCAAAATATTTCAAATAACTTTTTTTTTATTTTTTCCCGTTATTTGGGTGCAAAATAAGGACAAAAGCAGAAAACCAAAATATTTCAGATAACTTTTTTTTTCTTTTTTCCCGTTATTTGGGTGCAAAATGAGGCGAAAAACAGAAAATCAAATTATTTCATATAACTTTTTTTTCTTTTTTCCCGTTATTTACGTGCAAAATAAAGACAAAAACAGAAAACCAAAATATTTCAAATAACTTTTTTTTTATTTTTTCCCGTTATTTGGGTGGAAAATAAGGACAAAAACACAAAACCAAAATATTTCAAATAACTTTTTTTTTCTTTTTTCCCGTTATTTGGGTGCAAAATAAGGACAAAAACACAAAACCAAAATATTTCAGATAACTTTTTTTTTATTTTTCCCCGTTATTTGGGTGAAAAATAAGGACAAAAACAGAAAAACAAAATATTTCAAATAACTTTTTTTTATTTTTTTCCGTTATTTGGGTGCAGAATAAGGACAAAAACAGGAAATCAAAATATTTCAAATAACTTTTTTTTTATTTTTTCCCGTTATTTGGGTGCAAAATAAGGACAAAAACTGAAAACCAAAATATTTCAGATAACTTTTTTTTTTTTTACCGTTATTTGGGTGCAAAATAAGGACAAAAACAGAAAACCAAAATATTTCAGATAACTTTTTTTTTATTTTTTCTCGTTATTTGGTTGAAAAATAAGGACAAAAACAGAAAACCAAAATATTTCAAATAACTTTTTTTTTATTTTGTCTCGTTATTTGGGTGCAAAATAAGGACAAAAACAAAAAATATTTCAAATAACTTTTTTTTTCTTTTTTCCCGTTATTTGGGTGCAAAATAAGGACAAAAACAGAAAACCAAAATATTTCAGATAACTTTTTTTTTAAATTTTGCTTGTTATTTGGGTGAAAAATAAGGACAAAAACAGAAAACCAAAATATTTCAAATAACTTTTTTTTTATTTTTTCCCGTTATTTGGGTGCAAAATAAGGACAAACACAGAAAACCAAAATATTTCAAATAACTTTTTTTTTATTTTTTCCCGTTATTTGGGTGCAAAATAAGGACAAAAACAGAAAACCAAAATATTTGAAATAATTTTTTTTTATTTTTTCCCGTTATTTGGGTGCAAAATAAGGACAAAAACAGAAAACCAAAATATTTCAAATAACTTTTTTTTAATTTTTTCCCGTTATTTGGGTGCAAAATAAGGACAAAAACAGAAAACCAAATTATTTCATAAAACTTTTTTTTTCTTTTTTCCCGTTATTAACGTGCAAAATAAGGACAAAAACAGAAAAACAAAATATTTCAAATAAGTTTTTTTTTCTTTTTTCCCGTTATTTGGGTGCAAAATAAGGACAAAAACAGAAAACCAAAATATTTCAGATAACTTTTTTTTAAATTTTTTCCCGTTATTTGGGTGCAAAATAAGGACAAAAACAGAAAACCAAAATATTTCAAATAACTTTTTTTTTATTTTTTCCCGTTATTTGGGTGCAAAATAAGGACAAAAACAGAAAACCAAATTATTTCAGATATCTTTTTTTTTTCTTTTTTCCCGTTATTTGGGTGCAAAATAAGGACAAAAATAGAAAACCAAAATATTTCAAATAACTTTTTTTTTATTTTTTCCCGTAAGTTGGGTGGAAAATAAGGACAAAACAAAAAAACCAAAATATTTCAAATAACTTTGTTTTTCTTTTTTCCCGTTATTTGGGTGCAAAATAAGGACAAAAACAAAAAACCAAAATATTTCAGATAACTTTTTTTTTATTTTTTCCCGTTAGTTGGGTGAAAAATAAGGACAAAAACAGAAAACCAAAATATTTCAAATAACTTTTTTTTTATTTTTTCCCGTTATTTGGGTGCGAAATAAGGACAAAAACAGAAAACCAAAATATTTCAGATAACTTTTTTTAAAAATTTTTCCCGTTATTTGGGTGCAAAATAAGGACAAAAACAGAAAACCAAAATATTTCAAATAACTTTTTTTTTATTTTTTCCCGTTATTTGGGTGCATAATAAGGACAAAAACAGAAAATCAAATTATTTCATATACCTTTTTTTTTGTTTTTTCCCGTTATTTACGTGCAAAATAAGGACAAAAACAGAAAACCAAAACATTACAAATAACTTTTTTTTTCTTTTTTCCCGTTATTTGGGTGCAAAATAAGGACAAAAACAGAAAACCAAAATATTTCAAATAACTGTTTTTTTCTTTTTTTTTCCCGTTATTTGGGTGCAAAATAAGGACAAAAACAGAAATGCAAAATATTTCAAATAACTTTTTTTTTATTTTTTTCCCGTTATTTGTGTGCAAAATAAGGACAAAAACAGAAAACCAAAATATTTCAAATTACTTTTTTTTTCTTTTTTCCCTTTATTTGGGTGCAAAATAAGGACAAAAACAGAAAACCAAAATTTTTCAGATAACTTTTTTTTTATTTTTTCCCGTTATTTGGGTGCAAAATAAGGACAAAAACAGAAAACCTAAATATTTCAAACAACTTTTTTTTTATTTTTTTCCCGTTATTTGGGTGCAAAATAAGGACAAAAACAGAAAACCAAAATATTTCAAATAACTTTTTTTTTATTTTTTCCAGTTATTTGGTTGCAAAATAAGCACAAAAACAGAAAACCAAAATAATTCAAACAACTTTTTTTTTCTTTTTTCCCTTTATTTGGGTGCAAAATAAGGACAAAAACAGAAAACCAAAATTTTTCAGATAACTTTTTTTTTATTTTTTCCCGTTATTTGGGTGCAAAATAAGGACAAAAACAGAAAACCTAAATATTTCAAATAACTTTTTTTTTCTTTTTTCCCTTTATTTGGGTGCAAAATAAGGACAAAAACAGAAAACCAAAATTTTTCAGATAACTTTTTTTTTATTTTTTCCCGTTATTTTGGTGCAAAATAAGGACAAAAACAGAAAACCTAAATATTTTAAATAACTTTTTTTTTATTTTTTTCCCGTTATTTGGGTGCAAAATAAGGACAAAAACAGAAAACCAAAATATTTCAGATAACTTTTTTTTTATTTTTTCTCGTTATTTGGTTGAAAAATAAGGACAAAAACAGAAAACCAAAATATTTCAAATAACTTTTTTTTTATTTTGTCTCGTTATTTGGGTGCAAAATAAGGACAAAAACAAAAAATATTTCAAATAACTTTTTTTTTCTTTTTTCCCGTTATTTGGGTGCAAAATAAGGACAAAAACAGAAAACCAAAATATTTCAGATAACTTTTTTTTAATTTTTTCTCGTTATTTGGGTGAAAAATAAGGACAAAAACAGAAAACCAAAATATTTCAAATAACTTTTTTTTTATTTTGTCTCGTTATTTGGGTGCACAATAAGGACAAAAACAATAAACCAAAATATTTCAAATAACTTTTTTTTTCTTTTTTCCCGTTATTTGGGTGCAAAATAAGGACAAAAACAGAAAACCAAAATATTTCAGATAACTTTTTTTTTAAATTTCGCTTGTTATTTGGGTGAAAAATAAGGACAAAAACAGAAAACCAAAATATTTCAAATAACTTTTTTTTTATTTTTTCCCGTTATTTGGGTGCAAAATAAGGACAAACACAGAAAACCAAAATATTTCAAATAACTTTTTTTTTATTTTTTCCCGTTATTTGGGTGCAAAATAAGGACAAAAACAGAAAAGCAAAATATTTCAAATAACTTTTTTTTTATTTTTTCCCGTTATTTGGGTGCAAAATAAGGACAAAAACAGAAAACCAAAATAACCTTTTTTTTATTTTTTCCCGTTATTTGGGTGCAAAATAAGTACAAAAACAGAAAACCAAAATATTTCAAATAACTTTTTTTTTCTTTTTTCCCGTTATTTGGGTGCAAAATAAGGACAAAAACAGAAAACCAAAATATTTCAAATAACTTTTTTTTTATTTTTTCCCGTTATTTGGGTGCAAAATAAGGACAAACGCAGAAAACCAGAATATTTCAGATAAGTTTTTTTTTTTTTTTCCCGTTATTTGGGTGCAAAATAAGGACAAAAACCGAAAACCAAAATATTTCATATAACTTTTTTTTTATTTTTTCCCGCTATTTGGGTGCAAAATAAGGACAAAAACAGAAAACCAAAATATTTCAAATAACTTTTTTTTTATTTTTTCCCGTTATTTGGGTGTAAAATAAAGACAAAAACCGAAAACCAAAATATTTCAGATATCTTTTTTTTTATTGTATCCCGTTATTTAGGTGCAAAATATGGACAAAAACAGAAAACCAAAATATTTCAAATAACTTTTTTTTTCTTTTTTTCCGTTATTTGGGTGCAAAATAAGGACAAAAACAGAAAACCAAATAATTTCAGATAACTTTTTTTTTATTTTTTCCTGTTATTTAAGTGCCAAATAAGGACAAAAACAGAAAACCAAAATATTTCAAATAACTTTTTTTCTTTTTTCCCGTTATTTGGGTGCAAAATAAGGAGAAAAACAGAAAATCAAATTATTTCATATAACTTTTTTTTCTTTTTTCCTGTTATTTACGTGCAAAATAAAGACAAAAACAGAAAACCAAAATATTTCAAATAACTTTTTTTTAATTTTTTTCCCGTTATTTGGGTGCAAAATAAAGACAAAAACAGAAAACCAAAATATTTCAAAATATTTCCTTTTTTTTATTTTTTCCCGTTATTTGGGTGCAAAATAAGGACAAAAACAGAAAACCAAAATAACCTTTTTTTTCTTTTTTCCCGTTATTTGGGTGCAAACTAAGGACAAAAACAGAAAACCAAAATATTTCAGATAACCTTTTTTTTCTTTTTTCCCGTTATTTGGGTGCAAAATAAGGACAAAAACAGAAAACCAAAATATTTCAGATAACTTTTTTTTTATTTTTTCCCGCTATTTGGGTGCAAAATAAGGACAAAAACAGAAAACCAAAATATTTCAAATAACTTTTTTTTTATTTTTTCCCGTTATTTGGGTGTAAAATAAAGACAAAAACCGAAAACCAAAATATTTCAGATAACTTTTTTTTTATTGTATCCCGTTATTTGGGTGCAAAATAAGGACAAAAACAGAAAACCAAAATATTTCAAATAACTTTTTTTTTATTTTTTCCCGTTATTTGGGTGCAAAATAAGGACAAAAACAGAAAACCAAAATACTTCAAATAACTTTTTTTTTATTTTTTCCCGTTATTTGGGTGCAAAATAAGGACAAAAACAGAAAACCAAAATAACCTTTTTTTTCTTTTTTCCCGTTATTTGGGTGCAAAATAAGGACAAAAACAGAAAACCATAATATTTCAGATAACTTTTTTTTTTATTTTTTTCCCGTTATTTGGGTGCAAAATAAGGACAAAAACAGAAAACCAAAATATTTCAGATAACTTTTTTTTTATTTTTTCCCGCTATTTGGGTGCAAAATAAGGACAAAAACAGAAAACCAAAATATTTCAAATAACTTTTTTTTTATTTTTTCCCGTTATTTGGGTGTAAAATAAAGACAAAAACCGAAAACCAAAATATTTCAGATAACTTTTTTTTTATTGTATCCCGTTATTTAGGTGCAAAATATGGACAAAAACAGAAAACCAAAATATTTCAGATAACTTTTTTTTTATTTTTTCCCGTTATTTGGGTGCAAAATAAGGACAAAAACAGAAAACCAAAATATTTCAAATAACTTATTTTTTATTTTTTCCGTTATTTGGGTGCAAAATAAGGACAAAAACAGAAAACCAAAATATTTCAAATAACTTTTGTTTATTTTTTCCCGTTATTTGGGTGCAAAATAAGGACAAAAACAGAAAACCAAAATAACCTTTTTTTTCTTTTTTCCCGTTATTTGGGTGCAAAATAAGGACAAAAACAGAAAACCAAAATATTTCAGATAACCTTTTTTTTCTTTTTTCCCGTTATTTGGGTGCAAAATAAGGACAAAAACAGAAAACCAAAATATTTCAAATAACTTTTTTTTTATTTTTTCCCGTTATTTGGGTGCAAAATAAGGACAAAAACAGAAAACCAAAATATTTCAAATAACTTTTTTTTTATTTTTTCCCGTTATTTGGGTGCAAAATAAGGACAAAAACAGAAAACCAAAATAACCTTTTTTTTCTTTTTTCCCGTTATTTGGGTGCAAAATAAGGACAAAAACAGAAAACCTAAATATTTCAAATAACTTTTTTTTTATTTTTTTCCCGTTATTTGGGTGCAAAATAAGGACAAAAACAGAAAACCAAAATATTTCAAATAACTTTTTTTTTATTTTTTCCCGTTATTTGGGTGCAAAATAAGGACAAAAACAGAAAACCAAAATATTTCAAATAACTTTTTTTTTATTTTTTCCCGTTATTTGGGTGCAAAATAAGGACAAAAACAGAAAACCAAAATATTTCAGATAACTTTTTTTTTATTTTTTTCCCGTTATTTGGGTGCAAAATAAGGACAAAAACAGAAAACCAAAATATTTCAGATAACTTTTTTTTTATTTTTTCCCGTTATTTGGGTGCAAAATAAGGACAAAAACAGAAAACCAAAATATTTCAAATAACTTTTGTTTATTTTTTCCCGTTATTTGGGTGCAAAATAAGGACAAAAACAGAAAACCAAAATAACCTTTTTTTTCTTTTTTCCCGTTATTTGGGTGCAAAATAAGGACAAAAACAGAAAACCAAAATATTTCAGATAACCTTCTTTTTCTTTTTTCCCGTTATTTGGGTGCAAAATAAGGACAAAAACAGAAAACCAAAATATTTCAGATAACTTTTTTTTTATTTTTTCCCGCTATTTGGGTGCAAAATAAGGACAAAAACAGAAAACCAAATAATTTCAGATAACTTTTTTTTTATTTTTTTCCGTTATTTAGGTGCAAAATATGGACAAAAACAGAATACCAAAATATTTCAAATAACTTTTTTTTTCTTTTTTCCCGTTATTTGGGTGCAAAATAAGGACAAAAACAGAAAACCAAATAATTTCAGATAACTTTTTTTTTATTTTTTCCTGTTATTTAAGTGCCAAATAAGGACAAAAACAGAAAACCAAAATATTTCAAATAACTTTTTTTTCTTTTTTCCCGTTATTTGGGTGCAAAATAAGGAGAAAAACAGAAAATCAAATTATTTTATATAACTTTTTTTTTCTTTTTTCCCGTTATTTACGTGCAAAATAAAGACAAAAACAGAAAACCAAAATATTTCAAATAACTTTTTTTTTCTTTTTTCCCTTTATTTGGGTGCAAAATAAGGACAAAAACAGAAAACCAAAATTTTTCAGATAATTTTTTTTTTATTTTTTATTTGGGTGCAAAATAAGGACAAAAACAGAAAACCAAAATATTTCAAATAACTTTTTTTTTCTTTTTTCCCGTTATTTGGGTGCAAAATAAGGACAAAAACAGAAAACCAAAATATTTCAAATAACTTTTTTTTATTTTTTCTCGTTATTTGGGTGCAAAATAAGGACAAAAACAGAAAACCAAAATATTTCAAATAACTTTTTTTTTATTTTTTCCCGTTATTTGGGTGCAAAATAAGGACAAAAGCAGAAAACCAAAATATTTCAGATAAGTTTTTTTTTCTTTTTTCCCGTTATTTGGGTGCAAAATGAGGAGAAAAACAGAAAATCAAATTATTTCATATAACTTTTTTTTCTTTTTTCCCGTTATTTACGTGCAAAATAAAGACAAAAACAGAAAACCAAAATATTTCAAATAACTTTTTTTTTATTTTTTCCCGTTATTTGGGTGGAAAATAAGGACAAAAACACAAAACCAAAATATTTCAAATAACTTTTTTTTTCTTTTTTCCCGTTATTTGGGTGCAAAATAAGGACAAAAACACAAAACCAAAATATTTCAGATAACTTTTTTTTTATTTTTCCCCGTTATTTGGGTGAAAAATAAGGACAAAAACAGAAAAACAAAATATTTCAAATAACTTTTTTTTATTTTTTTCCGTTATTTGGGTGCAGAATAAGGACAAAAACAGGAAATCAAAATATTTCAAATAACTTTTTTTTTATTTTTTCCCGTTATTTGGGTGCAAAATAAGGACAAAAACTGAAAACCAAAATATTTCAGATAACTTTTTTTTCTTTTTTACGGTTATTTGGGTGCAAAATAAGGACAAAAACAGAAAACCAAAATATTTCAGATAACTTTTTTTTTATTTTTTCTCGTTATTTGGTTGAAAAATAAGGACAAAAACAGAAAACCAAAATATTTCAAATAACTTTTTTTTTATTTTGTCTCGTTATTTGGGTGCAAAATAAGGACAAAAACAAAAAATATTTCAAATAACTTTTTTTTTTCTTTTTTCCCGTTATTTGGGTGCAAAATAAGGACAAAAACAGAAAACCAAAATATTTCAGATAACTTTTTTTTAATTTTTTCTCGTTATTTGGGTGAAAAATAAGGACAAAAACAGAAAACCAAAATATTTCAAATAACTTTTTTTTTATTTTGTCTCGTTATTTGGGTGCAAAATAAGGACAAAAACAATAAACCAAAATATTTCAAATAACTTTTTTTTTCTTTTTTCCCGTTATTTGGGTGCAAAATAAGGACAAAAACAGAAAACCAAAATATTTCAGATAACTTTTTTTTTAAATTTTGCTTGTTATTTGGGTGAAAAATAAGGACAAAAACAGAAAACCAAAATATTTCAAATAACTTTTTTTTTATTTTTTCCCGTTATTTGGGTGCAAAATAAGGACAAACACAGAAAACCAAAATATTTCAAATAACTTTTTTTTTATTTTTTCCCGTTATTTGGGTGCAAAATAAGGACAAAAACAGAAAACCAAAATATTTGAAATAATTTTTTTTTATTTTTTCCCGTTATTTGGGTGCAAAATAAGGACAAAAACAGAAAACCAAAATATTTTAAATAACTTTTTTTTAATTTTTTCCCGTTATTTGGGTGCAAAATAAGGACAAAAACAGAAAACCAAATTATTTCATAAAACTTTTTTTTTCTTTTTTCCCGTTATTAACGTGCAAAATAAGGACAAAAACAGAAAAACAAAATATTTCAAATAAGTTTTTTTTTCTTTTTTCCCGTTATTTGGGTGCAAAATAAGGACAAAAACAGAAAACCAAAATATTTCAGATAACTTTTTTTTAAATTTTTTCCCGTTATTTGGGTGCAAAATAAGGACAAAAACAGAAAACCAAAATATTTCAAATAACTTTTTTTTTATTTTTTCCCGTTATTTGGGTGCAAAATAAGGACAAAAACAGAAAACCAAATTATTTCAGATATCTTTTTTTTTTCTTTTTTCCCGTTATTTGGGTGCAAAATAAGGACAAAAATAGAAAACCAAAATATTTCAAATAACTTTTTTTTTATTTTTTCCCGTAAGTTGGGTGGAAAATAAGGACAAAACAAAAAAAACCAAAATATTTCAAATAACTTTGTTTTTCTTTTTTCCCGTTATTTGGGTGCAAAATAAGGACAAAAACACAAAACCAAAATATTTCAGATAAATTTTTTTTTTATTTTTTCCCGTTAGTTGGGTGAAAAATAAGGACAAAAACAGAAAACCAAAATATTTCAAATAACTTTTTTTTTATTTTTTCCCGTTATTTGGGTGCGAAATAAGGACAAAAACAGAAAACCAAAATATTTCAGATAACTTTTTTTAAAAATTTTTCCCGTTATTTGGGTGCAAAATAAGGACAAAAACAGAAAACCAAAATATTTCAAATAACTTTTTTGTTATTTTTTCCCGTTATTTGTGTGCATAATAAGGACAAAAACAGAAAATCAAATTATTTCATATACCTTTTTTTTTGTTTTTTCCCGTTATTTACGTGCAAAATAAGGACAAAAACAGAAAACCAAAACATTACAAATAACTTTTTTTTTCTTTTTTCCCGTTATTTGGGTGCAAAATAAGGACAAAAACAGAAAACCAAAATATTTCAAATAACTGTTTTTTTCTTTTTTCCCGTTATTTGGGTGCAAAATAAGGACAAAAACAGAAAACCTAAATATTTCAAATAACTTTTTTTTTATTTTTTTCCCGTTATTTGGGTGCAAAATAAGGACAAAAACAGAAAACCAAAATATTTCAAATAACTTTTTTTTTATTTTTTCCAGTTATTTGGGTGCAAAATAAGCACAAAAACAGAAAACCAAAATAATTCAAACAACTTTTTTTTTCTTTTTTCCCTTTATTTGGGTGCAAAATAAGGACAAAAACAGAAAACCAAAATTTTTCAGATAACTTTTTTTTTATTTTTTCCCGTTATTTGGGTGCAAAATAAGGACAAAAACAGAAAACCTAAATATTTCAAATAACTTTTTTTTTCTTTTTTCCCTTTATTTGGGTGCAAAATAAGGACAAAAACAGAAAACCAAAATTTTTCAGATAACTTTTTTTTTATTTTTTCCCGTTATTTGGGTGCAAAATAAGGACAAAAACAGAAAACCTAAATATTTTAAATAACTTTTTTTTTATTTTTTTCCCGTTATTTGGGTGCAAAATAAGGACAAAAACAGAAAACCAAAATATTTCAGATAACTTTTTTTTTATTTTTTCTCGTTATTTGGTTGAAAAATAAGGACAAAAACAGAAAACCAAAATATTTCAAATAACTTTTTTTTTATTTTGTCTCGTTATTTGGGTGCAAAATAAGGACAAAAACAAAAAATATTTCAAATAACTTTTTTTTTCTTTTTTCCCGTTATTTGAGTGCAAAATAAGGACAAACACAGAAAACCAAAATATTTCAAATAACTTTTTTTTTATTTTTTCCCGTTATTTGGGTGCAAAATAAGGACAAAAACAGAAAACCAAAATATTTGAAATAATTTTTTTTTATTTTTTCCCGTTATTTGGGTGCAAAATAAGGACAAAAACAGAAAACCAAAATATTTCAGATAACTTTTTTTTAATTTTTTCTCGTTATTTGGGTGAAAAATAAGGACAAAAACAGAAAACCAAAATATTTCAAATAACTTTTTTTTTATTTTGTCTCGTTATTTGGGTGCAAAATAAGGACAAAAACAATAAACTAAAATATTTCAAATAACTTTTTTTTTCTTTTTTCCCGTTATTTGGGTGCAAAATAAGGACAAAAACAGAAAACCAAAATATTTCAGATAACTTTTTTTTTAAATTTCGCTTGTTATTTGGGTGAAAAATAAGCACAAAAAACAGAAAACCAAAATATTTCAAATAACTTTTTTTTTATTTTTTCCCGTTATTTGGGTGCAAAATAAGGACAAACACAGAAAACCAAAATATTTCAAATAACTTTTTTTTTATTTTTTCCCGTTATTTGGGTGCAAAATAAGGACAAAAACAGAAAACCAAAATATTTGAAATAATTTTTTTTTATTTTTTCCCGTTATTTGGGTGCAAAATAAGGACAAAAACAGAAAACCAAAATATTTCAAATAACTTTTTTTTAATTTTTTCCCGTTATTTGGGTGCAAAATAAGGACAAAAACAGAAAACCAAATTATTTCATAAAACTTTTTTTTTCTTTTTTCCCGTTATTAACGTGCAAAATAAGGACAAAAACAGAAAAACAAAATATTTCAAATAAGTTTTTTTTTCTTTTTTCCCGTTATTTGGGTGCAAAATAAGGACAAAAACAGAAAACCAAAATATTTCAGATAACTTTTTTTTAAATTTTTTCCCGTTATTTGGGTGCAAAATAAGGACAAAAACAGAAAACCAAAATATTTCAAATAACTTTTTTTTTATTTTTTCCCGTTATTTGGGTGCAAAATAAGGACAAAAACAGAAAACCAAAATATTTCAGATATCTTTTTTTTTTCTTTTTTCCCGTTATTTGGGTGCAAAATAAGGACAAAAATAGAAAACCAAAATATTTCAAATAACTTTTTTTTTATTTTTTCCGTAAGTTGGGTGGAAAATAAGGACAAAACAAAAAAACCAAAATATTTCAAATAACTTTGTTTTTCTTTTTTCCCGTTATTTGGGTGCAAATAAGGACAAAAACACAAAACCAAAATATTTCAGATAACTTTTTTTTTATTTTTTCCCGTTAGTTGGGTGAAAAATAAGGACAAAAACAGAAAACCAAAATATTTCAAATAACTTTTTTTTTATTTTTTCCCGTTATTTGGGTGCGAAATAAGGACAAAAACAGAAAACCAAAATATTTCAGATAACTTTTTTTAAAAATTTTTC
>OZ010645.1:33937399-33944627 GCA_963932195.1 Empis livida | reverse complement strand
AGACAGAGACAGAGACAGAGACAGAGACAGAGACAGAGACAGAGACAGAGACAGAGACAGAGACAGAGACAGAGACAGAGACAGAGACAGAGACAGAGACAGAGACAGAGACAGAGACAGAGACAGAGACAGAGACAGAGACAGAGACAGAGACAGAGACAGAGACAGAGACAGAGACAGAGACAGAGACAGAGACAGAGACAGAGACAGAGACAGAGACAGAGACAGAGACAGAGACAGAGACAGAGACAGAGACAGAGACAGAGACAGAGACAGAGACAGAGACAGAGACAGAGACAGAGACAGAGACAGAGACAGAGACAGAGACAGAGACAGAGACAGAGACAGAGACAGAGACAGAGACAGAGACAGAGACAGAGACAGAGACAGAGACAGAGACAGAGACAGAGACAGAGACAGAGACAGAGACAGAGACAGAGACAGAGACAGAGACAGAGACAGAGACAGAGACAGAGACAGAGACAGAGACAGAGACAGAGACAGAGACAGAGACAGAGACAGAGACAGAGACAGAGACAGAGACAGAGACAGAGACAGAGACAGAGACAGAGACAGAGACAGAGACAGAGACAGAGACAGAGACAGAGACAGAGACAGAGACAGAGACAGAGACAGAGACAGAGACAGAGACAGAGACAGAGACAGAGACAGAGACAGAGACAGAGACAGAGACAGAGACAGGGACAGGGACAGGGACAGGGACAGGGACAGGGACAGGGACAGGGACAGGGACAGGGACAGGGACAGGGACAGGGACAGGGACAGGGACAGGGACAGGGACAGGGACAGGGACAGAGACAGGGACAGAGACAGGGACAGAGACAGAGACAGAGACAGGGACAGAGACAGGGACAGAGACAGAGACAGAGACAGAGACAGAGACAGAGACAGAGACAGAGACAGAGACAGAGACAGAGACAGAGACAGAGACAGAGACAGAGACAGAGACAGAGACAGAGACAGAGACAGAGACAGAGACAGAGACAGAGACAGAGACAGAGACAGAGACAGAGACAGAGACAGAGACAGAGACAGAGACAGAGACAGAGACAGAGACAGAGACAGAGACAGAGACAGAGACAGAGACAGAGACAGAGACAGAGACAGAGACAGAGACAGAGACAGAGACAGAGACAGAGACAGAGACAGAGACAGAGACAGAGACAGAGACAGAGACAGAGACAGAGACAGAGACAGAGACAGAGACAGAGACAGAGACAGAGACAGAGACAGAGACAGAGACAGAGACAGAGACAGAGACAGAGACAGAGACAGAGACAGAGACAGAGACAGAGACAGAGACAGAGACAGAGACAGAGACAGAGACAGAGACAGAGACAGAGACAGAGACAGAGACAGAGACAGAGACAGAGACAGAGACAGAGACAGAGACAGAGACAGAGACAGAGACAGAGACAGAGACAGAGACAGAGACAGAGACAGAGACAGAGACAGAGACAGAGACAGAGACAGAGACAGAGACAGAGACAGAGACAGAGACAGAGACAGAGACAGAGACAGAGACAGAGACAGAGACAGAGACAGAGACAGAGACAGAGACAGAGACAGAGACAGAGACAGAGACAGAGACAGAGACAGAGACAGAGACAGAGACAGAGACAGAGACAGAGACAGAGACAGAGACAGAGACAGAGACAGAGACAGAGACAGAGACAGAGACAGAGACAGAGACAGAGACAGAGACAGAGACAGAGACAGAGACAGAGACAGAGACAGAGACAGAGACAGAGACAGAGACAGAGACAGAGACAGAGACAGAGACAGAGACAGAGACAGAGACGGAGACAGAGACGGAGACAGAGACAGAGACAGAGACAGAGACAGAGACAGAGACAGAGACAGAGACAGAGACAGAGACAGAGACAGAGACAGAGACAGAGACAGAGACAGAGACAGAGACAGAGACAGAGACAGAGACAGAGACAGAGACAGAGACAGAGACAGAGACAGAGACAGAGACAGAGACAGAGACAGAGACAGAGACAGAGACAGAGACAGAGACAGAGACAGAGACAGAGACAGAGACAGAGACAGAGACAGAGACAGAGACAGAGACAGAGACAGAGACAGAGACAGAGACAGAGACAGAGACAGAGACAGAGACAGAGACAGAGACAGAGACAGAGACAGAGACAGAGACAGAGACAGAGACAGAGACAGAGACAGAGACAGAGACAGAGACAGAGACAGAGACAGAGACAGAGACAGAGACAGAGACAGAGACAGAGACAGAGACAGAGACAGAGACAGAGACAGAGACAGAGACAGAGACAGAGACAGAGACAGAGACAGAGACAGAGACAGAGACAGAGACAGAGACAGAGACAGAGACAGAGACAGAGACAGAGACAGAGACAGAGACAGAGACAGAGACAGAGACAGAGACAGAGACAGAGACAGAGACAGAGACAGAGACAGAGACAGAGACAGAGACAGAGACAGAGACAGAGACAGAGACAGAGACAGAGACAGAGACAGAGACAGAGACAGAGACAGAGACAGAGACAGAGACAGAGACAGAGACAGAGACAGAGACAGAGACAGAGACAGAGACAGAGACAGAGACAGAGACAGAGACAGAGACAGAGACAGAGACAGAGACAGAGACAGAGACAGAGACAGAGACAGAGACAGAGACAGAGACAGAGACAGAGACAGAGACAGAGACAGAGACAGAGACAGAGACAGAGACAGAGACAGAGACAGAGACAGAGACAGAGACAGAGACAGAGACAGAGACAGAGACAGAGACAGAGACAGAGACAGAGACAGAGACAGAGACAGAGACAGAGACAGAGACAGAGACAGAGACAGAGACAGAGACAGAGACAGAGACAGAGACAGAGACAGAGACAGAGACAGAGACAGAGACAGAGACAGAGACAGAGACAGAGACAGAGACAGAGACAGAGACAGAGACAGAGACAGAGACAGAGACAGAGACAGAGACAGAGACAGAGACAGAGACAGAGACAGAGACAGAGACAGAGACAGAGACAGAGACAGAGACAGAGACAGAGACAGAGACAGAGACAGAGACAGAGACAGAGACAGAGACAGAGACAGAGACAGAGACAGAGACAGAGACAGAGACAGAGACAGAGACAGAGACAGAGACAGAGACAGAGACAGAGACAGAGACAGAGACAGAGACAGAGACAGAGACAGAGACAGAGACAGAGACAGAGACAGAGACAGAGACAGAGACAGAGACAGAGACAGAGACAGAGACAGAGACAGAGACAGAGACAGAGACAGAGACAGAGACAGAGACAGAGACAGAGACAGAGACAGAGACAGAGACAGAGACAGAGACAGAGACAGAGACAGAGACAGAGACAGAGACAGAGACAGAGACAGAGACAGAGACAGAGACAGAGACAGAGACAGAGACAGAGACAGAGACAGAGACAGAGACAGAGACAGAGACAGAGACAGAGACAGAGACAGAGACAGAGACAGAGACAGAGACAGAGACAGAGACAGAGACAGAGACAGAGACAGAGACAGAGACAGAGACAGAGACAGAGACAGAGACAGAGACAGAGACAGAGACAGAGACAGAGACAGAGACAGAGACAGAGACAGAGACAGAGACAGAGACAGAGACAGAGACAGAGACAGAGACAGAGACAGAGACAGAGACAGAGACAGAGACAGAGACAGAGACAGAGACAGAGACAGAGACAGAGACAGAGACAGAGACAGAGACAGAGACAGAGACAGAGACAGAGACAGAGACAGAGACAGAGACAGAGACAGAGACAGAGACAGAGACAGAGACAGAGACAGAGACAGAGACAGAGACAGAGACAGAGACAGAGACAGAGACAGAGACAGAGACAGAGACAGAGACAGAGACAGAGACAGAGACAGAGACAGAGACAGAGACAGAGACAGAGACAGAGACAGAGACAGAGACAGAGACAGAGACAGAGACAGAGACAGAGACAGAGACAGAGACAGAGACAGAGACAGAGACAGAGACAGAGACAGAGACAGAGACAGAGACAGAGACAGAGACAGAGACAGAGACAGAGACAGAGACAGAGACAGAGACAGAGACAGAGACAGAGACAGAGACAGAGACAGAGACAGAGACAGAGACAGAGACAGAGACAGAGACAGAGACAGAGACAGAGACAGAGACAGAGACAGAGACAGAGACAGAGACAGAGACAGAGACAGAGACAGAGACAGAGACAGAGACAGAGACAGAGACAGAGACAGAGACAGAGACAGAGACAGAGACAGAGACAGAGACAGAGACAGAGACAGAGACAGAGACAGAGACAGAGACAGAGACAGAGACAGAGACAGAGACAGAGACAGAGACAGAGACAGAGACAGAGACAGAGACAGAGACAGAGACAGAGACAGAGACAGAGACAGAGACAGAGACAGAGACAGAGACAGAGACAGAGACAGAGACAGAGACAGAGACAGAGACAGAGACAGAGACAGAGACAGAGACAGAGACAGAGACAGAGACAGAGACAGAGACAGAGACAGAGACAGAGACAGAGACAGAGACAGAGACAGAGACAGAGACAGAGACAGAGACAGAGACAGAGACAGAGACAGAGACAGAGACAGAGACAGAGACAGAGACAGAGACAGAGACAGAGACAGAGACAGAGACAGAGACAGAGACAGAGACAGAGACAGAGACAGAGACAGAGACAGAGACAGAGACAGAGACAGAGACAGAGACAGAGACAGAGACAGAGACAGAGACAGAGACAGAGACAGAGACAGAGACAGAGACAGAGACAGAGACAGAGACAGAGACAGAGACAGAGACAGAGACAGAGACAGAGACAGAGACAGAGACAGAGACAGAGACAGAGACAGAGACAGAGACAGAGACAGAGACAGAGACAGAGACAGAGACAGAGACAGAGACAGAGACAGAGACAGAGACAGAGACAGAGACAGAGACAGAGACAGAGACAGAGACAGAGACAGAGACAGAGACAGAGACAGAGACAGAGACAGAGACAGAGACAGAGACAGAGACAGAGACAGAGACAGAGACAGAGACAGAGACAGAGACAGAGACAGAGACAGAGACAGAGACAGAGACAGAGACAGAGACAGAGACAGAGACAGAGACAGAGACAGAGACAGAGACAGAGACAGAGACAGAGACAGAGACAGAGACAGAGACAGAGACAGAGACAGAGACAGAGACAGAGACAGAGACAGAGACAGAGACAGAGACAGAGACAGAGACAGAGACAGAGACAGAGACAGAGACAGAGACAGAGACAGAGACAGAGACAGAGACAGAGACAGAGACAGAGACAGAGACAGAGACAGAGACAGAGACAGAGACAGAGACAGAGACAGAGACAGAGACAGAGACAGAGACAGAGACAGAGACAGAGACAGAGACAGAGACAGAGACAGAGACAGAGACAGAGACAGAGACAGAGACAGAGACAGAGACAGAGACAGAGACAGAGACAGAGACAGAGACAGAGACAGAGACAGAGACAGAGACAGAGACAGAGACAGAGACAGAGACAGAGACAGAGACAGAGACAGAGACAGAGACAGAGACAGAGACAGAGACAGAGACAGAGACAGAGACAGAGACAGAGACAGAGACAGAGACAGAGACAGAGACAGAGACAGAGACAGAGACAGAGACAGAGACAGAGACAGAGACAGAGACAGAGACAGAGACAGAGACAGAGACAGAGACAGAGACAGAGACAGAGACAGAGACAGAGACAGAGACAGAGACAGAGACAGAGACAGAGACAGAGACAGAGACAGAGACAGAGACAGAGACAGAGACAGAGACAGAGACAGAGACAGAGACAGAGACAGAGACAGAGACAGAGACAGAGACAGAGACAGAGACAGAGACAGAGACAGAGACAGAGACAGAGACAGAGACAGAGACAGAGACAGAGACAGAGACAGAGACAGAGACAGAGACAGAGACAGAGACAGAGACAGAGACAGAGACAGAGACAGAGACAGAGACAGAGACAGAGACAGAGACAGAGACAGAGACAGAGACAGAGACAGAGACAGAGACAGAGACAGAGACAGAGACAGAGACAGAGACAGAGACAGAGACAGAGACAGAGACAGAGACAGAGACAGAGACAGAGACAGAGACAGAGACAGAGACAGAGACAGAGACAGAGACAGAGACAGAGACAGAGACAGAGACAGAGACAGAGACAGAGACAGAGACAGAGACAGAGACAGAGACAGAGACAGAGACAGAGACAGAGACAGAGACAGAGACAGAGACAGAGACAGAGACAGAGACAGAGACAGAGACAGAGACAGAGACAGAGACAGAGACAGAGACAGAGACAGAGACAGAGACAGAGACAGAGACAGAGACAGAGACAGAGACAGAGACAGAGACAGAGACAGAGACAGAGACAGAGACAGAGACAGAGACAGAGACAGAGACAGAGACAGAGACAGAGACAGAGACAGAGACAGAGACAGAGACAGAGACAGAGACAGAGACAGAGACAGAGACAGAGACAGAGACAGAGACAGAGACAGAGACAGAGACAGAGACAGAGACAGAGACAGAGACAGAGACAGAGACAGAGACAGAGACAGAGACAGAGACAGAGACAGAGACAGAGACAGAGACAGAGACAGAGACAGAGACAGAGACAGAGACAGAGACAGAGACAGAGACAGAGACAGAGACAGAGACAGAGACAGAGACAGAGACAGAGACAGAGACAGAGACAGAGACAGAGACAGAGACAGAGACAGAGACAGAGACAGAGACAGAGACAGAGACAGAGACAGAGACAGAGACAGAGACAGAGACAGAGACAGAGACAGAGACAGAGACAGAGACAGAGACAGAGACAGAGACAGAGACAGAGACAGAGACAGAGACAGAGACAGAGACAGAGACAGAGACAGAGACAGAGACAGAGACAGAGACAGAGACAGAGACAGAGACAGAGACAGAGACAGAGACAGAGACAGAGACAGAGACAGAGACAGAGACAGAGACAGAGACAGAGACAGAGACAGAGACAGAGACAGAGACAGAGACAGAGACAGAGACAGAGACAGAGACAGAGACAGAGACAGAGACAGAGACAGAGACAGAGACAGAGACAGAGACAGAGACAGAGACAGAGACAGAGACAGAGACAGAGACAGAGACAGAGACAGAGACAGAGAC
>OZ010645.1:33654899-33932399 GCA_963932195.1 Empis livida | reverse complement strand
AGAGACAGAGACAGAGACAGAGACAGAGACAGAGACAGAGACAGAGACAGAGACAGAGACAGAGACAGAGACAGAGACAGAGACAGAGACAGAGACAGAGACAGAGACAGAGACAGAGACAGAGACAGAGACAGAGACAGAGACAGAGACAGAGACAGAGACAGAGACAGAGACAGAGACAGAGACAGAGACAGAGACAGAGACAGAGACAGAGACAGAGACAGAGACAGAGACAGAGACAGAGACAGAGACAGAGACAGAGACAGAGACAGAGACAGAGACAGAGACAGAGACAGAGACAGAGACAGAGACAGAGACAGAGACAGAGACAGAGACAGAGACAGAGACAGAGACAGAGACAGAGACAGAGACAGAGACAGAGACAGAGACAGAGACAGAGACAGAGACAGAGACAGAGACAGAGACAGAGACAGAGACAGAGACAGAGACAGAGACAGAGACAGAGACAGAGACAGAGACAGAGACAGAGACAGAGACAGAGACAGAGACAGAGACAGAGACAGAGACAGAGACAGAGACAGAGACAGAGACAGAGACAGAGACAGAGACAGAGACAGAGACAGAGACAGAGACAGAGACAGAGACAGAGACAGAGACAGAGACAGAGACAGAGACAGAGACAGAGACAGAGACAGAGACAGAGACAGAGACAGAGACAGAGACAGAGACAGAGACAGAGACAGAGACAGAGACAGAGACAGAGACAGAGACAGAGACAGAGACAGAGACAGAGACAGAGACAGAGACAGAGACAGAGACAGAGACAGAGACAGAGACAGAGACAGAGACAGAGACAGAGACAGAGACAGAGACAGAGACAGAGACAGAGACAGAGACAGAGACAGAGACAGAGACAGAGACAGAGACAGAGACAGAGACAGAGACAGAGACAGAGACAGAGACAGAGACAGAGACAGAGACAGAGACAGAGACAGAGACAGAGACAGAGACAGAGACAGAGACAGAGACAGAGACAGAGACAGAGACAGAGACAGAGACAGAGACAGAGACAGAGACAGAGACAGAGACAGAGACAGAGACAGAGACAGAGACAGAGACAGAGACAGAGACAGAGACAGAGACAGAGACAGAGACAGAGACAGAGACAGAGACAGAGACAGAGACAGAGACAGAGACAGAGACAGAGACAGAGACAGAGACAGAGACAGAGACAGAGACAGAGACAGAGACAGAGACAGAGACAGAGACAGAGACAGAGACAGAGACAGAGACAGAGACAGAGACAGAGACAGAGACAGAGACAGAGACAGAGACAGAGACAGAGACAGAGACAGAGACAGAGACAGAGACAGAGACAGAGACAGAGACAGAGACAGAGACAGAGACAGAGACAGAGACAGAGACAGAGACAGAGACAGAGACAGAGACAGAGACAGAGACAGAGACAGAGACAGAGACAGAGACAGAGACAGAGACAGAGACAGAGACAGAGACAGAGACAGAGACAGAGACAGAGACAGAGACAGAGACAGAGACAGAGACAGAGACAGAGACAGAGACAGAGACAGAGACAGAGACAGAGACAGAGACAGAGACAGAGACAGAGACAGAGACAGAGACAGAGACAGAGACAGAGACAGAGACAGAGACAGAGACAGAGACAGAGACAGAGACAGAGACAGAGACAGAGACAGAGACAGAGACAGAGACAGAGACAGAGACAGAGACAGAGACAGAGACAGAGACAGAGACAGAGACAGAGACAGAGACAGAGACAGAGACAGAGACAGAGACAGAGACAGAGACAGAGACAGAGACAGAGACAGAGACAGAGACAGAGACAGAGACAGAGACAGAGACAGAGACAGAGACAGAGACAGAGACAGAGACAGAGACAGAGACAGAGACAGAGACAGAGACAGAGACAGAGACAGAGACAGAGACAGAGACAGAGACAGAGACAGAGACAGAGACAGAGACAGAGACAGAGACAGAGACAGAGACAGAGACAGAGACAGAGACAGAGACAGAGACAGAGACAGAGACAGAGACAGAGACAGAGACAGAGACAGAGACAGAGACAGAGACAGAGACAGAGACAGAGACAGAGACAGAGACAGAGACAGAGACAGAGACAGAGACAGAGACAGAGACAGAGACAGAGACAGAGACAGAGACAGAGACAGAGACAGAGACAGAGACAGAGACAGAGACAGAGACAGAGACAGAGACAGAGACAGAGACAGAGACAGAGACAGAGACAGAGACAGAGACAGAGACAGAGACAGAGACAGAGACAGAGACAGAGACAGAGACAGAGACAGAGACAGAGACAGAGACAGAGACAGAGACAGAGACAGAGACAGAGACAGAGACAGAGACAGAGACAGAGACAGAGACAGAGACAGAGACAGAGACAGAGACAGAGACAGAGACAGAGACAGAGACAGAGACAGAGACAGAGACAGAGACAGAGACAGAGACAGAGACAGAGACAGAGACAGAGACAGAGACAGAGACAGAGACAGAGACAGAGACAGAGACAGAGACAGAGACAGAGACAGAGACAGAGACAGAGACAGAGACAGAGACAGAGACAGAGACAGAGACAGAGACAGAGACAGAGACAGAGACAGAGACAGAGACAGAGACAGAGACAGAGACAGAGACAGAGACAGAGACAGAGACAGAGACAGAGACAGAGACAGAGACAGAGACAGAGACAGAGACAGAGACAGAGACAGAGACAGAGACAGAGACAGAGACAGAGACAGAGACAGAGACAGAGACAGAGACAGAGACAGAGACAGAGACAGAGACAGAGACAGAGACAGAGACAGAGACAGAGACAGAGACAGAGACAGAGACAGAGACAGAGACAGAGACAGAGACAGAGACAGAGACAGAGACAGAGACAGAGACAGAGACAGAGACAGAGACAGAGACAGAGACAGAGACAGAGACAGAGACAGAGACAGAGACAGAGACAGAGACAGAGACAGAGACAGAGACAGAGACAGAGACAGAGACAGAGACAGAGACAGAGACAGAGACAGAGACAGAGACAGAGACAGAGACAGAGACAGAGACAGAGACAGAGACAGAGACAGAGACAGAGACAGAGACAGAGACAAGAGACAGAGACAGAGACAGAGACAGAGACAGAGACAGAGACAGAGACAGAGACAGAGACAGAGACAGAGACAGAGACAGAGACAGAGACAGAGACAGAGACAGAGACAGAGACAGAGACAGAGACAGAGACAGAGACAGAGACAGAGACAGAGACAGAGACAGAGACAGAGACAGAGACAGAGACAGAGACAGAGACAGAGACAGAGACAGAGACAGAGACAGAGACAGAGACAGAGACAGAGACAGAGACAGAGACAGAGACAGAGACAGAGACAGAGACAGAGACAGAGACAGAGACAGAGACAGAGACAGAGACAGAGACAGAGACAGAGACAGAGACAGAGACAGAGACAGAGACAGAGACAGAGACAGAGACAGAGAGACAGAGACAGAGACAGAGACAGAGACAGAGACAGAGACAGAGACAGAGACAGAGACACAGACAGAGACAGAGACAGAGACAGAGACAGAGACACAGACAGAGACAGAGACAGAGACAGAGACAGAGACAGAGACAGAGACAGAGACAGAGACAGAGACAGAGACAGAGACAGAGACAGAGACAGAGACAGAGACAGAGACAGAGACAGAGACAGAGACAGAGACAGAGACAGAGACAGAGACAGAGACAGAGACAGAGACAGAGACAGAGACAGAGACAGAGACAGAGACAGAGACAGAGACAGAGACAGAGACAGAGACAGAGACACAGACACAGACAGAGACAGAGACAGAGACAGAGACAGAGACAGAGACAGAGAGACAGAGACAGAGACAGAGACAGAGACAGAGACAGAGACAGAGACAGAGACAGAGACAGAGACAGAGACAGAGACAGAGACAGAGACAGAGACAGAGACAGAGACAGAGACAGAGACAGAGACAGAGACAGAGACAGAGACAGAGACAGAGACAGAGACAGAGACAGAGACAGAGACAGAGACAGAGACAGAGACAGAGACAGAGACAGAGACAGAGACAGAGACAGAGACAGAGACAGAGACAGAGACAGAGACAGAGACAGAGACAGAGACAGAGACAGAGACAGAGACAGAGACAGAGACAGAGACAGAGACAGAGACAGAGACAGAGACAGAGACAGAGACAGAGACAGAGACAGAGACAGAGACAGAGACAGAGACAGAGACAGAGACAGAGACAGAGACAGAGACAGACAGAGACAGAGACAGAGACAGAGACAGAGACAGAGACAGAGACAGAGACAGAGACAGAGACAGAGACAGAGACAGAGACAGAGACAGAGACAGAGACAGAGACAGAGACAGAGACAGAGACAGAGACAGAGACAGAGACAGAGACAGAGACAGAGACAGAGACAGAGACAGAGACAGAGACAGAGACAGAGACAGAGACAGAGACAGAGACAGAGACAGAGACAGAGACAGAGACAGAGACAGAGACAGAGAGAGACAGAGACAGAGACAGAGACAGAGACAGAGACAGAGACAGAGACAGAGACAGAGACAGAGACAGAGACAGAGACAGAGACAGAGACAGAGACAGAGACAGAGACAGAGACAGAGACAGAGACAGAGACAGAGACAGAGACAGAGACAGAGACAGAGACAGAGACAGAGACAGAGACAGAGACAGAGACAGAGACAGAGACAGAGACAGAGACAGAGACAGAGACAGAGACAGAGACAGAGACAGAGACAGAGACAGAGACAGAGACAGAGACAGAGACAGAGACAGAGACAGAGACAGAGACAGAGACAGAGACAGAGACAGAGACAGAGACAGAGACAGAGACAGAGACAGAGACAGAGACAGAGACAGAGACAGAGACAGAGACAGAGACAGAGACAGAGCAGAGACAGAGACAGAGACAGAGACAGAGACAGAGACAGAGACAGAGACAGAGACAGAGACAGAGACAGAGACAGAGACAGAGACAGAGACAGAGACAGAGACAGAGACAGAGACAGAGACAGAGACAGAGACAGAGACAGAGACAGAGACAGAGACAGAGACAGAGACAGAGACAGAGACAGAGACAGAGACAGAGACAGAGACAGAGACAGAGACAGAGACAGAGACAGAGACAGAGACAGAGACAGAGACAGAGACAGAGACAGAGACAGAGACAGAGACAGAGACAGAGACAGAGACAGAGACAGAGACAGAGACAGAGACAGAGACAGAGACAGAGACAGAGACAGAGACAGAGACAGAGACAGAGACAGAGACAGAGACAGAGACAGAGACAGAGACAGAGACAGAGACAGAGACAGAGACAGAGACAGAGACAGAGACAGAGACAGAGACAGAGACAGAGACAGAGACAGAGACAGAGACAGAGACAGAGACAGAGACAGAGACAGAGACAGAGACAGAGACAGAGACAGAGACAGAGACAGAGACAGAGACAGAGACAGAGACAGAGACAGAGACAGAGACAGAGACAGAGACAGAGACAGAGACAGAGACAGAGACAGAGACAGAGACAGAGACAGAGACAGAGACAGAGACAGAGACAGAGACAGAGACAGAGACAGAGACAGAGACAGAGACAGAGACAGAGACAGAGACAGAGACAGAGACAGAGACAGAGACAGAGACAGAGACAGAGACAGAGACAGAGACAGAGACAGAGACAGAGACAGAGACAGAGACAGAGACAGAGACAGAGACAGAGACAGAGACAGAGACAGAGACAGAGACAGAGACAGAGACAGAGACAGAGACAGAGACAGAGACAGAGACAGAGACAGAGACAGAGACAGAGACAGAGACAGAGACAGAGACAGAGACAGAGACAGAGACAGAGACAGAGACAGAGACAGAGACAGAGACAGAGACAGAGACAGAGACAGAGACAGAGACAGAGACAGAGACAGAGACAGAGACAGAGACAGAGACAGAGACAGAGACAGAGACAGAGACAGAGACAGAGACAGAGACAGAGACAGAGACAGAGACAGAGACAGAGACAGAGACAGAGACAGAGACAGAGACAGAGACAGAGACAGAGACAGAGACAGAGACAGAGACAGAGACAGAGACAGAGACAGAGACAGAGACAGAGACAGAGACAGAGACAGAGACAGAGACAGAGACAGAGACAGAGACAGAGACAGAGACAGAGACAGAGACAGAGACAGAGACAGAGACAGAGACAGAGACAGAGACAGAGACAGAGACAGAGACAGAGACAGAGACAGAGACAGAGACAGAGACAGAGACAGAGACAGAGACAGAGACAGAGACAGAGACAGAGACAGAGACAGAGACAGAGACAGAGACAGAGACAGAGACAGAGACAGAGACAGAGACAGAGACAGAGACAGAGACAGAGACAGAGACAGAGACAGAGACAGAGACAGAGACAGAGACAGAGACAGAGACAGAGACAGAGACAGAGACAGAGACAGAGACAGAGACAGAGACAGAGACAGAGACAGAGACAGAGACAGAGACAGAGACAGAGACAGAGACAGAGACAGAGACAGAGACAGAGACAGAGACAGAGACAGAGACAGAGACAGAGACAGAGACAGAGACAGAGACAGAGACAGAGACAGAGACAGAGACAGAGACAGAGACAGAGACAGAGACAGAGACAGAGACAGAGACAGAGACAGAGACAGAGACAGAGACAGAGACAGAGACAGAGACAGAGACAGAGACAGAGACAGAGACAGAGACAGAGACAGAGACAGAGACAGAGACAGAGACAGAGACAGAGACAGAGACAGAGACAGAGACAGAGACAGAGACAGAGACAGAGACAGAGACAGAGACAGAGACAGAGACAGAGACAGAGACAGAGACAGAGACAGAGACAGAGACAGAGACAGAGACAGAGACAGAGACAGAGACAGAGACAGAGACAGAGACAGAGACAGAGACAGAGACAGAGACAGAGACAGAGACAGAGACAGAGACAGAGACAGAGACAGAGACAGAGACAGAGACAGAGACAGAGACAGAGACAGAGACAGAGACAGAGACAGAGACAGAGACAGAGACAGAGACAGAGACAGAGACAGAGACAGAGACAGAGACAGAGACAGAGACAGAGACAGAGACAGAGACAGAGACAGAGACAGAGACAGAGACAGAGACAGAGACAGAGACAGAGACAGAGACAGAGACAGAGACAGAGACAGAGACAGAGACAGAGACAGAGACAGAGACAGAGACAGAGACAGAGACAGAGACAGAGACAGAGACAGAGACAGAGACAGAGACAGAGACAGAGACAGAGACAGAGACAGAGACAGAGACAGAGACAGAGACAGAGACAGAGACAGAGACAGAGACAGAGACAGAGACAGAGACAGAGACAGAGACAGAGACAGAGACAGAGACAGAGACAGAGACAGAGACAGAGACAGAGACAGAGACAGAGACAGAGACAGAGACAGAGACAGAGACAGAGACAGAGACAGAGACAGAGACAGAGACAGAGACAGAGACAGAGACAGAGACAGAGACAGAGACAGAGACAGAGACAGAGACAGAGACAGAGACAGAGACAGAGACAGAGACAGAGACAGAGACAGAGACAGAGACAGAGACAGAGACAGAGACAGAGACAGAGACAGAGACAGAGACAGAGACAGAGACAGAGACAGAGACAGAGACAGAGACAGAGACAGAGACAGAGACAGAGACAGAGACAGAGACAGAGACAGAGACAGAGACAGAGACAGAGACAGAGACAGAGACAGAGACAGAGACAGAGACAGAGACAGAGACAGAGACAGAGACAGAGACAGAGACAGAGACAGAGACAGAGACAGAGACAGAGACAGAGACAGAGACAGAGACAGAGACAGAGACAGAGACAGAGACAGAGACAGAGACAGAGACAGAGACAGAGACAGAGACAGAGACAGAGACAGAGACAGAGACAGAGACAGAGACAGAGACAGAGACAGAGACAGAGACAGAGACAGAGACAGAGACAGAGACAGAGACAGAGACAGAGACAGAGACAGAGACAGAGACAGAGACAGAGACAGAGACAGAGACAGAGACAGAGACAGAGACAGAGACAGAGACAGAGACAGAGACAGAGACAGAGACAGAGACAGAGACAGAGACAGAGACAGAGACAGAGACAGAGACAGAGACAGAGACAGAGACAGAGACAGAGACAGAGACAGAGACAGAGACAGAGACAGAGACAGAGACAGAGACAGAGACAGAGACAGAGAAAGAGACAGAGACAGAGACAGAGACACACCTTCCAGTCGCTCATCGGTATTGACGGGTTTTGTCATGATTCGTTGTCAACTTCTAATTCTTACAAACAGCTTGGGCTCCCAAAGATTAATCTTCCCAAATTAGACGGAAAATTCGAAGATTGGCAATCGATCAATGACTTATTTATTTCGCTAGTGCATACTAGAACTGATGTTCCATCACTTAACAAATTACATTCTTTAAAGTCCACCTTAACAGCTGAATAACTTCTTCAGCCTTTCTCAATTACTGAAGAAAATTATGTAGTGGCATGGGATTTTGTTAACAACCGGTATAACAATAAGCGAGTTCGTATTAGTAAATATTTAAATAAATTTCTTAACCAATTTCCGATTAAAAATGAAAATGCAACATCATTAAAAAACCTATTGGATGTAACTCGAGATACTTTAAATTCGCTGAATCATTTAGGTGTAGCCACTGATAAGTGGGACATAATTATAAATCATATAGTAACCCAAAAATTTCCCACACCAACCTTGCAGCTGTGGGAACAAAATTTATCAACTGATCTTCCCACTTATGAGGAATTGAAATTATTTTTAAAATCGAGATATCGTACCTTGGAATTACTTGATAATTCCTCTGCAAACGTAGTGAGAAATCCTGCTCACTCTCATATTAATAATAAAAACTCAAAATCGTTCGATCGTTCTCGCATTTCGACAACAGTGTTGGTTTCGGAACCATCGCAAAGGGCAAATTCGTGCGCGTTTTGCAAAAAATTTGGTCACAATATTTACAAATGTTCGAAATTTTCTGAACTTTCCGTACTTGAACGCTATAATCAAGTCAAAGCTCTATCGTTATGTATAAATTGCCTTTCAAAGCTACATTCTGTAAAAAGATGCACCTCATCACGTTGCAGAGTTGGCTCTTCTCCACATCACTCTTTACTACATCGGTATAATGCTTCATTGCCAGCATCAACTTCAGGAAATTCTTGTACTGATAATCCTATTGAATCAAAATCATTTAATAGCAATGCAATGGTCTCCTCTAATATAAATGATCTAGATGAGTCCGATGTAATTAAGATAAGTCTGGAGAATTAAAACCTGTTCGTGCTTTGCTTGATTCTGGTTCACAATCAATCTTTATTACAAAATCTATCATTCAAATGCTCGCATTAAAAAAATCGAAATTATGCGCTAATATCTCGGGAATAGGAAACTCGAAGACTAAAGTTCAATATTCTACTTTTGCAACCATTCAATCTCGTTATAAAGACTTCAGCTCAAATTTGGAATTTTTAGTTCTCCCTTCTATAGCTGGTATTTTGCCAGATACTAATTTATCTATTAAAAATTGGAAAATTCAAAATAATTTGAATCTTGCTGATCCGTTGTTCTATAAGCGGCAAAAAATTGATTTATGCTTTTTTTAAATTTTGTGGATTGGAAAAATTAGCGCCGCATCTTCCAATTTTGCAGAAAACCTTGCTAGGATGGATTGTATCCGGCAAATATAATTTATCGTATATGCCTAATTCAAATAGTTATTCCACATTCACTTCCATCCGAAATGATAATTCGCATCAGTGCAATGTAGAACAAAATCAACAGCTCAATGAAATTGTTCAACAATTTTGATGATAAACCGCTATCACTAACACAAGAACAACAATATTGTCAAGATTTTTTTGCTGTTTCTACATATCAATCTAGATCGGGTCGTATTTTTACTAAATTACCTTTCAATTCAAACAAACTTGAATTGGGGGATTCCTTCGCCATCTCTAAACGCCGATTCTATCATTTAGAACGAAAATTATCGAAAATGCCTGATTTGAATGAAACAATACATAGGGAAGTTAATTTTATTTTAAATTCGGGAGAAATGGAATTGAAAAAATTGTATTCCAATAATCCAAAGTTTTTGTCAAAAATCGCAGAAGACGATCGTGAAAAATTAATCAATATTCATGGTACATCCTTTATCAAAACTTTAGGTATTTGTTGGCAAACTTCCACGGACGAATTCAGATTTGTTGTTTCCGATCTTCAAAATAACAGTCCCCCATAACAAAACGTACTGTACTATCCGATTTGGCTAAATTGTTCGATCCAGTAGGAATTGTTAATCCCATTGTACGAGCCTTAATATTCATGCAAGGCTTTTGAAATTAGATTTGGATGAATCACTGCCAATGCACTTGCATACTGGTTGGTTGCATTTCAAGTCAGAATTGCCATTATTAAATAATGTGCATGTTCCTCGGTATATACTTTGTCAGTTTAAACCGCTTATCATAGAACTGCACTGATTCAGAATTGCCATTATTAAATAATGTGCATGTTCCTCGGTATATACTTTGTCAGTTTAAACCGCTTATCATAGAACTGCACGGTTTTGCTGATGCCAGTATTCTTGCCTATGGATGGTGCATATATGTGAGATGTGTTAGCAATAATGGGGAAATCTCAGTAAAACTTCTGACATCTAAATCTAGAGTAGCACCGTCAAAATCTCAAACTATACCAAGACTTGAATTATGCGCTGCATTATTGTTGGCAAATCTGATGAAAAAGGTTCAAAAAAACATAAAGAATGTTGATAATATCATATTATGGAGCGACTTAGAAATTGTTTTATCATGGCTGACATGTCACTAATCGGGTTTTTAAGAATCTACTCATAATCTGAAATGGAGGCATGTAAACTCGTCGTATAATGCAGCAGATATTTTATGTAGAGGTGCTACAGTTCAGGAGTTGATAAATTCAAATTGGTTCACAGGCCCATCATTTTTGTAGAAATCTGAAGAATACTGGCCGCCCATAAAGCAGACTACTTTGTACTTTGAGCGTACTTCAGAAATATTGATTCTAATATCAATATTTCTGAAGTACGCTCAAAGTACAAAGTACGCTAAAAGTACATATCAACTTTCGCATCTAAAAAATTAGGTGACAATTCTCTTCTACAAGTTATTGAAAAATTTAGTAGTTATAATAAAATAATCGCTATATTTCGGTATATTATAAAATTTATTCAAACTCTTCGAGCAAAACCTTCAACTCGAAGAACTTCCGAATCGCATAATCATAATAGCTCATCAACATTAACTGCATCGCAGCGTGAATACGCTTTATTAAAAATCATTCAAATTTTACAAACAGAGCATTTTGCAAGCGATATTTCAAGCATACAAAACAATAATTATGCATCGTCGAAAAGCAATATTAAATCCCTAAATCCTCTTTTGGTTGCTGACGAAAATATCAAATTATTGCGAGTTGAGGGTCGAATAGATCAACCAAAAATTCCATATGCAACCAGGCACCCCATTTTACTGCCAAAGGATCATCCGTTTGATAAACAATTAGTAAAATACTTGCACTTAGAAAATCTTCACGCTAGTCCACAAGCGCTGTTAGCTATAGTTCGACAGAGATTTTGGATCATCAATGGCAAATCAATTGTAAATAGCGTCGTCAAAGGTTGCATCAGGTGTTTTAGATATAAACCCAAACTTATCAATCAAATTATGGGTGATATTCCGGCAGATCGATTGCGCGTTAATCGGCCTTTTTATATTTCGGGCCTCGACTTCTGCGGGCCTATATTGACTTCGCTTGGCGTGCGCGGCAAGCGCCAGTATAAGTCTTACATCGCCGTTTTCGTATGTTTCTCTACTCACGCCGTTCATTTAGAAGTAGTATCATCATTTTCGTCAGACACTTTCATCGCTGCTCTAAAACGTTTCGTCGCCCGGCGTGGCCTTTGCAATCGGTTATATTGCGATAACGCGACAAACTTCGTCGGAGCTCGTACGGTGCTCAACGAGCTCAAATATGAATTCTACAATCAACAAACACAAGGTATCATCGGCAGTTGGTGTTCTAGCAAGGGAATCTCATTTCATCACATTCCTCCACATGCTCCCCACTTTGGTGGAATTTGGGAATCAGCTGTCAAGTCAGCAAAGTATCATTTGACTAGAGCTTTGAGCAATGTCAACCTTATATATGATGAACTCACTACGCTCATAGCGCCAATCGAATCTATCCTTAATTCCCGTCCTATATCTCCATTATCCTCTGATCCCAGTGATGAGCAACCTCTCACTCCTGGTCACTTCCTAATTGGCGAGCCATTAAATTCTTTACCTGACAAGTATATATCAGATGCTAATGATTTTTTATCAAAAAATTTCACAGGATCGCAGCGATACAACAATATTTTTGGAAAAGGTGGTCATCGGAATACATAACATCTCTACAAAAACGATACAAATGGTCAGAAGCTTCTACAAATGTTAAAGTTGGCAATTTGGTCATAGTCGCTGAAGATAACTTACCTCCACAAAATTGGTCGCTCGGACGCATTGTTAAACTACATCCTGGAAAAGATTCAAAGGTTCGTGTTGTAGACATCAAAATTCGCGAAAAAATCTACAGGCGACAAATTCATAGTTTGGCTCCGCTACCAATTTATGACGTTGAATACATCTCATCAACCTAGATGGATTCAAGGGTGGCAGTATGGTTAATTTATTAAAGAATTTTAATATTCTTACAAAAATTTTAATATTCTCATATTTCAAATAAAGCTTTAATTGTAACGTAATTCTTATAAAAATTCTAATTAAATATTCTCATATCTCAAATAAAACTTTAATTGTAACGTAATTCTTATAAAAATTCTAATTTTAATATTCTCATATCTCAAATAAACCTTTAATTGTAACGTAAAAATCATCCGACAAATTGCAGCCTATTGTAATTAGCTCATATAATTTATTTATCAGCCTTGGTGCATTTTTTCTTAGATTCATTCTGTATTTAGTAGTCAATTCGCCAAGTCCAATAATTCGTCCGATGGTTTTTTGAAATTGTTTTAAAATAAAAATTAGTTGTTGTTTCTTTTATATAATTTAATTATCGTCAATGATATTGAAATTTTGTGAACTTAATAAAAAAGGAAAAAAAAAATAAAAACTGGTACATTTTTCGGGAATACTGTGAATTTGTTGTTTCATTCTTTTCGAAAAACAATAATAAATTAATTATTGTACACATGACTTGTTTCTGCGGAAGCCAGATTGTTGTTTCTTTAATGTGTTATCGATTTTATTGTTGATACGGTTCAAAAAAATTTTTGTTAACACTTTTGATGGAATGGAAAGTAACGTAATACCTCTGTAATTAGCGCATTCAGATAAATTCCCTTTTTTTGGTACCTTTATTAAAATTCAATCCAATCATTTGGTAATTTTTCATTCTCCCAGATCTTACGGAAAGCTCTAAGTAGGAGTTTAGCTGTCACTATCGACTTTCAGCATTTCAGCGTATATTCGATCGTATCCAGGTGATTTGTTATTTTTCATGGATTTTAATTTGGCGACGGCGGGCTACTTTTTAATGCCGAATCACGTTGATTTTAATTTGGCATGTCAAACATTGGCAATGATACTGTCGGTGACGATATATTTAAGGTTTTGTTAAAATGCTCATGCCATACTTTTAACTGCTGTTCTTTGTTGGTAGTAGGTTTTCCATCCTTGTCTTTTATTGGGTAATTATTTTACCTTCTTCCACCTGCTAGCTTTTTTGTGGTTTCGTAAAGTAGCCTGATATCTTTTCTTTCAGCAGCTTTTTCTGTTTCATTTGTAATATCATCGAACTATTTGCGCTTATCTCTTTTACATAACTTTTTCACCATTTTTATTAATTGATTATAATGATTATACAACAGCTTCGTTGCTTTTTGCGTCTTCTTTTATTTTCTTCGCAGCTCTTCTTTCTTCAAACTTTGCTCATGTTTCTTGTACATTCTTTTCTCCCATTTGACATATATCCAAGAATATTTTCACTGGCTTCAATAAAACACTTTTTAACAGCATTCCAGGTAGCTTCCACATTATAATATAATGTGGAAGCTACCTGGAAAACTGTTAAAAAATGTTTCATATAATGTGGAAGCTACCTGGAAAACTGTTAAAAAATTTTATTTAAATTACATCTTTTTTAACAAATATATTTATAGTATCTAAAATATCAATAAAAAAAACAATGCCCGAATTAAAATTAAACCTACTCTGCCCCAAATTGAAATTTGACACTTTGGTTGAAAGAGAGGACTATATGGCCGGATATAGTACTCTCTTTCTCAACAAACCAAAGTGTCAAATTTCAATTTGAGGCAGAGTAATAGAGGGTGGGTCATAAATCACTGAACATTGTATTTTTGATATAATTTTTTTTGTTTTTATTGAAAATGAATAATTTTGATTACAAAAGATAGTTTTCTGGAATTTCTATAGTGCACCTATTTTTTTTATGGTTAGACGGTTCGGTGCGTAACGCAACCTTCTGACTTCGTATTATTTTTTTGTTCTTACAAATCTGTTTTCTCTTTTTATTCAGGTTTAATTATGGGGTTTATGATACCTGCCTTTAAAGAATAGATAGCTAATTCTACCTTTTCGCCTAAACATGTAGCATTAATTGGATACTGGTCGAAAGCTACTCACACATCAAGAGGCTGGGTTATTCGCAACTTATCTGACGAAAATATTGCCATAATTCATTTGAATGTTGTATATATTTTTTCTTGGTGAAAAAAGCTCGTTTAATGAGTTTTCGAATTGCGGAATATTTAGTGTTTTAATTTGCATTACTAAATATGGAATTTCCCTGTTTCGTCATAAGTAGACTTAGTAATGAAGGAATCTGGTTTGTTTTAATGTTGGTACTTACCATCAAATACTCAATTATTATACGAAATTGACGACTTTAATGATCGATGTGTTGTTAAACAATTTTCTCTAGCTAATTCTTAGAATTTTCCAGTCTTTTATTTAAACACTCTTGATATGTATTTTTAACAAAATTTTCAACGTGTACATAGACGTTGAAAATTTTGATTTTAGCGGGGTAAGGACGATTTATGATTTCAAATTCACTATATTCTGCTCAATGAAACTTAAATTCTGTATATATCATATTTTCTATGATATATAGAAAATATTTTATTTAAAATATTCTACATTGGTTAATGTTGTATACTAAATATATAAAATATCCAATAAATGTTTATCATATTTTTCATTATCATGAATTAATTAATTCCATGCCATCAAAAACCTTATTTATTTTATAAAATTTTTCTCTATGACTTGGTGATATTTTGTGATGTTCTTGTTGATTTCTTTGTTGTTCTGCCTTACTTATTTACTTATTTTATAAAAATTTTCTCTAAGACTTGGTGATATTTTTTGAAGTTCTTGTTGATTTTAATACGTCTGTTTCTTCTCTTGTTGGTGTTCTTGTTGATTTTAATACGTCTGTTTCTTCTCTTTGTTGCGAGTCTGTAGTGTCCTCTGAAATTTTGACTTTCGAAACATTTTATTACGCTTTTTGTTGGTTTTTGTTTTGTTAAAAACTTATTGTGTAAAAATTGTGGTATTTTGCTTAACTTTTAACTAAGTAATCATCTTACGAGCACAAAAATTGTGTCGATTATGTAATACAATTTTTTCGAAAAGATTCTATTTAGCGAAGTAAATGTATGTAGTTCATTTCGATCAAACACACTCTATTATGTACTTTATTATATAATTGGATTATGTAATTGGCTGATTTTTGACCATTTCAAAATATATTAATATATCCTTGGCATAAAAAAATTATCTTTTAAATTGATTTCATCTTAATTCCAAAAAAAATGGATGAATATATTAATTTATATTTTTAAAATAGTTGTACTTTTCTACAAACGCTATTATAGTGACATGGATATTGAAATTGAAATTTTATAGTTATATCTACTCAATATTTTTTTTTTATATTTAGGCTTCCAGCACACGCCTCAGACGAATTCTGCTCGGGTTCAAACCGACATATCCATATTGCTTTGTTAAATTTTTATATTGATTAAAATTTGAAATGAATAAAATTTTAATCAAATCATATAAATTTTGACCATTTACTCATAGCGCTGTATCGTCTGCAAACGTAGTAGTAGAAACATTTTCTGCTTTCGGAATGTCGCTAGTGAAGAGCACGTGCAGCACAGGTCCTAATATGCTTCCTTGTGGCACTCCTGCTGCCACTTCTCTTAATTATAAATAATCCATCTGCTAAGTATGATGTTAATAGTTCAACATATTGCTTTGGAAGTATTTTTTTTCAGCTTGAAAATTAGACCTTGGTGCCAAACCTTATCAAAGGCCTGAGCTACATCCAGAAATATTGTTCAAGATATTTGTTTTTCCTCCAATGCCTTTTCTATTACATCCGTTATACGATGTACTTGATCCAACGTGGAATGCTGTTTTCTAAATCCAAATTGATGCAGTGGAATTAATTTCTCATTTTCTGTGATAGCTTTTAGTCTTGTTAAAAGCAGTTTTTCGAACAATTTTGAAGTTATCGGCAGTAGTAATATAGGCCTGTATGATTTGACTTCATTTGCGGGCTTTCATGGTTTCTGTAGCATGATTACTTCCGTCCCTTTCCATGCATTAGGAACATGCCTGAAGCTTAAAACGGCGTTTAGTAGACATGTTAACATTGTCAATGCTTTCTTCGACAGCTGCTTCAGTACTTCTGCTGTTATAAGATGCTTCAGTACTTCTGCTGTCACATTTGTAACTTCATGTAACGTAACGCTCTCCATATCCACTTCTTCTTGCTGTTCTGTTCTTTCATCAATGCGTCAGAGTGGATTTCATTCGGTTTGAATATTTTAGATGGTGAGCAAAAATGTCGGCTTTTTGCTTATTGTTTGTTGCCTATTTACAGTCTTCTTGTCGTAGAGCTGGTATTTGCACTATTGGCCTTTTAAATTTCCTTGTAGCTTTCCATAAAGAGTAATCCATATCTTTCTCTGCTGGAAATTTTTCCAGGTAGCTATTTATTTCTTCTTGTTTAAACTTTAGAATTTCTGTATTAAGCTTTGCTGTTTTGCCATTTAATAACGTTTTATCACGTGAATCCCTAGATTGTTGCCATCTTCTTATTGCTCGTCGTTTTTGAAGAACTAATTCCATTATTGCCCTTGGATAATTGTTCGCCACTATCTGTGATCTGTGAGTATATTCTCTTCTGTTGTTCCTAGCTGCTTGCTGTATAACTATGGTAAATCTTTCAACCTCTATATCCAGTTTTTGTTTTGTGCGGAGTTGGATATTTAGTTTAATTTAATTTTCCAGTTCTATTTGGAAGGTGATCCAACGGTTGTTTTGTTAACTAGAGTTGGCCCACATTCCATTTTTGCTATTTTCTCACATAGTGTTAATATTACTGCAAAATGGTCTGATTCTAAGTCGAGATTCATAAGTAGACTTAGTAATGAAGGAATCTGGTGTGTTTTAATACACACTGGTACTTGTTCAACGACGAATCCTAACTAAATTTTCTTTTTCCAATTTTGTTTTACAAAATTTGGAAGTATATAATTTTCGAAATATTAATATATTTGGTTACTGATTTTTTCTAAGGTTTTAAATTTTTCACATAAAGATAATATGCGTCGGAGTGAAGATATTTAGTCGCAATATTTTGAAGTTCAATAATATTACTATGATCAAATACTACATTATTATACGAAGTTGACGAGTTTAATGATCGATGTTTTGTTAAACAATTTTCTCTAGCTAATTCTTGTTTTAATATAGATTTTTTTAATGAATTTTAAAAATTATGTAAGAAATTACTAAATAAATTAAATAAATATAGACGAATTTTATGAAGTGTTGTAAATTTCTTTAATTTTAATTTAGCTGTAGCTAATTCAAATGGCTTGGTTCTACTCAAGCGCCTTGTTAAATTAGTGTTATCCAAAAGCTTTAATGCTTCGCTATTTACGTGATTTTCTAAACGAGTCTGATGCTTCACTGTAAATCGTTTCACCTCGACCGATACGTTCGGGATCTTGAGATCTCTATGAATATCGATGTTACGAACATACCAAGGTGCGTTAACTATGTTTCGTAGAACCTTATTTTGAAATGTTTGAATTTTATTTATATGTGTTTGTTTGGCACAACCCCATAGTTGAATTCCATATAACCACATAGGTTTCAACATCTGATTATATAATAGCACTTTACTGTAAATCGAAAGTTTAGAATATCGACCTATAAGCCAGATCATCTCTCTGTACCTACATTCCATCTAGCTTTTTTTCTTTTTAACGTGTTCATTCCATTTTACCTTGACGTACAGTGTCATTCCTAGGTACTTTGCAGTATTTTCATGTGGGATGCTTTATTCTTATTGCTGGCATACTTTCAATTTTCCTGTTAGTGAAGTTAACATGCGCCGAGTTAGTTAGGTATGATGTTATTAGCTCAACATATTTTTTTGGTAACATGTGATTAATTTTGTGAATTAGCCCCTCGTGCCAGACCTTATCAAAGGCTTACGCTACGTCGAGGAAGATTTCAGAACATATATGTTTTTCTTCTAGCGCTTTTTCGATGATTGTTGTAATTATATGAACATGATCAATGGTTGAGTTTTTTTCTATATATCCAAATTGGAATTTAGGTATAATTTCTTTTCTTTCGATGATAGTCTTTAGTCTTTTCAACAATAGTTTTTCGAACACTTTTGATATTGTCGGTAGTAGCCAGATAGGTCTGTACGACTTTGTTTCCGTTAGATCTTTACCTGGTTTTTTCAACATGATTATTTCGGCGACTTTCCATATGCTAGGAACCCACCTTAGATTGAATACTGTATTGATGATCTGAGTTAGTTTGCTGAATCCTTCACGTGGTAGGTGTTGGAGGATTTCTCCTGTTATTAGGTCGAACCCTGGTGCTTTCTTCGCTTTGATAGCTGTTTTAATTAATTGTTCTGTTTCGTCTGTAGTGATTGTCGGGATATGTTCAAGTTCTTCATTCTCGTGATGTTCTAGGTCTGTCTCTGTTTCGATGTCGTTATGTTTGAAAATCTCCTCTAAGTGGTCAGCGAATGTTTCTGCTTTTTCCTTATTTGTTTCTAGCCCATAAGTACAAAAATATGAAAATCATTTTGATGTTAAAAACAAGGTATGTTAATTAACTTTTCTTTTAAGGTTTTCGTAAAATATATTACTACACTAATGGAAAAAGATGTAAAAAAAAATTTTTTTTTTAAAAGTGCTTTTTTGAAAACAATACTAACTCTCTAAATCTAAAAAGTAGAAAATAAAATTGTTGGCAGATCTTGAGCATCTTGAGAACTGTTATAAGATAAATTGGTGTCACATCTTGAGAACTTTTATAAGATAAATAAAAATTGCTAGAATATTGTTAATGGAAACCTGGAATATTTGAGGGTTAAAAAATGACAAACATTAAAAGAACCACACTAAGCATTTAATGTTTATATTTAGAATATTTGAAGTATTAAAAGAACCTGATTTAAATAATTCCTAAGCTAGTTACATATCCACTACACCGTATGCCACATATAATTTCTTTATCTTAATAATTATTATAAAATAACATACACATTTTTCTTAAAAGTATTGGTTAATCATCATTTGGATTGCATGACAATTTTTCTTTATTACTATTTTCTTTAAGACCATTTCTTTAAATTTTTTTTTTGACGTTTGTTGTTTGTTTTTAGTGCAATAAACAAATATTTAGGAAGAGAGACGACGGGAAAGAAACAGGAAAAAAATGTATTTAATAATTTTTTAGATAATTTATAAAATTAATTTAAAATTTTAATCAATATAATTTTTAAAAAAATTTGGATACGACAGCATTTGAACCCGAGTTGAATTTCTCTGACGCTGGAGGTCGACTCACTACACCATACCATATATCTAATTTGTTTATCTTAAAACTTAATAATTAGTATAAAAAACTTGGGACAGATAAAGAGACATATACGACCAAGTTAATTAAAAAGCATTTAAAATCAATATAATTAACAAAATTTAAGTTTTTATTTCATTATTTTGCATTTTAATTTCATTTAAAATATTGTGTGACATTGCAAAATGACAACTTAAAAATTTGTTTACAAGGTTGGCATTTTGTCCTTTTTTAAGAGCCCCTAGTAAAATATTGGTACAATTAAATTGAAAATATTATTATTTTAGAAATTAATTAGCTATGTTTTATTTTTTCCCTAAATTTCATTGTTACCTACATTCCATTTTAACCTAAATAAATTTTTTTTAATTTAAATTTAATTTTTACCTAATTTAATTATTTTCCGAAATCACATTTTGTTCCCATAAATTTGATTATGACTAGATTTTATTATTACGTATATTTACTATTTTACTTAAATTACATCTTTTTAACAAATCTATGTATACTATCTAAAATATCAATAAGAAAACAATGCCCGGATTAAAATTAAGCCTACTCCACCCCAAATTGAAATTTGACACTTTGGTCTGTTGAGAAAGAAGAGGACTATTTCCGACCAGGCTTCAATATTTTACTCTTATGCCAGTTCTATTCTAAGACAGGGTGGGCCATAATAAGTCCTTTAACATTGTATTTTTGATATAATTCTTTTATTTTTTTATTGAAAATAAATCATTTTGATTACAAAAGATAGTTTTAATCATGAAATTTAAAAAAAATTAAATTTTAAAAATAGTATGTTTTAGATGCCTGCCATGCAGCCTCTTCGCAAGCTCCAGTTCTTTGCTGTACCTGTTCCTTAACTGAAGCCAAAACTGGTTGATCTGATCAATCGCAATAATTTCATTTATTATTTTGTTCATTTATTATGTTGCGGTTTATTTGCGTATACACGATCTTTCAAATAACACCACAAAAAGAAATCTGGTGGTGTTTTAGGGGATGTAACGGACGCTGGTGAAATTACTCTTGGGTTTTCAGTACCCAGATTCTAAAATTTTGCTTATTAACATAACCACTTAAATGGAAATGCGCTTCATCGGTCATTATAATTTTTTTCATAAAATCAGGATCATCCGTTAATAATTCGGTCAATTTTGCACAAATTCGTAGGTTGCATGTACCATTTGTATATTATACGGAAACAGCCGTACAAGATACAAATGGTACATGCTTTTTCATTATTCTCCGCAGTGAAATTCTGGACATTTAAGCTGAGTGGCACGTTTACGAGTCTATGTTTTAGGGGTCTCATTTACGCTCTCGTGCTTCAAGCGGTCTTCCACTCCGAGATAAGGCACTAAAAGATCCCGATGACTGAAAACCAGCATTTCTGGTATTAAAAAAATTTCGAAATTTTCTTTAGATTTGAATTATTGAATTTTGACTAGCAAAATAAAACTCAACAGATTTTGCTCGTTCCTCAATGTAACACTTAATACTGGAGTTAAACTCGACGGCGATAAAAAGTGACGGCATCCCAACGGCGTCCATTTAATTTAAAACGTTAAACTAAACGTCGTTTATTTTAACTCCAGTTGCATGATTTATCATATTAAATTATATTAACTCTCACTAATTCAAATAATTGTTCCTGAAAAGTCATAATTGTTTAATTTAGTTCACATACACAAACTTGTAAATTATGATTTAATTTCTGACATTAAACATATGATTTCAAAATATCATTGGACGCCGTTCAAAGTAGAAATGAATTCAACTTTTTTATAGTGGAGTTAGACTCGCCGAAGTTCAGACGGCGTTCATTCTGTGAACTGTCAAAAAAAAAATTAACATATATGAAACTATATAGAATCAAATAAACTAAACGGCGGTCAACCGGTGTTCCTAAAAAAGTTGAATTCGTTTCTACTTTTAACGGCGTCAAATGATATTTTGAAATCATATGTTTAATGTCAGAAATTAAATCATAATTTAAAAGTTTGTGTTTGTGAAATAAATTAAAAATTATGACTTTTGAGGAACAATTAATTGAATTAGTGAGAGTTAATAAAATTTTATATGAAAAATCATGCAAATGATATAAAAACAAATCAGTTAATTCGGTGCATTGACATGAAGAAAATGAAAATGTACGGCGTTTAGTACGGCGCTTAAATTAAATGGAGGCCGTTGGGACGCCGTCAATTTTTATCGCCATCGAGTTTAACTCCAGTATTAGGAACGCCTGTTGAGCGCCGTTGAGTTCATTTCATTCTATATAGTTTCATATATTTAAATTTTTTTTTTACAGTTCACAGATTGAACGCCATCTGAACGTCGGCGAGTTTAACTCCACCATAAATATATTTCATTTCATTAAGATTTCATTTCAATTATATTACATTTCAACTATATTTCATCTTAATTAATTGTCATACATTTTTATATTTACATACAAGCACATTATTTGTATATTCGCATACGAACATTTTTATATTATATTTTATTTCATGCGCATGCAAGTCTTTAAGTTAAAGAGAACACACAATAGTTATTAGAATAGTAAATGCGAGGCGCTTTGGGCTTTGTTACGTTTATATAGATTACTAGTCGCTTAGCCTTGTGGGGGTAAGTGCTTCAAAATTGCGTGCGCATAAAAATAAAAAGGTTTCTGGGAAAGCCAAGTTCAAAATAAAATTTATCTACGCTTCAGCAGTCGCTTGATGAACATGTAAAAAATTAATTATTTTTAAATAAAAGACAATTCATACAAATATATTTCATATTTTTACATTGGCGCCAAACAAAGTGGTATGAGTTTCGTCGTGTAAAAAGAGTCACAATTACAGAAAATATAAAATATATTTTCGAAAATTACTATTCTACATCACAGTTCGTCATCACATTTTTTTTTCAGTTTTCTCATCAAAGTTTTTTTTCAATATTTGTCATCACAGTTTTATCACATTTCGTCATCGCCGTAGGTTATCACCGGGGAGTTGAGAAGTTGGATGATTAAAGAACCAACGATTAAAATGGCTTAGTTTAGTCATGAACAATTTCGACAATTATTACGAAGTTTGAGAAATCGGTCTGCTTTCTGCTATCGGATATTTTGCAGGATGCACCGCTACATTTAAAGGCGGTCGTGATCCATGATACAAATATATAAGATATGGCATTCCTGCGTTTCATTTTGACACTGTTCTGCGCATGACGTGACAATATCTATAAAAATATGCAGATTGTATATGCCGTAGTATTTATATGAAATTTATCCGTTTTTTATTATCAAAAAATCTATCTATAGGAATAAATTTATTAAAAGACAATTGTTACCGGAAATTTAATGATGTGCAAAATCAATAATAGACGTAACAAACTCAATAATAGACGCCAATGAAGTTGGCAGATATGCGCATTGCCATATTTTATATATTTGTATCATGGTCGTGATCCAATAAAATTGGAAGAATTTATCACAACTATAACTGCGTATAACGACATACAAAAATGTAAGATGCAAATGCAGCAGTCCGTCCGTCAAGGAGAATATACTTAGATATCTTTGAAAAAAAAAACATCGGGATAAACCAACTGATAAATTTATATGTAGTAAACACATACTTTATGCTGAACTTTCAGAGGACTTATCAGAGGAAACGCAAGTAAGCACTACATGAGCAAATAAATAGAGATAAAGCTACAACGTTTCGCGATTTATTAAAAGAAACTAGAAATATAGATTTAAATTTGTCGGAATCAGTCAAAAAGCAAATGTCAAACAATGAAACCACCTAAAGATGATTTCAAGAAAAGATGTTCATACTGGCGGTAATTTGATCACGTCGTGGATAACTCAGTTATCCACGACGTAACAGTAATAAAAAGCAAAAAGAATTAAAGAAAAAAATGAAACAACAGAAGCTCCCGGAAGAATTAATACATCCAGCATAGAAAATAAAGGTGTCGTAAATTGTTATAGATGCGGTGCACCTGCTTTTATAGATCAACTGCCCAACGTGCAACAACAAATTGAATAGTCTGCCTTTAATTTCAATTCCATTTGGACGTCGACAATTGGTATTGATGTTTCTATGGTCAATATTCAAATTTTTGATATCAATGGTACACCATATTGTGTCATAGCACCAAGAACTAGTGTTGCAAGTTCAAGCCTTTTTAAACTTTTCATTCAACATGGCTGCACTTTTAAAAATGTACAAACAGGCGTTGCTTTAATTGACGGTGTATGTCAAAATAAATTAGTAAATACTACAGTTTAAATGTTAAAATATTGTTAATATTATTCAGTCAGAAAAAGATAATATGGAATTAAATGATGATGCTTATATGTCGCCAAACATGATGATGTGGATATGTCGCCAAATAATGAGACATTATCCAAGTTCTTTTTAGGTGTTCCTTGTATTGGACTTACATACGGTCATCCGTATTATTCACCACATTCAATTCAGAACATTTTTCAAGACGCATTACCAGATGATACTGTAACACCAGAACGAATAATTCGAATACTAAATCCATCAGATTTCGATTTTCAATAAACTACGATCTGTTCACAGTAGGAATATTTTTAAGAGAAGATGAGACTAGTGATATAAATCATATTCAAAAAAATTAACTTAATTCATTGCTGTCAACTTATAAAGATGTTTTTGAAAAAATTTCAAAACAAACGCCATACGCGGTACATAATATCGAAACTGGGCTACGTGAACCTATTGTTACAACACCTTATCGTCTATCGCCACTTACAACAACCCAATTCAAAGAAGAGCTACAAAAGTTGTTAAATTTGGACATTATTGAGAAATGTGAAAGTGGTTGGGCTGCTCCAGTTGTAATTGTGCCAAAACAAGATAGTGGTGTAAGGCTGCATTGACTATAAACCATTAAATTCCATAACTACTCCAGATAGATATCCCTTACCGATAATGGATAATCTATTACACACCGCAAAAAGTACCAGATACATGTCTACTCTTGATCTACAATCTAGCTATCATCAAATTTCCGTTAATGACAAAGATCAGAACAAAACTGTTTTCATCACACCAATTGGAATGCACAGATTCAAAATAATATCATCCGGACAACGTAATGCACCTGGTACAATCCAACGATTGATTTATCACTTCCAATAACTTCAGAAGGATTTTAGTGGATATTTATCGTTGAAGACATTGCCAGCGGTTGGGTTGAAATATTCCCATTAAAAGTAGGTACAACTAAAAAATATGCTCTTAAATTACTGAACGAGGTGTTTCTCAGATTTGGTATTCCCAGATGTTTAATTAGCGACAATGGAACACAATTTATTTTCGTTATAATGCTATATCGCTATAAAAGGATATTTTGTTTAAATATACATCCAGATTATACTACAATTTAGATTTTATGGCTCAATTTTATTTATTGAATTTTATACTTTATTGTAGTAAACATGTTTTATATAGTTTTGCAAAACTTACAGTGTGTAATATATAGTTATTTTAGCGAAATCTAATTTGAAAAACACTTAAATATTCACCATATCTTCACCATATAAATATTGACCATATACAAAACCTGCGGCAGACATTTATGATACTCGTATTTATTTCAAAATTATGCACTAATTATTTCTAATTTATGCGCTGAAAAGAATTTTTAAATATTAAAATTATTTAAAATCCATATTTAATTTTTTTTTATATAAAAATATTCCATATAATGAATATTTTATTTATAAAAATATTCCATATGATTGAAATAAAAATAATTTTTTCAGGAAATACAATTTTTATATTCTTGTATTTTATATATTGCAGGTTAGACTAGCATTTAGAAAAATGAGCTTGTATTCTACCTCGATAATGTTCAAAATGAATTCAAAAGACTTATAAAATTGTTTTTGCATTCATTTTAGTTTGAGTAAATTACCTAATTTATTATGTTATCCATAGAGATTTCATTGCTATTAATCGATAATCGATATTTTTCCTATGTTTACGATTAATCAATTGATCGTAAAAATTTGCACGATTATCTCTATCAAAATTTTTTTATGGAATGTTTTAAGGTAAAAATCTCCATTATGTACAAATTTTACTAAATACTAAACTTATGCTTTGTTTGTTTTACTTATCCCAAATCGAATGAATATTTGTCATATACTTAGAATGCTGATATAAGTTTAGTGGCCTGAAAATAATATAATACAACAAGAAGTATTAAATGTTGAAGAAGAATGTGGTGAATCTGGACTTGAATCTGATTTTATAGAAATGCAAAAAACTATTGATTGTTTTTTGATGGTTCCAAAACAACTTCAACAAAAAGTGAAAAACCTTTTCTGTTTCTGCAAATTTTATGACCAAAATTAGAAGTCGTTTGAATACGGATATGTTACATGCTCTTGTTTTTTTAAAATTCCACTTCAATAAAGATTAAATTTGAAGTTGTGTGGTATAAAATTATTCTATTGTTTTAGTACTTACTCATTTTGAGACTTCACTTTTTTGAATAGAATATTTGTAAATTTTTGAATATTTCAACAAAATCGATTAGCCGATTAACCGCTTATTCTAAAATCGATTAATTTGAAATCTCTAGTTATCCATATAAAAAAACCCAATTTTTTTTCTAGTTAAATTTACCTAACAAATGGCTAATGATTATTTTTATCAATTTTTTTTTGGTAAATGTTTCTTTATTGCTATTTTCTTTGAGTATATATTTTTTTACTTTTTAAGTTTTTTTTGTGTCGTTTGTTGCTTGCTCTGAGAGCAATAAAAATATTTAGGAAGAGAGACGACGCAACACGACGGAAAAGAAATAATAAAACAATTTATTTAATAATTTATAAAATTAATTTTAAATTTCTATCATTATAATAAGTTTAAAAAAAAATGGATACGTCAGAATTTGAACCCGAGTTGAATTTCTCTGACGCTGGTGGCTTTCCCACTACACCATACCACATATCTAATTTGTTTATCTTAAAACTTAATATAAGAAACTTGTGTGACAGAGAAATTGAGTTGAACGACGAAGTTAATTAAAAAACATTTAATATTTATGAAACTTATATGGATATTTTCTGGTTGCACTGTAGCACAAAATTTCGACACTGTTCATAATCATAAGGAAAGAAAAAATATCAATAAAAAACCCCTTCCGTTTTTTATATGGAACAAACCCCTGAAAATTTAGTCTCTTTATTCTGTGCAACAGACCAACCAAAAGATATTTTTGTGTATGTATAAGGAAATTATATATGAAAATATATATTAAACTTATATGAAAATTTTCTGGTTGCACTGTATCACAAAATTTCTACACTGTTCATAGTTTATAAGGAAAGAAAATATATCATTAAAAACCCCTTTCCATTTTTTATAAGATAAATCCCAACGCACACAGTCTTTTTATTCTGTTTTGTGCAACTACAAAATTTTCATATGCAGTAAAACAAAACCACATAATTGTGCAACGACAAAATTTTCAACCATGCAGTAGAACAAATTATAGAAGTTGAAATCCCGATTTATATCATACAGCTTGTGTTGTCCATTCCTCTTTGTGTCAAGTTCTTAAAATTTAATAAATTCCGTTCGCGCATTTTTTGTTAGGATATTCTTCTATATGCCGCCATTGCACGCAGCCTGCTCGGTTATATTTTTCTAATCTATATATATATATATATAAATGAATGTATGCTGTGTTTGCCTTTTATGCATTACCACACCATTCATCCGATCGCCATGAAAGTTTGGGAAGTTGTTGAGTAGACTACTGGGATGGTTATAGGCACCAGGACTGGAACTAGAACCAGGACCCGGATTGGAACTTGAAAAACGTCTATGGGACCAGGACTATAACTGGGACCAGGACTAAATTGTTTTCTAAGGACAATTATAAAATCTGATGTTTTTAAAATAGTTTGTGCTTCAGATTTAATTCTATTTCAATGACACAATGTAAATTGATTGTTATCATAATGATTTTCCTTGAATTTCCTTTTCCTTGAATAAAAGAATAAACAAAACTTTCTATATACATACAAGGGTTTGCTTTTGGTGGATTTGCAAAATTTAGGAAATGTGAAATAAATATTGTAACTAAGTAAATTAATGAATTTTCTTTTAAGAGAACCACCGTTTAAAAGGTTATAACATGAAAGTAATATGTTCAACATCCCAAATCAAAGAATTTAAATTAGTAAATGTAAGCTCTACTTATCATTTTAACCCACTCTAACCGAGATCTACACTAAACGACGGGTGTTCTTTTTGCGGTTCTTAGATGCTTTAAGTTTTTTTAAGAATTCTTTTTGGTGTTTTTTTTCCTTCTAAATTGCATTTTTGAAGCAATTTGTAAATTAAATTTGGAAGTTAAGCTTTTCGATTTAATAATCTTGTAATTAGGAAGTTCCAAATCAAATTATAATTAGAAAATTGTTTAAATCTGTATAAACAACTAAAGTTTTCCGAAAAACTTAAATCCTGAACGATAGTTTAACGTTGAATTTTATTTCCAAATCCTGTTAGCGATCGATTTGACTAAGTTTCGGAAAACAATAATCATTTAAAACTTTTGCATAAATTTGATCTATTAGATAACTGTCTTTCCTAGCATTTAACTTTAATTTACATTCCGATGTAGTAGGATTCGAACTATTAGACGAAATTCAAATATTTCAAAGTAAAGTTCAGGCTGTTCAATGTGTTAACGAACGATTTGACTAAATTTCGGAACACAATATATTAAAATTTTTCCATTATATTACATGCTTCTGATTTTTTAGATCAGTGCTGTCCAACTTCTCAGCATGTATGGGCCATTTTTTTGTATGTTTGGCGGACTAGTATACTTTAAATTTTTAATTAAAAGCCATTTATAACATTTTTCTAGTATTTTATCATAATAAAAATTACTTGACATATCAAGTAATTAAGAAAACTTAAAGAAAAAATAAATTATTAACATAAATATTAATGAGAAAACGAGCGGCTACAAGATCTTCAATAATAATTTTCGTTGAAGAAATTCGTCGGCCATTGCATTTCTATATTTAGACTTGATATATTTCATGGCTGGAAAAGGTCGTTCACAAATATATGTACTACCAAATATAGGAATGAATTTTAAGCCCCCAATTGAGCAATTTTGGATATTTTTCTTTTGGAAACATTTTGAATAAAATTACGCCCGCCTTGATTTAAAAAAATCGTCTGTTTCACATAGTTCATTTGATATTTAATATCGCTTTCTTCAATGTCGACGGTAGTTGGATTATTAAATAATTTTAATTCTGGTTTAATTACGACAAAATCGGAAAATATGGCATTAACATCTTCAATCTATTTGGCCAACATTGGTACATAATTTTACAAGTTTAATTGATGGCCGATTTCTTATTTTTCGAGAGCAGGTTCATTACACTGGAAGTGCACCAAGTTGTTGATCAAATGCGACCGAAGCAAACATTGATTATTGCGGAATCTGAATTTACCCTTTGATAAACGGGCGACTCGATAGCAAATCTAGTTGTAGCACTTTCGAGAAACTTAGGCTTTGTAAATTAAAAGTTATTAAAACTTATTTACGTATTACAACGTGACATGAAAGACTGGTAGCTATAATATCTATGATTTTCTGAGCAACTTGGATTAAACTGACTTGATACACAAAATTGCAAAACTTAAAGTACGGAAAGGAATGTTAAATAAATAATTAATATATTTCGTAAAAGATTTATTTTATTTATGTTTTTAATACAACCGTGAATTTGAATTCTTTCTATACAAATATTTTTTGTTGAATAGATTTTAACTCATTTTTTGTTATACAAATTCATTCGCTGAATTAGTATGATAGCAATATTTAATATATTTATTAATTTTTTAAATATATATTTTTAAAAAATAAATAAACATAAGAGATACACAGTGTTAAAAAATATTATATATCCTACCTCACGGGTGATGTGGAAACGGATTGTTTAAGGCACATGACTTTGTTTTTATGGCGGTATTTTTGAAAAGTGCACGGGCCGCAAAAAAGGGTGAAGCCGGCCCTGAAAATGATTACAGTTGCAGTATCACTTTATACCATTAAAAAAAGAAAGCTGAAATTTTTCGATTATATAATGAGGAAATGCAAATATAGAATGCTATAAGAGATGTGGTTGCAAACAAAGAGATTCTATGAAGAATGAGTACAGTTCCAATAGCACTTTACATCATTAAAGAAAGAAAGCTGAAATTTTTCCGTCATATAATGAAGAACAGCAAATATAGCATTCTACAAGTGATATTGCAGTCTAAAATGTAGACGAACAGAAGTAGAGGTAGAAGAGGTAGTACATCACTCAAAAATTTACTGAACCGGTTCAATACATCTACCACGGAATTAGTATACTATGCGCGTTCCAGTCAAACGAACAAATTGAAAACAATGTTGTCCAACATCCCTAGTGGAATGGAATATTAAGAAGAAGATATTTTATATAGTAGGCGGAAAAAGATAGCATAAACTCATTTTGAAATTTATATCTGATGTGGATATCTTATGTCGGTTTTAAAAAATTTCACACACATATATATATATATATATATATATATATATATAAATATATATATATATACAGTCAAGTCTCCTATAACGCGGTGTTTTTATAACGCGGTTTCCATATAACGCGGAGTGAAAATTGGGACTGTTCTCCTATAACGCGACGCGGTCTCCTTAGAACGCGGTTTTCGTACAAGAACTTTCCAACAACTCACATGACTTTAAAAATATATCTATAGTAACAATTATTTGATGTTTTAAATTTTTGTCTGTACATAATAGGCATTTTTATGGTATTTCCCTTTTCTCAATTTCAATTATTAGGCAGTTAACAAACAATAAACCAATCCTTTTATTTTAGTTTGTGTTTAAATGTGTTTAGACGTATAAATAAGTAATAAGTGATTTGTTAACTTTACGTTATTGGAGCTATAAACCGCACTAGTGCTCCCCGTTTGTTCCCCACAAAATCCCAGAAACCACGTTTTCATCCTCGTTTTCAAGTAGAACAAATCTGCCCTAGAGCACTAGGGCAGTTTGCTAGAGACCACTATAAACTGCCCTAGAGCACTAGGGCAGTTTGCTAGAGACCACTATAAGGTATGTGCTTACCAAATTTCAGACCAATCCAACCAGAGGTGCTAGAGCAAATCCCAGATGAAAATATGACTATTCATCATTTCATCCAGACCACTATAATGAATGTGCTTACCAAATTTCAGACCAATCCAACCAGAGGTGCTAGAGCAAATCCCAGATGAAAATATGACTATTCATCATTTCATCCAGACCACTATAATGAATGTGCTTACCAAATTTCAGAACAATCCAACCAGAGGTGCTAGAGCAAATTCCAGATGAAAATATGACTATTCATCATTTCATCCAGAATACATACAATTTATTTATTTCTGAGTTTCCATATAACGCGGTACGAATTCATTCAATTTATATTAGTTCTGTGTTTCTTATAACGCGGTTTCCATATAACGCGAAAATGGTTTCCATATAACGCGATATAAGTTAATATGATTTGTACTATTTCTTATAACACGGTTTCCATATAACGCGGTACGAATTAATCGCGTTATAGGAGACTTGACTGTATATACATATATATATATATATTTAAAAAATTATATATATTTAAAAAAATAGAAATACCGCTTAATAAAATATTTTATGTTTACAAAAAATGTATGACAAAATATTATTTAGTTTGAATTAATTAACAATGACATCATCTTTGAATATTTTTAGAAAGATAACAACTATAGCAAAAGCCAGAAAAAACGATTCAAAATGATAAGATTAAAAACTAAACTATTCCAGAAAAAATATAATTTTAATATATATTTCTATTACATAATATATAATTAAATGATTATAACTTATTAATATAAAAATATTATTTTATATAGTAGATAATTAAATACAAAAGTTAGATGGAAATATATAATATTTCAATATAAATAAATATATTAATTTAAACTTGGTTTATATTAACAAGGTGCTCGGCACTCCCAACAAGCTTGACCACAAAAATGTGGAAATTGAATGCCTTTTAGAAGAATATCGGTAATTTCCTGAAAGAAAAAAGTTATTAGAAATAATTTTTGCTTTGTAATTTTTTGAAGTGTAAGAATACTTTCATCTGTGTTTAAATATAGAATTTAATATACCATTGAGTTATACGATTGAAAACGAAAGTTCTTGAAATATATTTTAAAAAACTGTCTATTATGAAAACTAATTTATGTTTTTTTCTCGAAATTTATATAATATTTGATAAGAGTTTTTTTGTAACTTACCGACAATCCTGGAAAACAGACAACCAAAACATAGATTGGAATATATAATATTGCTGATATACCAGCAACAATAAATGATATGAACCAAAATATTATTGCCCAAAATATAAACCAGATTGGATTACCCATTTTTACTTCGATATAATTCTGTAACATAAATTTTAAAAAAATTATTTACATTTACATTGCATAGTTTTCTTTTAACGCACAATTCTTTAAATGATAATCTTAAGAATACACCGTTTTTAAAAATAAACATGAAGTAAATAAAAATTTCTATAATAGGAAAACAATCTAACAATTAAAAAATGGCAATAATTTAATCTTATTTACATAATTTTTAGTTAATAATAAAATCTCAACTAGCTTAATGACACTGATTGAAAAATGTGGGAATAGATGAATTTTAAATTTACACTCACCAGAGGAATTTTCAACAATTCTGTTTATTTCCAACGTATATACATATGTCATATAAATTAATTTGAATGAATTTGATAGTAATAATAAAAAACAAGCTACAACTACGAAGATTGAATTGAAAATGTGTTCATGCGGCTCTATTGAATTATTTTTAAATGAAGTGAAAGTGGGGAGAATAGAAAACACATACTTTCAAAAAAAAATATGGAGTGTGTGTCATATATATAAATAAATTATTCAGCTGGAGGTATGTGTTGTCCCAGTAGGAAATTGGGACAACACATTCTTCCAGCTGAATAATTTATTTATATATATATGACACACACTCCGCATTACTGTTTTTATTCGGAGAATTCTTTTTAGAAAGAGTAAGGGAATGTGTAATCCTTAAAAGTAATACCTTTTTTTATCACATTATGTTACAAAATTTTAACACATTATTTTTTTTACAAAAAAACTTTAAATAAAAAAATAATAACAATTAATATGCAATAAAATAATATAAATCTGTTAATTAATTATAATTAAAATCAAAAAGCAAATAATCTAAAAATATTTCTTGCTTCTCAATATTTCTTGCTTATCATGTATTTTTTTATACAAACATAACACGAATAATTTTTAGTTCCTAAACTTATGCATAATACTTTGATATATGTTCATATTTGTTAATTTTAAGAAATTTAAAAAAATTGTTTCGAGAAAAATAAATATTTCTTATTAAATTTTACATTTATCCTAGACATTATAATTATTAAAAAAGATTGGCGCATTTATCCTAGACACTAATTATTAAAAAAGATTGCCGTATTGACGCATTTCCACTAATATTATCATCTGAAGGTCTACCCTAGACAAAAGTGCGCGCGTCGAATATCGAATATCTAATTATGGTACTACGAAATATTAGTATTCGACGCGGATCGAAAGATGAAAACTAACCAAACTATATACGGCAACTATATTGTTGGCGGAATATTTATATACGACAACTATATTATTGGCGGATTTTTTTTTGTTTTGTGTTACTGTTGTGGGTTTAAATATTTCTTTTGGGTTTTTATGTAAATTTATATGGCCGAATATATTTATTTGCGACAACCTTCACGGTACGCGTACCCATGCTATATTGTATCAATGCTATATTGTAACAATCTTAGAACAAAAATGCTTTAATGTTCAACAGCAAGGATGAATACTCGCAGGTTTTCAAATTTAGATATTTTTCAATACATATATCAACTTGAGCGACATATAAAATTTCTTACGAAAAATTAGAAATAGTGCGAGTTAGGCGCTACTTTGAAAAAACCGCATGAATGTAAAAAAATTGCAGATATTTTTCACATTGCAGTATCGATTGCAGCAGCAAGAAATCAAAAAATAGTGGCATTAGCTGTGTCTGTTTCAAACTTTAGATATATTTACGTATGTTTACGTCTTTATTTAGGGTACGCTTTTTCATACGGTACTAAATATAGTCTTCCAAAACACCATTGTCATACGGTACTAAATATAGTCTTCCAAAACACACAGCCATTGTCATACGGTACTAAATATAGTCTTCCAAAACATACATAATGGAGCAAAATTATCAGCAATTGAAACTTGCTAAAAAAAATCATTATATTGAAAACAAATAGAATTTGAATAAGTAGTATTAATAAATTATGCAAAATCAAACGAAATTAATTAAAGAAATTTGAACTTATAATATGAATTATTAAAAAAATATATTTAAGATTTAAAATATACCAAATATAAATAATTCACTCTAAATAAAATATTGAAATTAAAATATTAAGAAAAACAACTCTTAATTAGTCTATATTCTACTACGAGTGCAGATTGATAATTACGTGGACTAGGACTACCCAGGGGCGGATTTACACATATACACTATTAAAAAAATTGTCTGAAAATTACACTAAAGAATAAACATTTAATTTCAGTATTGTATTTTATTTATTTATATTTTCTTTCTCAACTTTTTATTTAAAAATACATTAATTATGTCTGTCAATTCAATTTCTTCCAAAACGTCGTGTTCGATATTCATAATGGAAATATCATTTAATTTAGTTTCTGTCATGGTTGATCGGAGATAATTTTTGATTCTCTTCAAGCACGAAAAATATCTTTCTGCAGAGCAATTTGTTACCGCTAGTGACAAATATATTCTGTAAATAATTTCTACATTTGGAAACAAGTTACTATATCCATTTATATATATAAAATTATATTGGTTATAATTAATATTATAATAAAATTCAGTAATAAAATTCATACATAAAATTTTTGTAAAATAAAATCTTTATGAATTTATTTTGGTTTTTAACGTTTTATTTTATATTTTTATACAATTGCCGTCAAAAATTATTTCTGAAATTTTGCCGCCCATTATTTTTCCAAAAATTTGCCGCCCTAGGCTGGAGCCTAGTGTGCCTATCTGTAAATCTATCACTGGGACTACCTGTGATGTAGGTAATGCACTGGTATGAAGTAGGTATAGTTTACGTGTAACAGTCTTTTAAACAAGTCAATCTCAGTGAATTTTTAAAAATGGATATAAACGAATTTCGTGTGTTGATAAAACTATGTTGAAAATAATAAAAACAAAAACCGAAAATATTGTGTTTTGTGTGTCAGTCCACATAATTATCAATCAGCCCTATGGTATGAATTCACATAAAGTAAAAATAAATTTTATATGTTAATAAATAGACAAAATATTTTAAAGTATACTGACAAGGCACAAATTTACACAACCATGCGTAGTTTAACCTGAAACAATAGATTTTAGTTTGAATATTTGTTTTTATTTTGTGTTGTGTTTTTAAAATTTTGTGTTTATAAAATTACAATGAACTCTAATATTATTTATTGAACCAAAATATTTTCAAGTGTTGAATTTTTTAATTATGTGTTATATATTTTTATTCAAACATTTTTTAATTATGTGTTATATATTTTTATTCAAACAATAAATTCAAATGTATTCAATTTCATAATAAGGTCAGTAAACAGTGTGACTTGTATAAAAATATACAACAACAACAACATATTATGTAAATCGTCATATGAAAAGCAATTGTCTATTTAACAACAACAATTGCGTATGTGATATTATAATAATAAATGCATGTGGTATTATTGCAAAATGTTTTAGAGTTCATTGAGTACGTTAGTTTGAAAGCGGTGGTAGGACCGAATCCACTATAGGGGTGTACAAATATGGCAGTGGGTGAGCCTCATTTGGCACCAAGACCAAATGAGGCTCACCCACTGCCATATTTGTACACCCCTATATTTTTACAGCGCGTCGGCCCTACCTACATCCCTCATTAAAGTGATGACTTTAATATTTTTAAGTGACGTCCCACAAAAGTGCGCGCGTCGAATATCGAATATCTAATTATGGTACTACGAAATATTAGTATTCGACGCGGATCGAAAGATGAAAACTAACCAAACTATATACGGCAACTATATTGTTGGCGGAATATTTATATACGACAACTATATTATTGGCGGATTTTTTTTTGTTTTGTGTTACTGTTGTGGGTTTAAATATTTCTTTTGGGTTTTTATGTAAATTTATATGGCCGAATATATTTATTTGCGACAACCTTCACGGTACGCGTACCCATGCTATATTGTATCAATGCTATATTGTAACAATCTTAGAACAAAAATGCTTTAATGTTCAACAGCAAGGATGAATACTCGCAGGTTTTCAAATTTAGATATTTTTCAATACATATATCAACTTGAGCGACATATAAAATTTCTTACGAAAAATTAGAAATAGTGCGAGTTAGGCGCTACTTTGAAAAAACCGCATGAATGTAAAAAAATTGCAGATATTTTTCACATTGCAGTATCGATTGCAGCAGCAAGAAATCAAAAAATAGTGGCATTAGCTGTGTCTGTTTCAAACTTTAGATATATTTACGTATGTTTACGTCTTTATTTAGGGTACGCTTTTTCATACGGTACTAAATATAGTCTTCCAAAACACCATTGTCATACGGTACTAAATATAGTCTTCCAAAACACACAGCCATTGTCATACGGTACTAAATATAGTCTTCCAAAACATACATAATGGAGCAAAATTATCAGCAATTGAAACTTGCTAAAAAAAATCATTATATTGAAAACAAATAGAATTTGAATAAGTAGTATTAATAAATTATGCAAAATCAAACGAAATTAATTAAAGAAATTTGAACTTATAATATGAATTATTAAAAAAATATATTTAAGATTTAAAATATACCAAATATAAATAATTCACTCTAAATAAAATATTGAAATTAAAATATTAAGAAAAACAACTCTTAATTAGTCTATATTCTACTACGAGTGCAGATTGATAATTACGTGGACTAGGACTACCCAGGGGCGGATTTACACATATACACTATTAAAAAAATTGTCTGAAAATTACACTAAAGAATAAACATTTAATTTCAGTATTGTATTTTATTTATTTATATTTTCTTTCTCAACTTTTTATTTAAAAATACATTAATTATGTCTGTCAATTCAATTTCTTCCAAAACGTCGTGTTCGATATTCATAATGGAAATATCATTTAATTTAGTTTCTGTCATGGTTGATCGGAGATAATTTTTGATTCTCTTCAAGCACGAAAAAGATCTTTCTGCAGAGCAATTTGTTACCGCTAGTGACAAATATATTCTGTAAATAATTTCTACATTTGGAAACAAGTTACTATATCCATTTATATATATAAAATTATATTGGTTATAATTAATATTATAATAAAATTCAGTAATAAAATTTTTGTAAAATAAAATCTTTATGAATTTATTTTGGTTTTTAACGTTTTATTTTATATTTTTATACAATTGCCGTCAAAAATTATTTCTGAAATTTTGCCGCCCATTATTTTTCCAAAAATTTGCCGCCCTAGGCTGGAGCCTAGTGTGCCTATCTGTAAATCTATCACTGGGACTACCTGTGATGTAGGTAATGCACTGGTATGAAGTAGGTATAGTTTACGTGTAACAGTCTTTTAAACAAGTCAATCTCAGTGAATTTTTAAAAATGGATATAAACGAATTTCGTGTGTTGATAAAACTATGTTGAAAATAATAAAAACAAAAACCGAAAATATTGTGTTTTGTGTGTCAGTCCACATAATTATCAATCAGCCCTATGGTATGAATTCACATAAAGTAAAAATAAATTTTATATGTTAATAAATAGACAAAATATTTTAAAGTATACTGACAAGGCACAAATTTACACAACCATGCGTAGTTTAACCTGAAACAATAGATTTTAGTTTGAATATTTGTTTTTATTTTGTGTTGTGTTTTTAAAATTTTGTGTTTATAAAATTACAATGAACTCTAATATTATTTATTGAACCAAAATATTTTCAAGTGTTGAATTTTTTAATTATGTGTTATATATTTTTATTCAAACATTTTTTAATTATGTGTTATATATTTTTATTCAAACAATAAATTCAAATGTATTCAATTTCATAATAAGGTCAGTAAACAGTGTGACTTGTATAAAAATATACAACAACAACAACATATTATGTAAATCGTCATATGAAAAGCAATTGTCTATTTAACAACAACAATTGCGTATGTGATATTATAATAATAAATGCATGTGGTATTATTGCAAAATGTTTTAGAGTTCATTGAGTACGTTAGTTTGAAAGCGGTGGTAGGACCGAATCCACTATAGGGGTGTACAAATATGGCAGTGGGTGAGCCTCATTTGGCACCAAGACCAAATGAGGCTCACCCACTGCCATATTTGTACACCCCTATATTTTTACAGCGCGTCGGCCCTACCTACATCCCTCATTAAAGTGATGACTTTAATATTTTTAAGTGACGTCATTGGAAGTCCCACTCTTTGGAATGGCGGGGAAAGACAGGTAGCCCCATTTCTTGCCAACTCATCCGCTCTTTCATTACCGTTATTTCTAAGTATTAGTTAAAAGAATTACATACTTTAGAAGAGGTGCACTTAATTGAAATTTTTTAAATAATAAAACATTCTGTAGTGAACAGGAACCTTGATAAAAACAACACCTTGGAGTATTTTTATAATTTTTTTTTAATGTTTTTACGTTAGAGCAAGCAAAGTTTTCTAAATTATGAATTAAAGCAACACCACCAATGATATTTTCGAGCCATTTTTGTTTTTCAACACCTTTAACAAAAATTTTTTGATTTCTCAACGTTTGAATTAAATATTTTTCAACTGCTTTATACACAAATATGATTATGAAAAACCAAATCAGCTTGAATTAATACAGTTGGCACAGCTAACTCAACTCAACAATATCAGTGTTGGCAATAATAAAAATAAATAATAATAAAAGACAAGAATAATAAAAGCTTTTCAGTGTTGACAGTGTCATTAACAACCTAAAGGATAACTAACAATACACAATAAACAAAAAACAACAATCTACCCTTCCCGACTTTTCTTTTGGGATTGATCATTTATAGTTTAGCGTCATCTATGAGTGAAAGTTTTTTTCTTATTTAATTTTTCGCCATCTATAAACAAACAGCTAACATGGAATAGTTATAGGATTTTTACATATTATAATTAAAACTACATATTTTATTTAGGGAAAACCTAAAGGTCACTCTAAACTTATTTTAAAAATATGGATAGAACAAGAGCACAGAATCTATTGGAACTCACTTCCAAAACTCGTACTATCCAAAAAATTTATTAAAACACCAACCATAAAAATGGAGGAAATACTAAAATTCAGCAAAAAGGATATAAGAACCTTAATAGGTCTCCTAACAGGCCACAGTCCTGTACGATATCATCTGGAAAAAATGGGACTAGCTGAAGATAACAAATGTCGCTTCTGTCTATCTGACAAAGAGGATACAGAACATCTACTATGTTACTGTGAAGCAGCGGCACGTAGAAGAATAAATCATCTGGGAAAAGGCACCCTTACCCCAGATGAACTAGCCTATTCGGCTCCCGAGAACATATTAAGTTTCTTCAGATCTCTTAATATTGGCTAGGGAAAAGGGCAATAAATGCACAATAGATCTTTTAGGTCGCAGTGCTCTCTCGTGACTCCCTAAAAAAAAAAACATATTTTATTTCATTATAATTTTCAATTAAAATGCTGGTTTGACGATTCACACGATTTAATCTAATAAATTCCTAGTAATAGAACATGTAAAGAATTATGAAATAAGAATCGTCAATTCTCAGACTCTCAGAGGTGAATCGTCAATTCTCAGACTTCATTCCATTGCATTTTTCTATCTTTTTAATCTGATATGTAAAATTTAGAACTTAAGATTTTAGTTTTAAGTCAATCTCTGTAACGTCAACATTAAAATTTTTGCCAAATTCGTTTCCCAATTTTAAGAAATAAAAGGAAATTGTTATTATTTCAAAAGATAGATATAACTGGCACAGTCGGTATAGGCAAAAAGTGTATAGTTACGGTAACAATATCAAATAAAATAAAAGTTATTTTAATTAAAGATAATTAAAATACTAAAATAAAGTTTGATAAGTGTCTAAAACTCATTTTAAAATCATTTATTCCACTGATGTTATTAAAAGTAATTGCTTCAAAATTAGTAATAATAGTACTAGTATACTTACTTAATATCCATGTGACATTAACAAAATTAAAATTAACAACTGAATAAAATAACAATAACAGTATAAAATAAATAATAATAATAATAAACAGTATAAAATAAATAATAATAATAATAATAAAATTTATTTAGTGAAGTGCTACAGATTTCAACAAATTGCAACAAATCGCAACAGATCAACATTATAAGAAGAATACATCAATTTACATCACTTTCTTTAATACAATACAAAATAGAACATCAAAGGTACTAAATATTATAAGAAAGCTATAATTAAGTAATAAATCATTTTTTATTATTGTGTATTCACACCAAATATAAATTTTAGTATATCATTAAAATTAAATTAGAAGAAAATTAAATTAGTAATCCTTATTAATTTTTAAAATAAATAACAATAAAATCAAATAATAATGGATTATTCTGAACTCAAGCTTTTTCATTTACTTATTAAATGGGTAACGAATAAAAACCCATTTAATAGAGAAAAAAAAATTTTAGCTAATTTTCTAGATAGAATTGATACCTAAGATCCAAAAATTAACTGTCGAAAATAAAAAGATTATGTTAGGTTATATACAAGGCAGGATAGTAGGAGACGTACGAAATAGTATGATATCAAAGGGACGGGTAGGAGGTAGATTTAAAAAATATACTAGTATAAATTCATGGTGAACAAACATCAACTTCTAAACTTATAGATTACATTACGTATGTCGCTGTACCTCAAGTATTGAAGAATTTTATAGACAATTAAACAACAACCTACTGTGTAGGCTGAATAATTCATACCTATTAAATGGTACTGCAACGAAGGAGCAAACCGATAGTAATAATAGAATAATATTAAACGTTTTTAAAGAAAACATGTAGGGACACCGGTAATTCTCTTAAAATTAACAACTTTATAATTACCAGTTAATCATATCATTCGATTCTCAATTATCTCTATTCAATCAAGCAATCACGCGATTAGAATACAATAAATTCATTATCATTCAATATAGAAGTTTCTCGATAAGAAACTCTATTGGTCAATCGCAATTCTAAGATGTGCAATTGTGTACCAATTGCATATATTAGTACGGCGATACAATTTATTTTTTACTCACTCTTTATCGAGCAGTCATCAGAGAAAGTTTATTTCAAAATTCGAAAATTTAGAAAAAGTTTAGATAATAAAATTTACACGGTTAAAAATAATAAATAAAATAAAATCAGTTAGCGCTTATGAACTTAAAATAATTAATATAGAACGCATAACGAATAAATCTCATTAAGTTAATTAAACTGTAAATAAATTAACATTGAATTAAATAAATAATTAAATTAGAAATAAGTTAATAGAAATTGGTTTAATAAATTAGTTAAAATTATTAACAGTGTTTCATTAATAAACAGTGTCTGTTTAATATAAGTGTTGGTGGTTTAAATAATTGTTAACAAACAACCAACAATTGGTGACCCCGCACAAGAATACGTGGTTGTAATATACAAAAATCTATTCGTGAAATTACTATATATATATATATAAAAAAACTACAAAGTTTAAGTGAAAAACCTTACAAATACAAAAATTATCATTAGAATTTGCATTCAATACAACCTAAAAAAAAACAGTTTGTAAAAATATATATAAAAAACATATAACAATTTAAAATCATCATCATATGGCGCTACAGCTCGGGGTGAGCGGTGAGCTTTGGCCTTCTTCATTATCTGCCTCCATTCCATTCTGTTTTTAGCTATCGATTTCCAGTTTTGTATATTTAAGGTTCTAGTATCTTTGTCTATATTATCTGACCATCTGGCTCTTGATCTACCTCGTGCACGTATGCCATCACGACGTCTTTTAAATATTATTTTCTGTGCTCTATCTTCATTCATGCTTTCTACGTGGCCAGCCCATCTCAAGCGTTGTGCCTTTACAAATCGCACTATATCTTCAACTTGTATTAACTGGTCTAGTTCATTGTTGGATCTTCTTTCATATTCGCCATTTTCCAATCTTTTTGCGCCAAAAATTTTTCTTAATATTTTTCTTTCGAATATTCCTAAACTTTTTTCATCTTCTGTGGTTAACGTCCACACTTCGCATCCATACGTTACTACTGGTTTTATGATAGTCTTATAAATTATAGTTTTTGTCTGTCTAGTAATTTTGACGTCAGTAATTTTTTATTAGCAAAGTAACATTTGTTACCAGCTTGCACGCGATCTTGTATACAATAGTGCATATTCTTATTGATCTTGTATACAATAGTCATTTCTTATTATTACACCAAGGTAAGTAAAATTCGTTACTCCTTCAAAATTATATTCTCCTATTGTAATATTTTGAATCGATGTTTATCACGTGAGATTTTTAAGTATTTTGTTTTGTTTTCATTTATTTTTAGTCCGACTTTAATACTTTCTTTTTCAATATTTATGAAAGCTTCTATCATATCTCTATAACTTCTAGCTATTATTGCAATATCGTCAGCATAAGCAATTATTTGGTAGCTTTTCGAGAATATATTTCCACCTTTGTCAAATTTTTAATGGCGAAATTCAAGGTCATATTAAAAAGTAAAGCAGATAGTGCGTCTCCTTGTCTTTCTCCTAATTTTACGTCAAATTCATTTGATGTTTGCCCTTGTACTAATATTTTGGCTTTAGCATTATTCATAGTCATTAGTGCCAGTTCAGCTAGTTTGCGCGGAATTCCTTGTCTTAATGATGATAAAACTTTTCCCCTACTTATGCTATCAAATGCTTGTTTAAAGTCAATAAATAAAATATGTAGGTCATTATAGTATTCATAACATTTTTCTACACTTTGTTTCATTACAAATAGTTGGTCTACCGTTGATCTTTGGCTTCTAAAACCGCATTGGTATTCTCCAATCGCTTCTTCAGCGTAGGGTAGCAGTCTTGCATAAATTATGTTCGATAATATCTTGTATGCGCAATTAAGTAACATAATTCCTCTGTAGTTTTCACATTGCGTTTTATCACCCTTTTTGTGTATTGGGCATAACAGTCCAATATTCCATTTGTCTGGCATGGTTTGTTCTTCCCATATATTACATATTAGATTATATGTAGTTTATGGTGAAGATATTCTCCTCCATTTTTTAATAGTTCAGCCGTTATAGTATCTTCTCCAGGTGCTTTATTATTTCTTATTTTAAGAACTGCATTTTCCACTTCATTATAAGATGGAGGAGAAATCAATGGTTCAGCAGTATAAATATTATCATCTTCATTTGGGTATTCTGTTTGTGTCATATTTAGCAATTCGTCAAAATATTCAGCCCATCTGTTAATCACTTCATTTTCATTTGATACTATTGCACCTTGTTTATCCTTACAGATGTTCAATGGTGGCTGGAAGCACCTTGACTCTTTTTTGATGTTTTCGTATAGGTTTTTTATATTTCGTTGATTATATTCTATTTGTATTTTAATTATGTTCATTTTCAGCCATTCTTTTTTGTTCTTTTTGCATAGCTTTGTAGCGATTGTTCTTTTATTTACATAATCGTCTCGAGTTCTTCTTGTATTTCTTTGCAACATTTTTATTCGTGCGTTGTTTTTTATATTAATAGCACTTCGGCACTCCTAATCAAACCATTCTGCATTCCTTTCAAGTACTTTATTGCCTATGGTATCTCTGGCTGCATTTGTTATTGCCTTTTCAATGTTCGTCCAATCATCATTGATGTTATTGTTTTCTGTGTTGTTCATATTCAAATTTCGTTCTACTGCATCCTGGAAGTTTGTAATTGTACTTGCGTACTTGCATAAAAATTTGAAAAACAATTTAAAATATTTATAAAAATAAAAACCGTGACCGCAGTTGATAATATAATAGATCACAGCGGAAAAGTAAAATAACGTTACATAACGTTACATCATCATCAGAACATCCAGAATTTTTACAAAATTTTTTTCATAAGTCAACGTCATCGAAAAGAAAATTCATCATTTTCAACATTTTATTTGTGTTTAAACTTCATATAAGAATTAAAATATACAATTACACACTTACAAATCAAGATACAATTGTATAATTTAAATTACACGTCTAACAATTATATTTTTGAAAATTAAACGCAAATTTTTAATTTAAAATAAAAATTATATTTTCTATAAAATAATATATAGCATAAAAATTTGAAAATTTTATATAAATTTCATATATGCTTTTTTAATATCAATATAAAAAAAAAACAAAATTACAAATAAATTTCAATCAATAACAATAAATTATAATTTTATATATTTGCTCGCAATAACAGATTTTATTATTATTATATATTTTCGAATTATATTAGCCACACACACGCAGATACATTTTTTTGCTCTCGTCGATTGGTATAAACTTTCTCATTTCTGTAGTGTACAATAAATTTTTATAGGCACACAATTTTTCTCAAGTACAGTGTTGTCCAACAGTCAAGGTACACTTCTACTTCGAATTTTTAAAAATACAGAATCGTCCAAAATTCACGACACACTTATATTTTATTGTTGAAGACAACACAGGGCCGTCCAGAAATCGCGTCACACTGTAAAATTTTTCATTGGGACCATCCAAAATAATATCCTAATTTTTTTTTTTTTTTTTTTAATTTTTCTTTAATTTTTTATCCTGTTGGAACCTAATACAACATAATTTAACGATGAGTAACGATCGCACAGAAACAAAAGCCGACGGTACAAATACAAATGACACAACAATAAATAGCTCGAACACAGAAAATGAAGGGCGAATAGATTCCGTACTTGTACGATTGCCGCCATTTTGGCCAACGAACCCGTCGACTTGGTTTATCCAAGCCGAGGCCCAATTTCAGCTATATCGCATCACCAATCAAGATACAAAGTATTGCCTCACCATCGCCGCGTTACCTCCGGAATCTTGCGAATCCATCATCGACCTTTTATCAAATCCGCCGGACATAAATCGCTATGAAAATTTGAAGGCTGTATTGATTAAACGGCATTCAGTTTCGGAAACGAAACGACTAGAAACATTAATCGCGAAAGCCGACATAGGAGATAGAAGTCCATCAGAATTACTAAGGTCGATGAAACAATTGTCCGGTCAAACGTTCGGAGACGATATCATACAGAACCTGTGGTTACGAAAACTACCACAAATAATCCATATAGCTTTAGCTGCGGTCGGCGACAAGCCACTGAACGAGTTAGCTGAAGTAGCCGACAAAATCCACAAGGCACAACAAAACGCATCCGTCTACGCAATCGCCGGATCGTCTAATTACCCACACCGACAACGCAACTACGCATCCGTCTACGCAATTGCCGCACCGACAACGCAACCCGTTCTCACGTCCGATTTTGACACGCGTTTAGCACTTATTGAGGCAATGGTAGCTAAATTAGATTTCGGACAAAATAATCGGTACAGACCGCAATACCGAAACCGCACAATGAGATCGCGTAGCACGAGTCGACGACCAAATAAAGTTTGTTCCCCTTCAACTGCATCCGAATCACGAACACTTTGCTGGTATCACCGGAAATGTGGTGATAAAGCACAAAAATGTAATTGCCCAAATAATAAAGCTACTAACCACCCAAACTAGTTGGGGCACCGCGTGTAGCGGCTACCGGTGCCAATAATTTCACTAGCCGCCTTTTTATCCGGGATGAAGCAAATAACATCGTATTTTTAGTGGACACAGGTGCAGACATCTTACCTCGTAAAATGCGAATAACAGAAGCAAACCCCGGCATTACGCTTTCGGCCGCCAACGGCACCATTATCAAAACATTTGGCACAAAAATGCTAAAATTAAATCTCGGACTACGCAGGAGTTTTATGCACGAATTTATATTAGCCGAGATTGATCGCGCCATAATTGGTGCTGACTTTTAAAGAAATATGGTCTCATTGTTGATTTGAAAAATCGGAAAATAATTGATCCGATTACAAATTTATCTGTCAACGCATTAACAATTACGTCCGACACACCAACGCCTAAACTAAACGTCATTAAAAATGAATTTTCAGAACTGCTATAGCAGTTTCCCGATTTGGTTCAGCCTCCAAACTATTTTAAGGACGTGGAGCATTCCGTAGTTCACCACATATCGACGAAAAATCAGTTACCGTTCGCGAAACCTCGCCGGTTAGACCCAAACCGCCACAACGCCGCAAAACAAGAATTCGAATATATGGTAGAGCTAGGTATCTGTCAACCATCGTCGTCGCCCGCTTCCTCACCACTACACATGGTGAAGAAGAAGAACAATGATTGGCGTCCATGCGGTGACTATCGTCAACTAAACGCAGCCACAATTCCGGACCGGTATCCCATACCGCATATCCAAAATTTCACCATGCACTTGAATGGCGCCAAAAAAATTTCCAAAATTGACCTGGTCCGGGCGTATCATTTAATTCCGGTCGCCAACGAAGATGTGCACAAAACCGCAATTACGACACCATTCCGATTATTCGAATTCCGTCGAATGCCTTTCGGTTTGCGGAACGCCGCACAGAAATTCCAAAGATTCATGGACGAAATATGTCGTGGACTCGATTTTATATTCGTCTATATTGACGATATACTAATCTCGTCTCCCGATGTGGAAACGCATAAGGAGCACCTTCGAAAACTGTTCCAACGGTTATCACAATACGGAATCACGATAAATCCGTCGAAATGTGTTTTCGGGGTACCCGAGCTGAATTTTCTCAGTCACCGTATAACAGCCGATGGCATTTCTCCCACCAAAGATAAAGTGGAAAGCATTAACAACTTCCCTACTTCAACTTCTATACGGCAAATTCAACGGTTCATAGGGATGGTAAACTATTACCACCGTTTCATACCGCAGTTAGCTGAATGACTCGCACCAATATACGCGTACCTGGCACAAATCAGCAAGAATAAAAGTAAGAACAAGACATTAACGTGGCCAGAGGAGCTCACCCCCGCTTTTGAAAAAGTTAAGTCAGCATTAGCTCACGCCGCTATGCTCGCACACCCACAACCGTCTGGGGAAATGGTTATAGCTACCGACGCATCCAACATTGCGTTGGGAGCTGTGTTACAACAGTCGACAACTCAGGGTTGGCAACCATTAGCGTTTTTCTCGCGCAAACTATTCCCGGCAGGAATGAAATACTCTGCGTTCGATCGCGAATTACTCGTGATCTATCAAGCCATTAAAAAATTTCGCTATTCTGTCGAGGGACGAGAAATCACAATCTTTACAGATCACAAGCCGTTAGTGAACGCAATATGCTCAAAAACTGATCGTAGCCCGCGACAAACCAGGCACCTCGATTTAATCGCGCAATTCACCACCGACATTCGGCATATCGCAGGACGTCGTAGCGGATAGTTTATCACGTTTCACAGCGATCGCACCGTTAGATTGGGATAATTTTGATTTAAAAAAGATCGCGCAAGAACAGCAAAACGATACTGGGCTTAAAAAGCTTTTAGAAAATCCTAGATCCGCAATAAAACTGGAAAAGGTACAGCTACCCGACCTATAAATCTATTGTGAAGTGTCGACGAATAATAACAGACCATACAAACCACACTCGTTGCGACGTATTGTTTTCAATACGTTACACAACTTGGCTCACCCTGGCATTCGTGCAACTAGAAAATTGCTCGTATCCAGGTATTTTTGGCCAAACATAAACCGTGACTCGAACATTTGGTCCAAGGCTTCCGTGCCAAAAGACCAAAATTCATCGTCACACAAGATCACCACATGAGACGTTTAACATGCCTAACGAACGCTTCGAACATGTTCACATGGATTTAGTCGGTCCATTTCCAGTTTCCGAGGGAAACACACATATTTTCACAATCGTCGATCGGTTCACGCGCTGGCCAGAAGCTTACGCGATTCCAGACATGACAGCCGCAACTGTCGCGAAAACGTTCGTAACACAGTACGTGTCACGGTTCGGTGTTCCAGCAACGATTACGACAGATCAGGGCGCGCAGTTCGACTCAAAGCTGTTCCAGGAGTTACGGAAACTTCTGAGTTTTACGAACAAGAACTACTCCGTACCATCCGCAAGCGAACGGTCTAGTGGAGCGATTCCATCGTCAATTAAAGGACGGACACTTTACGAGCGCGCGGTAATACTAGTAATTGGCATTTAGAATTGCCCCTTGTTCTCCTTGGTATTCGTGCTGCAATTAAAGAGGACATTCACTGCTCACCAGCCGAACTCGTGTATGGACAAACGTTAAAATTGCCAGGTGAATTTTTGGTCAAATCAGAAACCGACATTCCCGACGGTAATTTGTTCATCACCAAACTACGCGACGCGATGCGTAATCTAGTGCCGACGCCGACACGGAAAACTGTTAAACAGAAAATTTTCATACCAAAGAATTTAGATACATGCGACTACGTATTTGTTAGAAATGACAAGATAAAACCCACATTATCACCAACTTACGAGGGACCTTTCAAAGTCATACGTCGGTTACGAAAAGTGTTTATCGTACTCATTAACGACAAGCAAAAATCCATCTCAATCGACAGACTTAAACCGGCTTACGCAGTTTCAGACATTAAGTCGAAAGATAATTGTCGTAGAGCAAATATCCAATAGATGTAAAATCAAAGTTTTTTTTCCGTTTCACTCGGAGGGGGGTGATGTAGGGACACCGGTAATTCTCTTAAAATTAACAACTTTATAATTACCAGTTAATCATATCATTCGATTCTCAATTATCTCTATTCAATCAAGCAATCACGCGATTAGAATACAATAAATTCATTATTATTCAATATAGAAGTTTCTCGATAAGAAACTCTATTGGTCAATCGCAATTCTAAGATGTGCAATTGTGTACCAATTGCATATATTAGTACGGCGATACAATTTATTTTTTACTCACTCTTTATCGAGCAGTCATCAGAGAAAGTTTATTTCAAAATTCGAAAATTTAGAAAAAGTTTAGATAATAAAATTTACACGGTTAAAAATAATCAATACAAATAAAATTAGTTAGTGCTTATGAACTTCAAATAATTAATATAGAACGCATAACGAATAAATATCATTAAGTTAATTAAACTGTAAATAAATTAACATTGAATTAAATAAATAATTAAATTAGAAATAAGTTAATAGAAGTTGGTTTAATAAATTAGTTAAAATTATTAACACTGTTTCATTAATAAACAGTGTCTGTTTAGTATAAGTGTTGGTGGTTTAAATAATTGTTAACAAACAACCAACAAACATACCTGAACCCGTATGTGGCATTATTATAAATAGAGACCCTAAATCATTAGCTGATGACTATGAAATTATAGCATCAAATGGTTACTTAAAATTTACTCTACAAAATAATATATATAGAAGACAAAATAATTTTAATCGTAAAAATTTTCAAAAAAATAATAACAATAATAATCATAATCTAAATAATAATAATAATAGGAACCAATCCAACGTTTCTAGTAATAACAACCAAAACGGTAATAAACGTAATTTACCTAGTACACAGACACAAAGTTCTAATCAGGCACAATACAATAATAGTCAAAATAGGTAAATCATCATAATAATCCTAGATCAAATAATTCGAACTCAATTTTTTCAAATATCAGACGTACAAATTATCATGCCAATAATAACAATCAAAACATACAGCAAAACAATGATACGCAGAACGATAATAATAATACAATAGAACTAATGAATATTTTTGTAAATTCTGTAAATAAACAAACTACTGAAACTCAAAATTTTCATCCAACTACATTAAACAACTACCCTATATAGTAATTAATACTAACACAAAATTTAAATTCATATTAGATACAGGTGCTGAATTAAGCATCCTAAATACCAATTTATGTCAACCAAAGTGGAGAATGAATACCCCTCCACAAACACTTTTAAATTTTTTAAATTTAAAAGTGTTTTAAATTTTTTTTTTGTGAGGGGATCAGAAGAGAGCACTGCGATATACAAGATCTATTGTGCATTTATTGCCCCTTTCCCTAGCCAATATTAAGAGATCGGAAGAAATTTAATATGTTCTCGGAAGCCGAATAGGCTAGTTCCTCTGGGGTAGGGGTTCTTTTTCCCAGATGATTTATTCTTCTAAATGCAACTGCTTCGCAGTAGCATAGTAGGTGTTCTGTATCCTCTTTGTCGGATAGACAGAGGCGACATTTGTTATCTTCAGCTAGTCCTATTTTTGCCAGATGATAGAGTACAGGACAGTGGCCTATCAGGAGACCTATTAAGGTTCTTATGTCCTTTTGCTGAATTTTAGTATTTTCTTCACTTTTATAGCTGCACCCGTATTTTGTTCAGGAAGCTTAGATTGCCAGTCATTGCGTTCGCGGATTATAATCTTGAACGGTATATCAAAGTTATAAAAGTTCGGCATAGCGTCCGATAGATGTGAGGGAATGGCCTCTATTATGGGGTTACTTAACAGTTGAAGACGACCCTTGAAATCTCCTCGAGGTATTTTCTTTCCTTCTGAATTCTTAGCATACATTTTGCCGCTTCTTTTTTTATTTGGAGATGTAGCGGTGGGAGGTTTAGGAACATTTCCATTGCTGCAGTAGGACAGGTTTTCATGGCGCCTGTTATGCCAAGGCAAGCTAGTCTTTGAATTTTACCCAGTATAACCTGAGTTTTATGTTGTAGTGTTTTTGTCCACCACATTGTGCAGCCTTATGTTATTATCGGTAGGATTATGGTTCTATAACACCAATAGATCATTCTGGAATGTAGTCCTCATTTCTTACCGAACATGCTTTTGCATGCCCAAAATGCCTTGGTTGCCTTAGCGTGAGTCTTTTCTATGTGTGTGTACCAACTTAGTTTCCTATCCAGTAAAATGCCTAGATATTTTACCTCGTTAGAGCAGGGTAACGTAATACCATTTAGTGAAGGTGGTGTGATTTTAACTTTCTTTCTGTTCGTGAATGGAATTATTTCTGTTTTTCCTGGGTTAATACTAAGGTTTTTGGATTTACACCAATTGATTACCTCGTGTAGGACTAATTGTAACCTTTCTGATATGACCTTTCTGATATATTTACCCCTTATTATTATGACTATGTCATCAGCATAGCCCATGGTTTCGTAACCGAGATTCACTAGAAGTTGTAATAACTCATTAACCACGACACACCAGAGCAGTGGAGATAAGAATCCTCCTTAGGGGCAACCCCTTTTGGTTTGTGCTGTTTTTGAGCTATTTCCTAGGTCGGCTGTTGTCATGCGACTTTTTAGCATGGCGTGTATCCATTTGGTTGTCGGCGGTTCTAGACCTTTATTTCTGGCTGCTGTTATTATTGCTTCGTGGGGGGTATTGTCAAACGCCCCTTCTATATCCAGAAATGCACATAGCGCTATGTCCTTGTGTTGTTTTGCCTTTTCAATTGATCTTACAAGGTCGTGAAGTGCTGTTTCTGTTGACTAACCTTTCTGGTAGGCATGTTGCCTAGGGTGCAGTCGGACCTTATTCTCAACTAGTGGACCACCACTAGTTTCTCCATTGTTTTAATGAAGAAGGAGATGAGACTTGATTTAGACTTTTCAGAAGGACGGTTCCCTGCCTTTGGAATAAATATGACCCTTGCTTTTCTCCAAATTTATGGGATGTATCCCCATATAAAGCTGCCTTTAAAGATTCTTATTATGTTTGGCATTAGAATCTCTAATCCCAGTTGAAGTAGTGCAGGGAATACTTTATCTACTCCAGCTAGATACTCAGGATTTTACCTGTTGTGGCTCTTGTAGAAGGGCCACTTGAAATTCCTCTTTAGCAAATATCCAAGTGAGTAAGTCCATAGCCGCTGCTGCACGATGGAGATTCGCCTGGATCATCTTAAGATGGTCCTTTGCCTTGTTCGCTGACATCACTTGTGAAATGCGGTTGGCCGGTATTTACCTCTTTATACCAGCGAATTTGAAGCAGATTCTGAAACCCTTCTGCTTTAATTTCTCCATCGATTGGCCGTCGACGGGGAATGTAATGACGGCGCATGTGCCCTTTTGCGTGTACAGAACTTTCCAGTTCGCCGCGCGTAAATTTGGGTTCTGAGAGTCGATGAGGGTGAGGATTTCCTCTGTTTTGTCCTCCTCGTGGGTGAAAAAGCCCGTTACTATTTCCACCTTTGGAATTCTATCTTCCCGGACTGCCTGAATCTTGGTGGACTCATTGGATATTGTTGTGGCAATTGTTTCCAGCCACTTTGATGTGTTATCATCTAAGCAAGTTATTAGCATCCATCCTGGTTTGAGGCTTAATCCACCAAATTGTGGATAAGTTCCCTCTTTTGCAGCTGCTGGAATTGCTGCCAGGATTGATTTTTGTTATGCAGCTAGCTGCTCTGCTGATAATAATTTGTGAGGATGTTCGGCATGGATAATACCGATTTTGGTCCCCTTTAAAGCGTCCTTATAACTAGTACCCGACGTGGAGGGCTCAGCCTCTGCTACGGGTCTATGTTGGCTGCTATTATAGGCAGAAGTTTTCTGTTTTTTAATTATATTGTGCACTGTCGGTGGTGTTGTGGAGCCTTTTTGACATTTGTGCTGTTGTTTTCTTGTCTACCATTGGTAGGCACGCTAGTTCGTATGCCTATTTGATGTTCTTACCTTTTTGGCGATGGTACGTATACCTTCGCCTACCTGCGCCACTTAGCCTTTTTTTACTTCAGTCAACGAGTAGCGCGAGAAATAATAGTCACCGCTGGAAGAGCTCCGCATTACCAGGGGAAGGCTAAATTAAACTGGAGGTCTCCTGGTATCCAGAGTTCGCATATTACGACTAGTTGCCCACTAGCCATTCATCCCTTGGCATATGCTGTTTCACCGTGGATTAGGAATTTTTGTTCCCGAGGTTTACTCCTCTAGTGCCGTACTTGATTAAGGTCACCTTATAGGTAGTACTTACACTTGCGAGTCACTGGGAACCACCCCATATTAGTGACCATTGGTACCTTGAAATCTGTTTGAAACATGACCTGGCCCGTACTTCAAGATATGCAATGCTGTGACAGGCTACAGCATTGCATTATACCAAAAGCTACCATTAACCAGAGATTCATAGGGAAGAGGTAGATCGCCAAATAAATAACTAATAGTATATCTCCATATAATGCACCAATTTGGGTTGTTCCTAAAAAAATGGACAATTTCAATAAACAAAAACGGAGAATAGTAATAGAGTATCGTAAACTTAACGATAATACAGTAAAGGACAAGTTTTTCTTGCCAAATATCGATGAATTATTCGATAAGTTGGGAAAATGTCAATATTTTTCTACAATAGATCTGGCAAAGGTTTTCATCAGATTGAAGTCCATCCAGATGATAGCAGCAAAACTGCCTTTTCCACAGCCAATGGTCATTACGAGTTCACTCGAATGCCATACGGTCTTAAAATTTCACCGTCAACATTTCAAAGACTCATCAATAATGTATTAAAAGACTTCATAAATAAAATTTGTAAACTATATCTAGACGATATATTGATTTTCTCTAGTTCAGTAGAAGAACACATATGTTCTATAAAAAAAATTCTTCAAAAATTAAGAGAAGCCAATCTTAAAGTCCAAGTTGACAAATGCAATTTCGCAGAAAGTTGAACAAGCTATCTATGGCACATAATAACGAATGGTGGCATTAAACCAGACCAAAAAAAGTAGAATGTATTCAAAAACTGTCCTTACCCACAACTCAAAAAGAAATTAAGTAATTTTTAGGCATAAGTGGTTATTATCGAAAGTTTATCAAGGATTATGCTAAAGTGGCAGACCCAATGATAAAATATTTCAAAAAAAGTTCTAAAATTAACCAAAAATTTCAGAATACACTAACTCATATAATAAAATAAAAAAACTGCTAACATCTGACCCAATTCTGATAAACCCAGATTTTAATAAAAAGTTTACAATAACGACATGCCTCTAACCACGTAATTGGTGCAGTGTTAAGCCAAACTAATCACCCAGTATGTTTTGCATCCAGGACATTAAACGAACATGAGAAAAAGTATTCGACCATAGAAAAAGAACTTCTGGCTATTGTATGGGCAGTCAAACATTTTCATACTTACCTGTACGGAAGGGAATTTGTAATACAAACAGATCACAAAACCCCTTGTTTGGCTAAACAGTTTGAAGGAGCCAAATATGGAACTACAACGCTGGAAAATAAAGCTGAACGAAAACAACTTTACCATAAATTATTTAAAAGGTAAAGATAATCATGTAGCTGACGGTTTAAGCGGGTTCTATACCGAATCAAAAGATAATGAATATGAGCATGGAAGTATGTTATTAAATATTTTTAACAAAGACGGAATTAACAACAACCAAGATTGTAACAATAATGAGATTATATCAACTGGTCCAGGGTGCAGCTATACATAGTGCTTCCGAAGATGATTCCAATCACATTAGCATCACCGAAAAACCAGTAAATATATAGTAAATAGTAAATATATATTTAAAAACCAAATATATATTTATCGTAGTGATAAAACAAAATTTTTAAACAAACTTATTAACAAAAAATGTCAAAATATTATTCACATTACTAAAGATAGTGATTTATTAGATATGATGAAACGATGCATCATAGATAAAGCTTTAATGTGTGTATACTGCGACGATATTCCATTATACATATAATTTCAAGATCTGTATATTCAATACTTTTCTAATAATAAAAATTTTAGAATGCTAAAATCAAATATCATCAAAAACACTTAAAAACACTTAAAATCAAAAACACTTAAAATCAAACCATAGAGCTATATCTGAAATATTTGCAGAATTAAAAACGTTGTATTATTAGCCTAAAATGCTAGAAATTATTCACAAATTCATAAATAATTGTAATGTTTGCAATCTTGCCAAACATGACCGAAATACACCTTAGTTTTTGCAAGAACACACAGAATCACCAAAAAAATTTAATCATATCGTACATATGGACATATACAAACTTTAGCTGACAAATTCGAACAAAACAAATTAACACACGTACAAAAGCTTAATAAAAACAGAGACAATAACCAAAACTTAAATGAAAATATTGTAATTAATAGAAAAGTAAGAAAAATACAACCTAAATATAAGAAATTAAATAAATATAAAATCGAAGGAAACTATATAACCGACACTAGCAATACACGATTAACTAAATATCATAAAAACCAACAAAAAAGAAAATACAAACACCAAGAGTAAAACAAATTTTTTTTTTAGTTAAATTCTTTTTATAATTTTAGGAAATGGAATTCAAAATACTAATAATGATATTTATTACACCAACATTAATCCAATCTATTGACATTATGCAGATACAACAAAATAATGGTTTCGTTCTCATGCGGCTTAACAAAAAACCTATTATTGAATATTATACAAAACTATTACACATAGTTAATTTAACAGCATATTCAGAAATAGTAAAAGCTATAGGAAAAAATCTAGAACTATTAGAACTGAATAATCATGATAATGAATACCCACTACTTCATAGAGAATTTCTAAACTTACAGCACAATTTAAAAAGACTAACACCAAAATTACTCAATAATCCCCGTTCTCGACGTGGCTTAATAAATATTATTGGAGGCGCAATTAATATTATAGTTGGAACTATGGATAGCGAGGCTTCTAATGAAATCTATAGTCACTTGGAAATCTATACATCAACAGTAAACAACTAACTGAACCGAGTAATAAACAGATCATAATTAATAATAAACTAATTAAATAAATTCTCAACATCAAATAAATTCTCAACAACTTATCGTCAACTAATTTTTAAATAATGTTACACTCGAAACTAACCAAATAATTGCTACAAGCAATAACATAAAATTCTTTCTACATATGTACGCTGATATATCTTTAATTAATAGACACATAGAGAAACTACAAGATATAATTTTATTAAGTCGATTAGATATTATCGCTCATGACATATTTACAGACGAAGAAATTAATAATTATAATATCACAGTAGAAACAATACCATTTATAAGGAATAGTATAATATTAAAAAATAATCTTTTAATTTTCGTAGTATCAATATCAAATTTCTCTAAAGAAAAATGTTACAATGCTTTGCTTTATTACAATATTATACCTTTTCCAAATAAAAATAAAGAAGAAATAAATATGGATATACAAAATATTATTATAAAAAGAAATGAAATACATATTTGAATATAATGAAAATGTTATAAAAAAAAATAAACTTTAATTTCAGAAAGATAATTATATTACAGATATTTTTACAGAAAATCGTACGTCTTTTTATAAAATTAACCATGTAGAATCCATAACATTAATAAAAGAAAATATTATTATAACAAAAAATTTAGCTATGACAAAAAATTTTCAAAATTGTATTGATAATGAAATAATAATTCAAAATAACAATATTATTAAGTTCAACAATTGTAAAATTAGAATAAAACAATTATACTTCTGAAATTAATGAATTTAAAGAAAACGTAGTAATTCCATTGTTAAATAGTTATATATTGAAAAAAGATTTATAAAAAATTTTACTCTTGAAAGCATCCATTTAAAAACAATTCAAAATAGAGAAACTTTAAAATATGTTGAATATAAGAATAAGATTATAAATTATATATCAATAAGTTCAATTTCTTTTATTATTATTGTAACGATAATTTTAATCATATTTATATCATGTAAGAAATAAAAAAGCTTCTTTAATGTAATAACCAATATTAAAGGAAAGGAAAATGCTGTGGATGATCCGTTTAAAAACACTTAATTAAATTTTTTAGAGCACCAAAAATTTTTATATGGGGGATTATAATTAAAACTACATATTTTATTATATTATAATTAAAACTACATATTTTATTTCATTATAATCTTCAAATAAAATGCTGATTTGACTATTCACACGATTTAATCTAATAAATTCCTAGTAATAGAACATGTAAAGAACTATGAAATAAGAATAATAATTTCAAGGTGAATTGTCAATTATCACACTTCATTCCATTGCATTTTTCTATCTTTTTCTATCTTAATTTAGAATTTAAGATTTTAGTTTTAAGTCATACTCTGTAACGTTAACATTAAAATTTTTGCCAAATAAAATTCGTTTCCCAATTTTGAGAAAAAAAAGGAAATTGTTATTATTTCAAAAGATAAATATAACTATTTAAGAAAAAAGACTAGGGTTTGGTTTCAAATTTTTATTTATTAAAATAATTAATAAAGATTTTATTATTTCTACTTAGTTTTTGATATACGAGTACACTTGATGAATTCTGTTTTTAATTTACAATTTTAATTATTTTATGCACCGATTCACGACTATTAGAATTTTGTTTTTCCAAACGCCGCGTTAAGAAATAAATCATATGGGGGCGATCTAAAGTGAATAACTCTTAATTCCCGACATCCTGCGTATTGAAAATTTGCACCAATTAGACAATATAAGCACAGGAATAATTTATAAGTACATTATCATTAAGATATTGTTTTGGGTAATTTAATTAGACACTTTTAAATTAAAACTAGAAAATTTCAAATAAAATGATAAAAATATTAGTAGAAATAAAAGATTTGTTTTTGTATAAGATTTTTTATATAAAATTTTTATAACCAGAATTTGTTTTTATAGTTTTGTAATGCTAATAAAGGTTTTTTTTTTTGTAGATTACTTAACCTTTAGGTTGTTAAATATCTAGTGATTTGATTAAGAATTATGCATGAATATAAGAATGTAGTACGATATTAGAATTTAGATAAAGAAAAAATTATGATCAAACTTTTTAATAATGTTAAATTGGGGAATATATTAATTAACTCAAGTGTAGGATAAAGCTGAATCCGTGAATAGTTTCATGATACATTATAAATAAATAACGTTAATTTTTTTAATTACGGGTTTTAATCACAGAAAGGAGATTTCGATAAATTTATTCTTGTGGTATTTGGTGTAATCATTTAGGTGTGGTATTTGGTGCAATCATTTACACCAAATTCAAAGACCATGTTATCTCTCTAAATTCGAATTCAAATGTACGAGTATTTAAAATTGCAACAATATCTTACTCTTTTAAATACTCGTAAGTATTTAAAAGAGTAATATATTGTTGCAATTGTAGCATTATTAATTAGTAAAGATGAAATGAAAGTAAAAGTTGTTGAGATAAATGAAAGTAAGAAGTTGTTAGAAAACAAAATTATTGTTAAGGAATTAGTCGTAGGAAAAGCAATTATTGTAATAATAAATGATGTAATTGATGTATAAAGGAGAGAGTTATGTAATCTAATATTAATTAAAATTATATAAAATATAAAAAATTGAATGAATAATTCAAAATTCATATAAAAAAAGAATAAGTAACCACTAAAATTGTTAACACTTTGAATAATGTGAAAGGAAATTTTATGAATTTTTTTAAAGAAAATTAAGAAACTATTGTATAATAGATAATAATTTTTTTTTGTAAAATTAGAAAACTCTGAAATAGCCAAGTACGAAAAAATAGGGCTATTTTTTGACTCCGGAATGTAACAACAAATTATTGTAATATTTTTTTGTTGTTGTTCAAAAATATTTATTCATACAAGGATTTTAGTGACGGATTTTAGTGACGAAATATGAAAATTATTTAAGTAGAAACAAAAATTGTAATCCATACAAAAATTGTAATCCGTGTTGTTCGAAACTCGTGTTCTTAAAGTACCGTGTTCTTCGGGAGTTACCTGTACTAAAATAAGTATTTTTCTGCCAAATAAAGAAACTAAATGTAAATACGGGTCCGTTAAGTAGGCTGCCTTCACGTGGTATGCACTGGGTAATGCCAAAAGATCATGTGATAGGGGAGATTTCGTTGATGACTGATTTATATGACGATCTAATAAATTTCAGGAGTGAAGCTATTACAATCAGGTTGAATTTGAAAAAACTAAAGTCATAGTAAGCTAATTTACAATAAAGATAAATATCATCAGAAAAACTCCGCCGTAGCCCCTCAATTGTCAACCACAGAGCGGCCAAGACCTCTTACACCTAGTAATACGATCTTTTTAAAAAATCTTGAATTAATTCTAAAAAACTAAAAACCAAAAAATGAGTGACATGCTTAGTATTACACAGAGTGCTATTTATGATAATAGCATCACAAAACTTGAATATCACAGATACTCGTCTTCCTTAAATTCATATAATAGTGGTGATGAAATTCGAATTTCTGTTCAAGATCTTTATCTCCTACCTTGCGAAAACTTTTTATATATTGAAGGTGTTGTCACAAAAACTGATGGGACTAGGTCAGCAACTAAATTAGTTAACAACTCAATATTCACAAAAGATGATTACAAGTTACACATATTTAAATTACAATGGCGGATACCACATGTAACTGTAGCTGATAACATCAAATTGGGGTTACAGAAAATATCCAAAAGTAGCAAACCAATTCAAATGAGCTTTCGAAATTGGGATATGTATAAATATCCCGTTTTACCAGCAACAAATCACCACTCATAGGTAGTTTAAACATCTACTCAGCTAGAAAAACCACGATATGTGGTTTTCGCATTACAAACTGATCGCAAATATCAAAAATCTAAAGAGTCTAGAAAATTTGATCATTGTAACTTGATTGAGTTCAAAGTCCATTTAAACTTTAAAACATATCCTTATGATGATTTGAATTTAAATTTTTGTGGTTATATTCATATACTAATTTTTTTACTATCGCAATTTCGAAAATGTGTCAATTACTGTTAGCATGTACCGGTAACCTTTATTTTGTCTAGCATAAGCACCCATTTCAACCTAATCTGCTTGTCATAAATCATCTATACCCTTTTGAATGACACTACGACGCTTAAGGTTCTTACGACCTGGCTTATGCTCATCAACAACAACTTGTCTATTACTCATCACTACATATTATGAATCATTAAGTTTTTGATTTATCTTCCACAGAATCTATTTTTCCTGATATATATTTTATCAAAGCAAGTACAGTTTCATTTATATATTTCTCAATATTTTTCTTATATTCAGCAACCATTTCTTCTACTTCAACCTAAGATTGATCCATATTTTTGTTTAAATTCTAATAAGAAATATTGTAGAATACGTTATACTTATACAACAAATAGCGCTATGGACTAACCCAAAATTACGCTTTTTGGGGGTACTTTTCGGGTAAAATGGAAGAAAAAATTGTAATAAAATTGGGAAAAAAAATTGAGATACCCATAAAATCCTGTATTTCTAAAGTCCTGTATTGACATAAGCCTGTATTCACAAAAGCCTGTATCTACAAAAGGCTGTATCACACAGGACTGCATAAAATGCCTGTAAAAACCCATATTAAATAAACAAAGCTGCTCTAAATGCCTAACCCAGGACCGCTCCGTGGACACGATGAGAAGGTGTTCCCAATTTCTATTGACAAATTGTTTTTAAGTGTTTTTTTTTGCTTTTTTATCTTTTTTTGTTTTTATGTTATTTTTTTATTATTTTCTTTTTGTATAATAATCTTTTGTTTGTAGGAAAATTTTAAGAAAAATAACAATATTCAATGCAAAATTAATAGTAATGATTAAAAAAAAACCCCCAATGAATTCAAATTTACAAAACATAGAAAATAAAAAGAATTACAGATTAATTTAACGAAAAATTACGAGGAATCCGCTTTAAAAAATCTACTGCATTGATGGTGGTTTGTTTTCTAAGCAAAATTTTTAGATTTTAGATTTTTTCATTATTTTTTTTTCTTGCTAGAACTTTCTCACCAAATTCAAATTTTTAAATTTCGGAGTTCGCCACCTAATTCTTTCTTTTAGTGGTCTTATACATCCAGACATGTCGTTTACTAACTATGACTTTAAGACGGCGATGCCATGCCACTTCGATATTCTGTGTACGAGGAAAACCTTCTGTAACTGTTGCGGAGTCCGCGAAAGACCAAAATTCTGGTTTGTAATGGGGTTGTCTCCTAGAATTGCCCACATCTATATAATTTTTCCTAAACCAGATCCCAAATGTTTTAGCGCCATCGTCATCAAATTTATGCAAACTGCGATAATAAACAGAGACTTCAAGCTACAAACGCCAAACTCTTAATTTTAATCATTCCAATTTGCAGCACAAATGATTCTGAGTTGCCTTATTTTACTGCGAGCCCATGGTTTTGTACTTGCCTCTAAATGATTTGGCCGAAAAGGAAGAAACATCCCTTTATTTCAACATCGAGCAGAAGATTACATAGCTTTTTCAAAGTCTAATACAATCTTTGCGGTTTTAATTCAATTCTCTGACACAAAAATGTGTTGTCTTATTTATTTAAAATAAATAAATAACAACACATTTTTATTAAGTTTAAATAAATAAATATATTTTTATAAAAAAAAATAAATAATAAAGAAAAGGAAGTTTGTTTTTAAATTAAAAGAAATTTTTTTTTTAATTAAAAGAAAAAAATAATTTTTTATATATTCATTATTTTTTTTTTTTTTTTGAAGAGAGGAATAAAAACCAGCTTTTTTATAAAATTAAATAAAAGAATAAATTAAATACCCAAATAATTTTTTTTCTCTCTATCGTTAGTTGTACTATTATCTAAAAAAATATACATGCCTATTATGAATAACGGCGTAAATCTAATTTTATGAACTCCGAAGCTTCACTCTAACATAAATTATACCATGCTGAGAAACAATCGAATACATTGTATTATAGATTCGATTTACATTTTACATCAAAACAAATAATTAATACATTTGATTTACTTTTTACTTCAAAACCAATAAAATTAAATTTTTGATTCTTATTTTTTGATTTTGAAATAAATAAAATAAATTTATGTTTTTGTTTGGAATTAAAATTCATTTAAAATGCATTCACGTGCATTTTAATAGAATTTTCATGCCCGGAAGATCAGGAAGAAAAAATTTCGCTCTTCCCATTAAATCTCTACATAAATAGTTTCTCTCACTAAATACGTGATTTTCTGGTCTGTCGGCGTCCTTGTTAGGTACCTATCAAAAAGAAAATATTTTTGAATCTTTTAAGAACCTTATAATTGTCGTAAAATCCTAAACTACTCGTGTAAGTTTGACTTACATCAAAAGAATTAGTGAAAAACTAATGATTTTAATTTTAAGAACAATCAGTATGTGAATTCTTCGTATATACAGCACATGTGAATTCTCCTCTATATCCTACTACTACTAAAAGTAAAATGTCCTACTAGTACTAAAAGTATATATCATACTAGTACTAAAAGTAAAATGTAACTACCGTGTAGAGGCCGTTGTTATACATATTTTTTTCAACCGAGGAACTCGTTCGTCACATAGCTTTAGTAGTCTTATGTATCAACTGCATATTTAAAAATTTTAAAACTACGATTTGTTTTCAATAATCTAAAAACATATTAATGCATGATTGTACCTTTACCAACCTTTATAAAATTGAAAATAACCAGTTTTAAGACTGACAATTGTAACAGCTTTTTTTTTATATGCATCCAAAATATGCAGGGCCGGCGCTTAACCTTTTGGCGGCCCATGCACTTTTCAAAAATGTGATTGCAGACGACAAGGCAATGATAATGCCTATATAATCCGTTTCCACATTACCCATGCGGTAGGATATTCAATGTACGAGCTGTCCTCAAAAGTATATATTTCAAAAATAAATTTTTTTTTTTTTTTTTTGACGTCAAAGCATATTACAATCTGTTATAAATAACAATAAGTAATGTGTGTGGTATAGTTTTTGACTTTTGGTAGGTGAACTTCCAGTGAAGATCAATCCTTTTATTTTTACTTATACATATATATATATATATATATATATAATATATATATATATATATATGGATATTTGGTTTGATTTATGCTTCGATTATAATGGTTTTAGTTGAATCTTGTTATCAATTCTGATGGAGTAGATCTTCGTAATCTACGAGTGACGCCACTGTTATTTAACAAGTTAACTGCAGTTGGATTTGGATGGTCTGTTAATCTGCTGTTGTAATTTCTGCTTAGTTTGATGATTTCTTCTTTTACTGTGTTGATTTTGATGTCTTTATGCATTACAGTATGTGGTATATTTTTTTTTTTTTTTTTTTAAAGGGACTCGAGAGTACCGCGACCTAAAGATCTATTGTACATATTGCCCTAAACCCTAGCCCATTTCTAGAGATTTGTAAAATCTTAGTATGTGTTCGGGGGCCTTTTCGGCCAATTCATTTGTGGTAAGGATTCCTTTTCCCAAATGATCCAGTCTCCTCCGTCCTGCTGCTTCACAGGTGCAGAGTAGATGCTCTGTAGTCTCTTTGTCTAACAGACAGAGACGGCATTTATCATCTTCAGCTAGTCTCATTTTTTTAAGGTGGTAGTTGACAGGGTGGTGTCCTGTTATGAGACCTGTTAAGGTTCTGATGTCCTTTTTGCTGAGATTTAGTAGTTTATCCACTTTGAGTTTTTGTGGCTGGATAAATTTTTTTGATACCTTCAGACCTGGTAGTCTGTTCCAGTAGAGTCTGTGCTCTTGTTCGACCCACCTGTGAATTATGAGTTTTGAGTGCCCTCTGGGTTTGCCACAGAATGGTTCTGGTCCAATTAACTTTGTAGTTGCACCCTCCTTTGCAAGGCGGTCCGCCTCTTCATTTCCTTCAACACCTATGTCCTGGTACCCACATTAAGGTTACTTTGTTCCTTTTAGCCAGGATCTTTAGGTTTTGAAGATAGCTCCATACCAATTTGGACTCCTGTTTGTGGGATAATTGAGCTTTAAGGACTGCTTGGCTGTCTGATAGTATATAAATTGTTTGGTTGCGGGAGCCCTCCTAATAATCTCTTGGATGCATAGCTCCATCGCAATAAGTTCGGCCTGGAAGATTGTTGCTTCTTTACCGAGTGGTTTGGATAGTGCGAAGTTTGGTCCTTTCACACCGGCTCCTGTACCATCTTTGGTTCTTGAACCATCTGTGTACCAGGTGGTCGAACCTTCTGCTAATTCATGAAGCTTGGATTGCCAGTCCTTGCGTTCATTGATTATAACTTTGAATGGTATTTCAAAGTTATAAGTTGTCGGCATTATGTCCGTTAAAAGCGAGGTCGTTGCCTCTATTATTTTATTATTTAAAATTTTGAGGTGTCCTCTAAAATCTCCTGGTAAGTATTGTTTTTCCTTCTGAATTCGGATCATGCCCCTAGCCGCTTCTTTTTTAATTTGAAGATGTATCGGTGGGAGATTTAGGAGCATTTTTCCTTCTGAATTCGGATCATGCCCCTAGCCGCTTCTTTTTTAATTTGAAGATGTATCGGTGGGAGATCTAGTCGTTGTATTTTTTGTAGCATAACTTGTGCTTTAAGTTGTAGCGTTTTGGTCCACCACACCGTGGCGCCATATGTCACTATTGGTAGAATGATTGTTCTGTAACACCAGTAAATCATCTTGGGTTGTAGCCCCCATTTTCTGCCAAATAAGCTTTTACAGGCCCACATCGCCCTTAGTGCTTTAGCATGAGTCGTTTCTAAGTGACTGTTCCAATTTAGTTTTCTATCCAGTGTAATACCTAGATATTTGACTTTATTGGAACAGGGTATTGTTATGCCATTTAATGAAGGTGCTGTGATATGTATCTTTCTTCTATTTGTAAATGGTATGATGTCGGTTTTTGTTGGATTAATGTTAAGATTCTTAGACTGACACCAGTTCATAATCAAGTTTAAGGCCAATTGTAGCCTCTCAGAGATGACAAAGTCATGTTTGCCTCTTATGATTATGACGAGATCGTCGGCGTATCCTATGGTCTCGAAACCTTGCGTTGTAAGGCGATCTAGGAGCTCATCAACAACAATAGACCAAAGTAGTGGAGATAGTACTCCTCCTTGGGGACATCCCCTATAGGTTTGTGCTGTTAATGTGCTGTTGCCTATGGCCGCCGTTTAGTGGTCGTAGGCTCTATACCTTTTTTCCTGGCTGCCGCTATGATTGCGTCATGTGGAGTATTATCAAAGGCTCCTTCTATATCCAAGAAAGCGCATAGTGCTATTTCTTTGAATTCTATCGCCTTTTCAATGTTTCTAACTAGATCATGAAGGGCTGATTCGGTTGATTTTCCTTTTTGGTAAGCATGTTGCTTAGGATGTAATCGGACTTTACTTGGTCCAGTTCTGATGTGGTAATCCACTAATTTCTCCATTGTTTTAACGAAGAATGATGTGAGGCTGATAGGACGGTATGACTTAGGTTTTTCGATAGGACGGTTCCCTGCCTTTGGTATAAATACCACCCTAGCTTTCCTCCATATTTTTGGGATGTAGCCCCATATAAAACTTGCCTTAAAGATTCTTATTATGGCTGGCATAAGAATCTCTAATCCCTGCTGAAGTAGTGCCGGGAAGACTTTGTCTACTCCAGCTGATTTAAAGGGTTTAAATGAGTTTATAGCCCATTTAATCTTTTCTGGAGTGAAGATCTTGGCAGCTAAGCTGCTACTGTGTGGAGAAGGACGTTGAATCCTTTCCTCTGTGTATTCATCTTCTTGATTTTCTATGATTTTACAGCCTGGAAAGTGAGTCGCCAGTAATACTTCTAATGTTTCTGAGCTGCTTGTTGTTAGAGAACCATCTGGTTTCTCTAGAAGTCCAATATCAATAGGTGTATCCTTTGATAGTACCTTTTGGAGTCTGGAGGCAACTGGGAGTTCATTGATCTCTTCACATAGTTTCCTCCATGATTCCCTTTTTGACTTCTTTAAGAGGTTATTAAATTCGGTAAGGGATTTTTTATATTCTTCCCAGTTACCAAAGGTTTTAGCTCTATTGAACAATTTCCTAGTTTCTTTGCGATTGGTTGCTAGTTCCTCGTTCCACTAAGGTAGTTGTTTGTTACCTTTTTTTTGGAGATAGGACAACTCTGTTCATAAGCATTAATCATGTTATAAACAAGTTGATTAGCTTGTAGGTCAATGCAGTCTGGGCTGCTTATTGTATCCTCCAAGTTACATGTTTCGTACTTAAGTATTGTCTGGTATTGTGTCCAGTTTGTACGTTTGGGGTTCCTAAACTTTTTTTCTTCAGATTGGGACGCTTGAATTTCGAAGCATATATGTTTGTGGTCTGAAAGGGAAGCTTCCTTAGAAACGTGCCACTTTAAACATTTATACGCTAAGCAGGGGCTTGTTATTGTTAGGTCAAGTACTTCCTGCCTGATTTTGTTAATAAAGGTGGGGGCACAGCCCCTATTTAGTATATCTAAGTTATTAGTAGTAAGGTATTCTAAAAGTGACTCACCTCTTTTATTATTGTTACTACTTCCCCATACAATGTGGTGAGCGTTTGCGTCACATCCTAGGATGATAGGAAGTCCATGATCTTTGCTATACCTCACTAGGTCTTTGACGCAATCTGGTAGAGCTTCTAGCTCCTCTCCAGGGAGGTAAGCTGAGGCAATTATCACCTCTTGAAAACCTCCTGGAGTTGGTATTTTCGCCAGTATAGCAACTAAATCTGTACGGATGAAAAGAGGAATGGTAAGATAATTAATTTTTTGAGATAAAATGATTGCTGCTCTTGGTCTGCAGCTAGATTTATCAAAGATTTGCTTACCTGTTGTTAGAGGGATACCGAGAAGTTTACCTTTTGTGGCCCAAGGTTCTTGGATTAGAGCCACCTGCATCTCCTCTTTGACGAACCTCCATGCTAATACGTCCATTGCCGCTGCTGCTCTGTGGAGGTTCGCCTGAATGATCTTTATATGATCATTTTTTTGATTGTGGGACATCACTAGTGGTCGGCGGCTTGCCGCTGTTGACCTCCCTTGATTTTGGCCGGAGTGTGATGCCCGAGAATTTGTAGCAGACACGGTTTCCCAACTGCTTAAGATTCTCCATCGATTGGCCGTCGATAGAGAATGTGATGACCGTGCACGTGCCTTCTTTCCTTCTACTAAGGACTTTCCAGTTCTCCGTGCACAGTTTAGGGTTCTGAGAAGCTATCAGTGTTATTATTACCTCTGTTGGGTCTTCTTCTGCTGGGAAGTAGCCCGTAACTATTTCCAGTTTAGGAATATGTTCTTCCTTAACTGCCTTTATGGTTGTAGATTCGTCTACTTTAATTAGGGCAGCTACCTGCTCAAGCCATTTCGATGTTTTATCATCTAGGCATATAATCAGCATCCATCCTGGTTTTAGGCTGAGACCACCAAATTGTGGATTTGTACCCTCTTTCGCCGCTGTTGGAATAGCTGCCAGGATAGATTTCTGACACACCGCTAACTGTTCTGGAGTTAGTGTCTTGTGTGGGTGTTCGGCATGGATGATGCCGATTCTCGTCCCTTTGATAGCATCCCTATAGCTAGTGCCCGACGTGGAGGGCTGTGCCTCTGCTGCGGGTCTATGCTTGACGCTTTGGTATGCCTCTTAACTTCTGTCCTCACAGAAGGTGGAGTTGCTGATGGAGGCCTTTGCCTCTTCTTCGTCTGCTCCGGAGTGAGTGTATCTCGCATTGGTAGACACGCGAGATCATACGCTTCCTTTATAGACTTACCTTTATTACGGTGGTAAGCGTACCGCCTTTTTCCAGCGCCGCTGAGTCTCTTCTTCTCATTGGATAACGACAGCTGTATCAGTTCAGCTGATAGCTGCTGCTCGTTTATTCCACTTTGAGTGTAGAGTGGCGGTCTAAATCTTGGTTTTTGGAGTTTGGTACCTGTTGGTGTTGGTGTAATCTGTGAAGGAGTTTCCTTTTCACCAGATCCACTTGCTCCTGCTTCAGAAATTTGTGTGTTGTTGTCCACTATTTCCATGTTTGTAGCTTCAGCTACTTCTTGTGATGCCTTTGGGGAGGCATCAGCCCCTTTGTTTGGTTTATTGAATGTTTGCTTCATAATCCCACGAGTAGCGCGAGAAATAATAGTCACCCCTGGCAGAGCTCCGCATTACCAGGGGAAGGCTGATTGAAACTGGAGGTCGCCCGGTATCCAGAGTTCGCATATTAGTGATTAGTTTCCCACTAACCATTCATCCTTTGGCATATGCTGTTTCACCGTGGATTAGGGGATTTTTTTATTCCGAGGTTTACTCCTCTAAGTGCCGTACTTTTTTAAGGTCACCCTTTGGGTAGTACGAACACTTGCGAATCACTGCGGATTTACTACTTCCTATTTAGTGATCAATGACACCCCAAAACAACTGCCTGAAACATGACCAGACCAGTCTTTGAGACTTCTCATTGCTGTGATAGGATACGGAACCGACAGCTAGCTGTTCGGTTTTAATCCCCCCTATCACAATCGCCAAGACCATAGATGTAATTACAAGTCGACAGCAAGCTGTTTGACTTGTATTTTATCTTGTATTATACGAGACAGGATATGAGTTCACAGCAAGCTGTTCAACTCATATCCCGTCTTGTAGATCTTTTGGCATTACCCAGTCTGCACCACGTGGAGGCGACCTACTTAACAGACCTACATTTGGTATATATTTTGGCATTACCCAGTCTGCACCACGTGGAGGCGACCTACTTAACAGACCTATATTTGGTATATATTTAGGTGCTTTCGCGATCATCCTTAGAACTTTGTTTTCGAAAATTTGTATTATTTCTAGGTTTGAAGAGCTAGCTGATCCCCATAATTGGAGTCCGTATGTCCAGATGGGCTTAATAATTGCTTTATAGATAATGATTTTACTTTCAATTGATAATGATGAGTGTCTACCTATTAGCCAATACATACTTCGCAATTTAAGATTTAATTGCTTCTTTTTCTCTTCAATATGCTTACGCCAATTAAGTTTCCTGTCCAGATGCATACCCAGATATTTCGCTTCGTTTTTCTGTGGTATTGTTTGGCTATTCAGCATTATTGGAGAGCACGTGCCTTTTCTCAATGTGAACGTCACATGTGTTGACTTATGTTCATTAGCTTTTATTCGCCACTTTTTTAGCCAGGATTCTATTTGCAGAACATTATCTTGTAGATGTTTATTAGCTATTTTCGGATCTGAATTGGGAGCTAGCACTGCTGTATCATCAGCGAAAGTTGACATTTTAGTGTGCAGGCTTGTTGGTACATCTGCTGTGAAAAGAAGGTACAATATAGGACCGAGCACACTCCCTTGAGGCACTCCAGATTTTATGGGTATAAGCGAGGACTGTTCTTCTTTAAATTTAACTAGAAAATATCTGTTGGCTAAGTATGATTTCAATATTTGGAAATATGTATAAGGTAGCATTTTTTTTATTTTATATAAAAGTCCAGTGTGCCATACTTTGTCAAAAGCTTGACTAATATCCAAGAAAACAGCTGAACAATACTTTTTTTCCTCAAGACTTTGACGAATTGTGTTAAACACACTGTGAACTTGCTCTATTGTTGAATGTTTTTGGCGGAAGCCATATTGATGGTCAGGTATTAGATTCTCATCCGTTATTATTGGATAGAGACGTTTTAACAATAATTTTTCAAATAGCTTTGATAAAATCGGTAATAAACTTATTGGTCTATAAGACTTGACATCCTCTGGCGGCTTACCTGGCTTCGGCAGCATGATGATACTAGCAACCTTCCACTGCGAAGGGAAATATCACATGCGTAGAATGGAGTTAAAAACCATAGTTATAAGTTTTATCACCACGTCAGGCAATTCTTTTATTGTTTGTCCGGTTATTAGATCGTAACCAGGTGATTTTTTTCGATCGATGTTGTGTATCATAGTTTTTACTTCTGCTACGGAAAATTTACAAATTGGAGTAAGCATTTGAAACGGTGCCTCAAGGAATTCATGAATCTTATTTTCCTCTCCATTTGACGTCATTTGCAGGTGTGGTTGGAAAACTTCCGATAGGTGTTCAGCAAAAGTAGCTACTTTTTCAGCATCGCTCCGGGCCCATTGGTTATTACTTTTGCGTAGAGGTGGAACTGATGATGTAGGTCTGCTTATTCGTTTTGTCACCTTCCACAGTGAATAATCGGTTACTTCCGACGCACTTAGCTCACTTAAGTAACTTTGGATTGAGTTATTTTTCAGCTTTACTAACATTTCTTTTAGTTTCCTCGTTGCTGTTTGGTATTTTTTCCTGTCCGCTGGTTGCCGGGTATTTTGCCAGATTTTTCTTAATTTCCGCTTTTCTATTACTTTAGCTTTGACCTGCAGCGGTAAGTTTACAGATTTTATAGGCAGATTATAATGCGGGGTGGCTTGCCAAGCTGCGTCTTGCCAAGCTGTATGAGTACTTATAGTAATTATGATCGGTGAGTGATCTGAAGATAGATCAAGGCTCGATTCTGCCAAGATGTTATCTTTACGTATTCCTTTTGTGATTCCAAAGTCAATCACGTCGGGAATTTTGCTCACATCAGTGGGCCAATAAGTGGGTTCACCTGTTGATATGCAATCTAGTTTTTTTGTCATTATTGTGTTGTACAAGTTTCTACCCTTTGTTGTTGTAATTCTGGATCCCCAGAATTGGTGCTTTGCATTGTAGTCACCGCCAGCTAAAAATCTTGAACCAAGCGTTTCGAAGAACTCTATAAACTGCGTTTCGGTTATTGTATGCTTTGGCGGACAGTAAATTGCAGATAGAATAAAGGGACCGACCCAATCTTCTATTGCAATACTTGTTGCTTGAAGATATTCTTTACCATATCCTGGGAGTTCATGATGTTTAATTGTGTTTTTAATTATAATTGCTGTTCCACCATGGGCTCGGCCACTGGGGTGTTTTGTGTCATAGATATTGTATCGCGGGATTTTCATAAAGTTTCTGCTAGTGAAATGCGTTTCCGAGATCAGTAGTACATCAATATTGTTGTTGGTGATGAAAGTTTTTAATTCCTGAATGTGTTGTGACAGGCCATTAGCGTTCCAGATGGCAATGCGGAGAGACTGTGACATTTTAATTTGAATTGAGTTTGTTTAGCAGTGCCGAAATTATATTTAGCATTGCTCTGATGTCCTCGCTTAATCTATTTTGATTTGCTATTTGCTGAATTAGAAGATTTTCTAAACGCGTGCTGTTACTTGAGGTATTGTGTGACTCGGATGCATATTCTCTATTATGTTGGGTTGTATCGTTCACCTGGCGCAAGACCTGTGCATACGTATTGTGATTTTGCTGTGTTGATATTTGATTGCTTTGGTTTCGAAGATGATTTCTGTATTTGGCTTCTGTTTCTGTTGGTGGTTTTATGCTAGGATCTGATTTCTGGGTTTCTTTTGTTCTATTTCTCGGAAATCTCCTATTTCGTATTTCTTGGTACAGTTGGCAACCTTTGTAGTTTGCAGGGTGTTTACCACTGCAGAGAGCACATTTGGCTTCAACATCTACAGATTTAGCGCAATCTATTGTTGGATGGTTTTGACCACATTTAACACATCTATAAGTTCTATAGCAGTATGCTTTGGTATGACCATATCGCTGACATCTCGCACATTGGGGAATGGTTTTTTTTTATGTGGTTCTTCAAACTGTACTTTCATATGTTGCAGGAATTTTATGTTATATATCTCCTTGTTATTATCTTTTGGTTTGAGATCTATGTAGAAAAGTGATAGCGGCTCCTTAGTGGTTCTATGTTTCATGTTGTGAATATTTATTATTTCATGATCGTATTCTTCTATTTCGTGTTGTAGGTCTTCTGTATTGGTGGAATGATGGATTCGCAGAACTGCTCTAAATGCTCTGTTTTGTTTTAGTTGGTATGTGTGGAAATTAGTTTTTTTGTCAGCTAGAACTTTAGCTACTCTACCGTAGTTTTCTATGGAGCTAGTTTGAATTTTTACTTGATTTTTCCCCATTAGTTTTAGTTCGTACCCGTCTTTTACAGTTGTGTTTAAAAGATCTGTTAATGGTTTAATATCGAGTACATCAGGAACAAAGATTGGTGGCGGTTTTCTGATTTCAGTGTTTTGAACTGGAGTTGCACTAGTATTTGTTGTAACGTGGTTATGATTGGTTGATAATTCAGCTTCATCTAGAGCTTGAAATCTGTTTTCACTACTTATTTTTCCAGCATAGAAATCGTTCATAGTTTTTTGTCTTATAATTTTATCAGATTGCATTGGGCTGGCTTTTCTACCTTTTTTTTTTGGAGCTATTTCATGCCAGTCACTTAAATCACCATTTCGTTCAATTTGTTTTTGACTGATCGATGGTTCGCTCGATGTTCTTATTTGATGATGTACGAGCCTCGGAGGAGCTAGTATACTGTAGTTCGGTTGCTGTAACGTTGACGAAATTTGTGTTATCATTGATGTTGTAGTTGATGTTTTTGCTGTTGTTGTTGCTATTGTTGTTGTTGTTGATGTTGTAGTTGATGATGTTGGTTCAATTAATGTTACATTGTTTTGAAGCAATAGTTAACCCACCCAGAATCCGTGGGGTCGACCTCCGTAGAGGGTGGATTTGCCAGACTAGCTGGGTTACCACCTGGGGTAATATTACCGTTTGTTTGGTCCATTGCTTTGTTACATTGAGTAACGTTTTATACCTTCTGTCAGGTTTGTATTACTGCCGCCCCTCTGGGGTCAGACGCAGACCAGGGAGCCGCCTACTGTAGGACAGACGCTTCTGGATTTAATTCGCATTCATTACTTGGCCTGAAGTCAAATCAGTTGCCCGTGGTCACCACGTGGAGGTGTAATGAATACTTGGTGGAGGCTGCATAGTTGCGGTACTGGAATGTTCCGAAGAGCAGACGGTCAGCACTTACCCTATCGCCACCACCCACCGACCACCAAAAATAAATAATAAGATTTAATATTCGTACTAATGCAGCGTTCCAATTTCTATACCAAAAAATAAATAAATAAAAATGTTAAAAAATATTTGTATAAAAAGCACTCGAAATATCTCGTGCATTTATATACATAAATAAACTAAATATTTTATTTATGTATATAAATGCACGCGATTTGCAAAATATATTAATTAAGGAATTAAAATTTACTTTACGTGGTTTAAGCTTTACAAAATCGTCTATCAAGTCAGTATTAATCCAACATTTTACTTTTAGTGGTAGTAGGATATAGAGAAGAATTCACATGTGCTGTATATACGAAGAATTTACATATACTGATTGTTCTTAAAATTAAATTGATTAGTTTTTCACTTTTTCTTTTGATGTAATTCAAACTTACACAAGTAGTTTAGGATTTTACGACAATTATAAAGTTCTTAAAAGATTAAAAAATATTTTCTTTTTGATAGGTACCTAACAAGGACGCCGACAGACCAAAAAATCACGTATTTAGTGAGAGAAACTATTTATGTAGAGATTTAATAGGAAGAGCGAAATTTTTTCTTCCTGATCAAACAAAAACATAAATTTATTTTATTTATTTCAAAATCAAAAAATAAGAATCAAAAATTTAATTTTATTTTTTTTGAAGTAAAAAGTAAATCAAATGTATTAATTATTTGTTTTGATGTAAAATGTAAATCGAATCGATAATACAATGTATTGGATTGTTTCTCAGCATGGTATAATTTATGTTAGAGTGAAGCTTCGGAGTTCATAAAATTAGATTTACGCGGTTATTCATAATAGGCATGTATATTTTTTTAGATAATAGTACAACTTACGAGAGGGAGAAAAAAAATATTTGGGTATTTAATTTATTCTTTTATTTAATTTTATAAAAAAGCTGGTTTTTATTCCTATCTTAAAAAAAAAAAAATAATGAATATATAAAAAATTCGTTTTTTCTTTTAATTAAAAAAAAAATTTCTTTTAATTTAAAAACAAAGTTCCTTTCTTTATTATTTATTTTTTTTATAAAAATATATTTATTTATTTAAACTTAATAAAAATGTGTTGTTATTTATTTATTTTAAATAAATAAGACAACACATTTTTGTGTCAGAGAATTGAATTAAAACCGCAAAGAATTGTATTAGATTTTGAAAAAGCTATGCAATCTTCTGCTCGATGTTTTTTCGCAGAGGCTGAAATAAAGGGATGTTTCTTCCTTTTCGGAAATCATTTTTGGCCGAAAAGGAAGAAACATCTCTAAAACACAATTGAATTTTATAAAAATTTACGTTGATGATTAAGAGTTGATGATTGAACACATTACACAACATATAAATATATTTCAAAAAACTATTGTCTTAAGCTTGCGCCGAGTACAAAAATAAAAGTCAAAGCCTGTTTAGATTTAAAATTTAAAATAAAAAGCAATTTTCTTGTTCTAAATAAGAAATTCATCAAAATGTTCTTTTGTTTTTTGTGTACATTTTTTTTAGGGTGAAAATTTATATAGAAAATATATTTAGCGTAATTTTTTTTATAAAAAAGAAAAAATTTGGTTACATAACACTTTTAAAACAACCACCCTCCCCATCGTAACAATTCGTAACAAATTTTCAAATCCACCTCCCCTAGGACCTATGTTGGTATTGATTTTAGGAATGATATTCCTGAAACGATGGTAATGAATTCAGGAATGATATTCCTCGGTAGTTTCTGCAGTCTTTTTTGTTCAACTTTCTGTGCAGAGGAATGATAATGCTACTTACCCACAGGTAGTGAGTCACGTTTCGCGGATTATATTTGTTCCCGGGAAACGGGAAATTTTAGTTAAATTTTCCCGGGAATCCCGGGAAACCCGGGAAAATTAAATAAAAGAGTGAAAAGAGTGAAAAATTTATAAAAGTGTTTAAAATAAATGCAAAAAACACAATTTTTTCAAAAAAAAAAACAAATTTAATTCATAAAATAATAAATAATATTATTTTATGAATTAAGCTTTATCCTTTTTCTTTTGTGAAATATGTCCATATAGAATCTGCCATGGGTATAAATTTATTTCTACCGAAAATTAAATAAAATTAGCAAATAAAAGAAAAAAATCAATAACTATAGAGAAAAATACAACTAATTTTTTTAATACAATATTTTGCAAATAATAATATACTTACTCAAACACAAAATATTGAAAATAAAGTTTTTTTTCATATGTTTTTAATAATCTATTCTATGTAGTAATATTCATAAAAAATACTTTTTTTTACCGCACAACAAGAATTTCACAGCACTCTATAAGAAAATAATAGTAAAATGAAACGAAATCTGGAACAAAAATTTCGTTTGATAATATTTTCGTTTTGTTTCAAAACAGAATAGCATGAGAATGAACGCAAAATTAGCCTTTTCAAACAATTATTTTTTTTCCCGAGAAATTTCGTTTTTATTTCCCGGGAAACGGGAAAATTTTTTTTAAAAATTTCCCGGGAAATCCCGAGCGGGAATTCCCGGGAAGGACTCTCTACCCACAGGTAATTCCGCAGCATTTCAAATTATTGTTATTATATCGTGCACCATGTTGTATAGTCTTTCTTTACTATAATTCAATAGCTCAACTGTTACTGAATCTTCTCCTGGTGCTTCTCCATTTTTCAAATTTTGTATTAGGCGATAGGTTGATAAGATGGTTCGGTTCGAGTTTCTACCGTATATAAAAACTCTGTATTTTCCTCTTTTATTTGTTTTTCTTTAGGAGTTCGCTAATATAAATATAAAGGAGTTTTTTTTTTGAGATTATAACTAGCTATTTAAATATTCGATGGTATTACTTTCAATTATTAATTTTTATTAGAATTTTTGAAATAATAAAAAATTATTTCACACTGATATTTTAAACGATTTTCATTAATGAACAGGCGCCGAGTTTCCATACGGAATTAATTTTTCTACTTTGACAGTTCTGGATATTGTGCACAAAAAATTATCTTTGAAGTCCTTTCACAATGAATGATAGTATATCAGCGTTTGCCAACCTTTTTTATATTGCGACCCATAAAATATAAGTAAAAAAAGTGCGACCCATAATACATAAATTTATTGAAAAGATATTTAAAATGTATCATTTTCGTATTGATTTGGCTGTTTTCCACAATATTTTAGGATTTGTTTTAAATAAATGACTATATCAATTTTCAAATTTGTTTTTAAAAACATTTAAAAATTATTTAATGTAATTTGAAAAAAAAATATTTGAAGGACAAAGGTTTAATCTGAAAATGGAATATAATAAAAAAATGTATAAAGAAATATATCTTTAAAATATTTTATTTTTAATGTCTAATTTGTTGTTGAAATACATTTACCAACTTATTAAGTCTTCCGTGAATCTACTTGCTTAACGAAATACTTAATGTTGCACCAACATCTTCAAGTCGATTTCTATATTTATTTTTGGTACCAACTAGAGCTGAAAATCCAGTTTCGGCTAAATATGTAGTTGCAAATGGTAGAAGCATTTTTATTGCTTTGTCATACAAAGTATTGTATTCACCTCGTATTTGAATCCAATACTTATTTAAATTTTATTTATTATTGAACTGCAGTTCTAGTGTTTTATCGCAAGACAATTTAATTAATTTTTCTTCGTCCAATGAAGATAAAACGTTGGTATCAGATTTTAAAAATGTATTTTGGATCCACATATTTTCCAACGAATATCATCAGACGAAGGAAAATAAACAAGAAATTTTTCTTTCAATTTTGTTAAATGTCCTTTTATTATGCAATTTGTATATGCAATTTCTACTTGAGTTAATATTTTGTCTTGAATAATTTGATGATAACATGCAAACATCTCTAATTTTGTTTTTCAATTCGTTTTATCCAGACATCAATTTTTTTATAAAAGCTTTTATTTTATTATTGCATACAAAGATATTGGTCATATTTCCTTGCATTGCTAAATTTAATTCATTAAGTAATAAGAATATATCAACCAAATATGCAATTTTAGCTATCCATGTATTATTTTTAAAGTTTTCTGTTAATGATGATTTTTGATCGTATTAAAAAATCTCAATTTCTACCCTGAGGTCGAAAAACCTTTTTAGCATTTTACCCCTTGACAGCCAACGTATATGTGACTATAGATAGTAATAAATTTTTATGCTCTGATCCCATTTCTTCACACATTAGGGACAAAATACGTATCTTGACACCACTATTTCGTATTTGATTAACTATTTTCACACATTGATTTAAAACTGAATGTAAATCTTCATTCAAATCTTCATTCGCGTTGAAGCATACAATGACTTTTTATGATATTTTTATAAGCAATTTGTATTCGTCTAACTACACCGTTATGTATTCCTACAATTGCAGCTGTCCGTCAGTACAATTGCCTCTACACTTATTCAAAGGAATGCATATTTTTTCAAAATATGAATTTATAGTTTCAAATATATGTTCAGATGTTTCAAATATGTCAATTTTAATATTCATAAAACTTCTTCCTGTATATCTTCGAACTCAAAATCTATGTACCTAACATAAACTATTAATATTGCATTACTTGAAACATCAGTTGATTCATCTAATTGAATTGCATAATAAGGCTTTAATTTCTCAATTAATTGTAATTCTATGTCATTGGAAATAGCCAGTATTCGGCTACTTACTGTATGATTAGACATAGGAACATTATTAATTTTTGTAGCATATTGTTCACCAAACAGTACAAATATCTCTCATGCACGGTTTTAACAACACTGCTCCAATGGTATATGCTTTTTTGATTTAGCTATGTGTAAAGCTATCAAAAAAGAGAACTTTAAAATTTTTTTATCTGAAGTTACAAACTTGTAATTTTTTTATCTGAAGTTACAAACTTTTTATCTGAAGTTACAAACTTTTGTCTTTTTTTAATTCGTCCCGTTTTCTTATAAAAAAATCCAACGATTTGTCCTTGTAATTATTCTGTTTTGTTTCTAAATGTCTCAAAAGTTTATTAACTTTCAAGGACGCATTTGCCAATATACTTCCACAAACGACACATTTGGGTAGATCAATATCATTTTCTTTTTTGCAAGGAAAACCGTAATTAAGAAATTTATCCTAATAACTATAAAAACTCATTTTATCTATCTTTGCCCGTTTTGGTGTTTGTGGGCTTAAAGTGCTAGAACTTTCTAAATTTTCATTTTCTGTAGCTGGATGTTGAGTTTCTTTGATTTGAAAAAAGTTTAAAAGTGTACCTTTCTTACCCATTTTCAAAACTAAAATGGGAGATAATTAATTAAAAATAGTATTACAACGCTAGTATCTATGAAACCTATATAAAAAAAATTTCTGGTTGCACATAATTTAAACACTGTTCGTAGTTCATACGGAAAGAAAAAATATGAATAAAAACCACCTTCCATTTCTTATAAGAAAAAAACACTCGCATGCACAGGCCAAGCTGAAAATTTAATATAATTTTCATTTAATATAATTTTCATTACTATATGCACAAAAATATATTTAGCACAGAATTTCAATACTGTACGAACGAACTATAAAGCAAAGAGGAAAAGACACAAGTAATTTTTCTCCGTCGGTTTTTCTATGAGTAAATTAGACTAAAGATGGTAAATTTATCCTAAAATAATAAAACATACAGTTAATGTAAAAAGTATTTGTACAGACATATTTTTTGAACAAATATTGATTTAGCAGAAATATTGATGTTTTAGAAATATTGATTTTAATTAAATTAAATTTACGAAATAATTAATTAGTATATTGTAAAATTATTCTTACAACAGAATCTATTTAAAATAATAACTTAGCAATAATACAGTATATTCAATCTATTAAAAGCCCTATTTTACGCGCAAAAAGAATCATACACCTAAAACTTAAATTTATCTATTGTATATTATTTTTAAAATTCTGATAGCTGGTTCCCACCTTAATACTTGGTGTGACAGCGTTTTAATTTAATTCCTTGGAATTAAATTTAATTCCTCCTGAGCTTTGAATCCACAAGTTTGCTAGTGTAATTGGTACGAATTTACTCCATACTTTCTGTACCACAGCATTTAACCTGAATTTTCTGGTTGAGTTTTTTTTTTTATTCTTAGTATATGAAAATATAATATTAAATTTCAATGTACATAAACATACATTTTGAAGCTCATAAATTAATAATACAAAAATATATAAATATAATTCACGCTCGCTCAAAAATGAAATCTAAAATCTTTCGACCTAATAAAATAATATCAAAAATAAAAATAAATGAAATTTTAATTTGTGATCTATTGCACAGTAATAGGGTTAATTTAATAAATATAACAAAATAACAGTATAATATACCAAATTTCCATCCTCTTAGCCATTTTTCCCATCCTCTTAGCCATTTTTCCTAGCAGGCAGTGGCCTGTCAGAACACCCATGGCAAGTCTGAGGCTTGTCCTGCTCATATTTAGTAGGATTCCCGTGTTCCTTAGGTTCCTTCGAGGCCACATAGGTTTTGCTATGTGGCATGTGTTCGTAGTTTCCCACATGTGATCAATCCTTCTCTCCGTGATAGTGTCCACCTTACCTTTTTCCACCCCTAGTGGACTGAGTACAGATATATCGGCTGTTCCAATGTCTGCCTCAGATCCTGATCTAGCGAGCTCATCAGCTATTTCATTACCTTCAATGTTGCTGTGGCCGGGGACCCAGCACAGATCAACCCAGCACAGATGCCTACAAAGTACCTGAAGTACTTCTCGGCAGCTTTTTACCAGGCTGGACTTGATGTTATTAGACCCTAGCGCTCTGATAGCTGCCTGGCTGTCGACATAGATCATGATATGCTCCTGTGATATCAGGAGCATATCATAATCGAGCTCATCAGCTATTTCATTACCTTCAATGTTGCTGTGGCCGGGGACCCAGCACAGATCAACCCAGCACAGATGCCTATAAAGTACCTGAAGTATTTCTCGGCAGCTTTTTACCAGGCTGGACTTGATGTTATTAGACCCTAGCGCTCTGATAGCTGCCTGGCTGTCGACATAGATTATGATATGCTCCTGTGATATCAGTCTAGCCTCAGCCAATTCCGCCGCCCTAGCTATTGCCAGGATTTCCGCCTGGAAGACACTGCTGTGATCCGGCAGCCTTACCGATTCCCTGTTATCTAGGAATTCGGAGTATATACCCGATCATGCACCTTCAGCTGTTTTAGACCCATCTGTGAAAATGGATATCCCAATTTCTGTGTTCACTGTTTCCTCCTCCCATTCGTTTCTTGTTGGGATACGAATGTCGAAGTCTCTGCGAAAGTCAAAATATGGAGTCAGGTAGTCTGTATGCACTCCCTTGGTGTCCAGATTGAATTCTTCCAAGATCCTGCTATGTGTGTATCTCCTATATTTAAGTGCACCTGACTCTCTTAGTCTTATTGCACTCTTTGCTGCTATGTTCTTTATATGCTCTTCCAGTGGATGCAGATTTAGCATGATTTCCATGGCTAAGGTTGGTGTCATGCGCAGTGCACCAGTGATGCTTATGTACGCCAGCCTTTGCACCTTTTCAAGTTTTTTGACATTTGTCTTCCTATTTACTGCTGGCCACCATACTGTAGCACCGTACGTGAGTATTGGTCGTAGTACACTGGTGTACAGCCAGTGACCCATCTTTGGGCTGATGCCCCACTTTGTGCCTGAGAACCGTTTACACGCAAATAATGCGTTCGTGGCTTTCCTTGTTCTTTCCTCCACATTTTTGTTCCAACTAAGTTTGGAATCAAGAATGATCCCTAAGTACTTTGCACTCTCTGAAAGTACCATCGCCTTGCCTTTGAGTACGGGCATCTTAAATGCCGATATTTTCCTTCATTTTGTGAATAAACCCATTTCCGTCTTTGATGGATTTACCGATAGACCACAATTCATTGTCCACTTCGTCAGTATGTCGAAGGTTTTCTCCATCAGCATACTGATTGTTTCTAAGAACTTCCCTGTGATGAGTATTGCAAGGCCATCCGCATATGCAATGACGCTGAAGCCTTCTCTCTCTAGTTTCATTAGAACCCTATTCATTACCAGCACCCATAGGAGGGGAGATAGAACTCCTCCCTGCGGAGTGCCTCTCGTAACCTTTACTTTATTCTCACAGCTTCCCCAGTTAGAAGTTATCTGCCGTGTGTTCAATAGCCGGCCACCCAGGTCACAATTCAATAGCCGGCCACCCAGTGGAGTCCTAATTCTTCCAGCGATCTTTCGATCGCCTCCGTCCTAACGTTGTTAAATGCGCCTTCTATGTCTAGAAAAGCTGCCATTGTGTATTCCTTATACTGTAATGATTCCTCAATTTGAGTGACTGCTGCATGTAGAGCAGTTTCTACCGATTTCCCTTTGCAGTATGCATGCTGCTTGGTCGATAGCTGGTCCTCTTGGCAGGAGCTTCTTATATAGACCTCCAGCATTTTCTCCATTGTTGTTAGCATAAATGACGACAGACATATTGGTCTGTAGTCCTTTGCTACCGTGTGTTCATTCTTACCTGGTTTGGGTATGAATATTACCTTTGCTTCCTTCCATTTTCTGGGAACGTATCCCATATACAGGCAGCTCCTGAAGATCACCACTAGTTTCCTAGTTAGTGTACAAGGTGCTTTCTGTAGCATTATCGGGCGTATGCCGTCCGGTCCTGGCGATTTGTAGCCACTAAACGAGCTAATCGTCCATCTTACCTTTTCCTCCGTAACAATTTCCTTTGTTATTTCCCAGAGCTCTTGGGAGCCAAAAAAAAATTATTGAATAGAAAGTCAATTCTGGATGAGTTTTCTTTTATTGATTTTTCTAAATTAGTAAATTTATTACAAATAGATTTAAGAGTATCCTTTATTTCATTAAGATCAACCGAATTAAGTTTATCATTTACTTGTTTATCTGTATAATTTGAATTTTTATTTAATTGTAATGCTTCTGCAAATGATTTGTTTGGCGAAATATAATTGTTAATCATGTTCGTACGTTGTTGCATTTTTACTTTGGCTAAATTTTTTTTGTTTTATAAAATTTTTTTAAATTTTAAGTATTGTGGGCAACTTCTAAATGAAGTTGGGTGACCATAGTTATTACATAAAGTGCAAAAAAGCTGTTGATGGCTATTTTCGGTTTTAGTTAGTGAACATTCACCTGGTAAATGTACCTGGTCACATTTTACACACCTATAATTTAGTTTACAATTAGGTGCAGCATGACCGAATCGTTGGCAACGTTTACACTGTAAAATTTTAGTTTACAATTAGGTGCAGCATGACCGAATCGTTGGCAACGTTTACATTGTAAAATTTCATGTTTTTGCAACTTTTCCCAGCTTACAGCTTGGTTGTTAATATATCTAATCTTAAATATTTGCGATAGATCACTAATTGGAGAAACGTTAACTAAATAGATTGGTAGTTTAATATTTTTTTGTACTGAATTTCTTGTTATTAATCTTACTACTTTGTTAAATTTAATATTTTCTGAATTATATTCTTTTAAATAATTCAAAATACTATCAACATCTTCATGTTGATAGTATTTTGAATCTTCATGTTGATAGTATTTTGACTTCAATCGAAATCTATATATATATATATAGATTTCGATTGGTAATTTGGTATATTATACTGTTATTTTGTTATATTTATTAAATATATGTATATCATATATCAGAAATCATAAATAAAACTTTTATTGAAGAGGTTAAGTTGCCACCTGTTAAATATTCATTATTTAATAAGCTTAATAAAATTAGTAAAACAAAAAATAAAATGGCAAAAAAAAACATCTAATAATACAAAACAAAATTTGGAAAAAGAAAATAACTATCTAAAAAGTGAAATTTTAAAATTAAAAAAAATAGTGAAGGGTCTAACGAAAAATGTTTCGGAAGGTGCTTCTGAAAATCAATTTAACCTTCTCAATGACATTGACATGATTGATTCCGATGGTGAAAATAGTGCAAATGAAATCCAATCAAAAGTCGCTAATATAAATAAATCAGATGTTAATTTAAATGAATTTGAAAATGACGAATTTATCACTGTCAATAGAAATCAAAATAAATTAAAACAATTACAAAATAATCACCAAAAACAAAATTTGAACAATAAAATTACGAACAATAACATAGAAAACATCAGCACAACTGACAATATCACAACTAATCAAAATACGGGGAAAAGCTCTACCGGTGATAACAACAAAAAGGAATTGGAAAGCAGCTTAAATGCACAAAAGAATAATTCAAGTATGTCACAAAGGAAAAATAAAAATATTTCCCCAATTAACATTTTAGGTCAAGATCCTAACCAAATTGTAAAATTACTGGTAGATAAATTTAAAATTAATAAAAATGATTTTTTCATTAAGAAATTAAATAAAGATAAACATGCTATTTATGTTAATACAATAGAAAATTATTATACAGCAAAAAAAGCTTTAGATGTAATAAATGCTAATTATTATATCTACACTCCACTTAATGAAAAAAATAAAAATTTAGTTTTAAAAGGTCTAGATGAAAATGAAGATGTTGATAGTATTTTGAATTATTTAAAAGAATATAATTCAGAAAATATTAAATTTAACAAAGTAGTAAGATTAATAACAAGAAATTCAGTACAAAAAAATATTAAACTACCAATCTATTTAGTTAATGTTTCTCCAATTAGTGATTTATCGCAAATATTTAAGATTAGATATATTAACAACCAAGCTGTAAGCTGGGAAAAGTTGCAAAAACATGAAATTTTACAGTGTAAACGTTGCCAACGATTCGGTCATGCTGCACCTAATTGTAAACTAAAATTTTACAGTGTAAACGTTGCCAACGATTCGGTCATGCTGCACCTAATTGTAAACTAAATTATAGGTGTGTAAAATGTGACCAGGTACATTTACCAGGTGAATGTTCACTAACTAAAACCGAAAATAGCCATCAACAGCTTTTTTGCACTTTATGTAATAACAATGGTCACCCAGCTTCATTTAGAGGTTGCCCACAATACTTAAAATTAAAAAAAATTTTACAAAACAAAAAAAATTTAGCCAAAGTAAAAATGCAACAACGTACGAACATGATTAACAATTATATTTCGCCAAACAAATCATTTGCAGAAGCATTACAATTAAATAAAAATTCAAATTATACAGATAAACAAGTAAATGATAAACTTAATTCGGTTGATCTTAATGAAATAAAGGATACTCTTAAATCTATTTGTAATAAACTTACTAATTTAGAAAAATCAATAAAAGAAAACTCATCCAGAATTGACTTTCTATTCAATAATTTTTTTTGGGCTCCCAAGAGCTCTGGGAAATAACAAAGGAAATTGTTACGGAGGAAAAGGTAAGATGGACGATTAGCTCGTTTAGTGGCTACAAATCGCCAGGACCGGACGGCATACGCCCGATAATGCTACAGAAAGCACCTTGTACACTAACTAGGAAACTAGTGGTGATCTTCAGGAGCTGCCTGTATATGGGATACGTTCCCAGAAAATGGAAGGAAGCAAAGGTAATATTCATACCCAAACCAGGTAAGAATTGACACACGGTAGTAAAGGACTACAGACCAATATGTCTGTCGTCATTTATGCTAAAAACAATGGAGAAAATGCTGGAGGTCTATATAAGAAGCTCCTGTCAAGAGGACCAGCTATCGACCAAGCAGCATGCATACTGCAAAGGGAAATCGGTAGAAACTGCTCTACTTGCAGCAGTCACTCAAATTGATGAATCATTACAGTATAAGGAATACACAATGGCAGATTTTCTAGACATAGAAGGCGCATTTAACAACGTTAGGACGGAGGCGATCGAAAGATCGCTGGAAGAATTAGGACTCCACAGTGGAATTGTGAACTGGGTGGGCCGGCTATTGAACACACGGCAGATAACTTCTAACTGGGGAAGCTGTGAGAATAAAGTAAAGGTTACGAGAGGCACTCCGCAGGGAGGAGTTCTATCTCCCCTCCTATGGGTGCTGGTAATGAATAGGGTTCTAATGAAACTAGAGAGAGAAGGCTTCAGCGTCATTGCATATGCGGATGACCTTGCAATACTCATCACAGGGAAGTTCTTAGAAACAATCAGTATGCTGATGGAGAAAACCTTCGACATACTGACGAAGTGGACAATGAATTGTGGTCTATCGGTAAATCCATCAAAGACGGAAATGGTCTTATTCACAAAACGAAGGAAAATATCGGCATTTAAGATGCCCGTACTCAAAGGCAAGACGATGGTACTTTCAGAGAGTGCAAAGTACTTAGGGATCATTCTTGATTCCAAACTTAGTTGGAACAAAAATGTGGAGGAAAGAACAAGGAAAGCCACGAACGCATTATTTGCGTGTAAACGGTGGGGCATCAGCCCAAAGATGGGTCACTGGCTGTACACCAGAGTACTACGACCAATACTCACGTACGGTGCTACAGTATGGTGGCCAGCAGTAAATAGGAAGACAAATGTCAAAAAACTTGACAAGGTGCAAAGGCTGGCGTGCATAAGCATCACTGGTGCACTGCGCACGACACCAACCTTAGCCATGGAAATCATGCTAAATCTGCATCCACTGGAAGAGCATATAAAGAACATAGCAGCAAAGAGTGCAATAAGACTAAGAGAGTCAGGTGCACTTAGATATAGGAGATACACACATAGCAGGATCTTGGAAGAATTCAATCTGGACACCAAGGGAGTGCATACAGACTACCTGACTCCATATTTTGACTTTCGCAGAGACTTCGACATTCGTATCCCAACAAGAAAAGAATGGGAGGAGGGAACAGTGAACACAGAAATTGGAATATCCATTTTCACAGATGGGTCTAAAACAGCTGAAGGTGCAGGATCGGGTATATACTCCAAATTCCTAGATATCAGGGAATCAGTAAGGCTGCCGGATCACAGCAGTGTCTTCCAGGCGGAAATCCTGGCAATAGCTAGGGCGGCGGAATTGGCTGAGGCTAGACTGATATCACAGGAGCATATCATAATCTATGTCGACAACCAGGCAGCTATCAGAGCGCCAGGGTCTAATAACATCAAGTCCAGCCTGTTAAAAAGCTGCTGAGAAGTACTTCAGGTACTTTGTAGGCATCTGTGGTGGGTTGATCTGTGCTGGGTCCCCGGCCACAGCAACATTGAAGGTAATGAAATAGCTGATGAGCTCGCTAGATCAGGATCTGAGGCAGACATTGGAACAGCCGATATATCTGTACTCAGTCCACTAGGGGTGGAAAAAGGTAAGGTGGACACTATCACGGCGAGACGGATTGATCACATGTGGGAAACTACGAACACATGCCACATAGCAAAAACTATGTGGCCTCGAAGGAACCTAAGGAACACGGGAATCCTACTAAATATGAGCAGGACAAGCCTCAGACTTGCCATGGGTGTTCTGACAGGCCACTGCCTGCTAGGAAAAATGGCTAAGAGGATGGGAAAAATGGCTAAGAGGATGGCAATTTGGTATATTATACTGTTATTTTGTTATATTTATTAAATTAACCCTATTACTGTGCAATAGATCACAAATTAAAATTTCATTTATTTTTATTTTTGATATTATTTTATTAGGTCGAAAGATTTTAGATTTCATTTTTGAGCGAGCGTGAATTATATTTATATATTTTTGTATTATTAATTTATGAGCTTCAAAATGTATGTTTATGTACATTGAAATTTAAAATTATATTTTCATATACTAAGAATAAAAAAAAAAAACTCAACCAGAAAATTCAGGTTAAATGCTGTGGTACAGAAAGTATGGAGTAAAATTCGTACCAATTACACTAGCAAACTTGTGGATTCAAAGCTCAGGAGGAATTAAATTTAATTCCAAGGAATTAAATTAAAACGCGGTCACACCAAGTATTAAGGTGGAAATCAGCTATCAGAATTTTAAAAATAATATACAATAGATAAATTTAACTTTTAGGTGTATGATACTTTTTGCGCGTAAAATAGGGCTTTTAATAGATTGAATATACATTATTATTGCTAAGTTATTATTTTAAATAGATTCTGTTGTAAGAATAATTTTACATTATACTAATTAATTATTTCGTAAATTTAATTTAATTAAAATCAATATTTCTGCTAAATCAATATTTGTTCAAAAAATATGTCTGTACAAATACTTTTTACATTGACTGTATGTTTTATTATTTTAGGATAAATTTACCATCTTTAGTCCAATTTACTCATAGAAAAACCGACGGAGAAAAATTACTTGTGTCTTTTCCGCTTTGCTTTATAGTTCGTTCGTACAGTGTTGAAATTCTGTGCTAAAATATTGTTGTTCATATAGTAATGAAAATTATATTAAATGAAAATTATATTAAATTTTCAGCTTGGCCTGTGCATGTTTTTTTCTTATAAGAAATGGAAGGTGATTTTTATTCATATTTTTTCTTTCCGTATGAACTACGAACAGTGTTTAAATTATGTGGAACCAGAAATTTTTTTTATATAAGTTTCATATATACTAGCGTTGTAATACTATTTTTAATTAATTATCTCCCATTTTAGTTTTGAAAATGGGTAAGAAAGGTACACTTTTAAATTTCTTTCAAATCAAAGAAACTCCACATCGAGCTACAGAAAATGAAAGTTTAGAAAGTTCTAGCACTTCAAGCCAACAAACACCAAAACGGGCAAAGATAGATAAAATGAGTTTTTATAGTTATCAGGATAAATTTCTTAATTACGGTTTTCCTTGCAAAAAAGAAAGTGATATTGATCTACCCAAATGTGTCGTTTGTGGAAGTATATTGGCAAATGCGTCCTTGAAAGTTAATAAACTTTTGAGACATTTAGAAACAAAACAGAATAATTACAAGGACAAATCGTTGGATTTTTTTATAAGAAAACGGGACGAATTAAAAAAAGACAAAAGGATTTTATACAAGTTTGTAACTTCAGATAAAAAATTTTTAAAGTGCTCTTTTTTGATAGCTTTACACATAGCTAAATCAAAAAAGCATATACCATTGGATCAGTGTTGTTAAAACCGTGCATGAAAGATATTTGTACTGTTTGGTGAACAATATGCTGCAAAAATTAATAATGTTCCTATGTCTAATCATACAGTAAGTAGCCGAATACTGGCTATTTCCAATGACATAGAATTACAATTAATTGAGAAATTAAAGCTGACACTATATTATGCAATTCAATTAGGTGAATCAACTGATATTTCAAGTAATGCAATATTAATAGTTACATAGATTTTGAGTTCGAAGATATACAGGAACAAGTTTTATGAATATTTAAAATTGACATATTTCAAACATCTGTACATGTTTGAAATATGTCAATTTTAGGTACATAGATTTTGAGTTCGAAGATATACAGGAAGAAGTTTTATGATTATTTAAATTGACATATTTCAAACATCTGAACATATATTTGAAACTATAAATTCATATTTTGAAAAAATATGCATTCCTTTGAATAAGTGTATAGGCAATTGTACTGAGGACAGCTGCAATTGTAGGAATACATAACGGTGTAGTTAGACGAATACAAATTGCTTATAAAAATATCATAAAAAGTCATTGTATACTTCAACGCGAATGAAGATTTGAATGAAGATTTACATTCAGTTTTAAATCAATGTGTGAAAATAGTTAATCAAATACGAAATAGTGGTGTCAATATACGTATTTTTTCCCTAATGTGTGAAGAAATGGGATCAGAGCATAAAAATTTATTACTATCTATAGTCACATATACGTTGGCTGTCAAGGGGTAAAATGCTAAAAAGGTTTTTCGACCTCAGGGTAGAAATTGAGAATTTTTTATACGATCAAAAATCATCATTTACAGAAAACTTTAAAAATAATACATGGATAGCTAAAATTGCATATTTGGTTGATATATTCTTTTTACTTAATGAATTAAATTTAGCAATGCAAGGAAATATGACCAATATCTTTGTATACAATAATAAAATAAAAGCTTTTATAAAAAAATTGATGTCTGGATAAAACGAATTGAAAATCAAATTTTGAGATGTTTGCATGTTATCATCAAATTATTCAAGACAAAATATTAACTCAAGTAGAAATTGCATATACAAATTGCATAATAAAAGGACATTTAACAAAATTGAAAGAAAAATTTCTTGTTTATTTTCCTTCGTCTGATGATATTCGTTGGAAAATATGTGGATCCAAAATACATTTTTAAAATCTGATACCAACGTTTTATCTTCATTGGAAAATTAATTAAATTGTCTTGCGATAAAACACTAGAACTGCAGTTCAATAATCAATAAAATTTAAATAAATATTGGATTCAAATACGAGGTGAATACAATACTTTGTATGACAAAGCAATAAAAATGCTTCTACCATTTGCAACTACATATTTAGCCGAAACTGGATTTTCAGCTCTAGTTGGTACCAAAAATAAATATAGAAATCGACTTGAAGATGTTGGCAAACGCTGATATACTATCATTCATTGTGAAAGGACTTCAAAGATAATTTTTTGTGCACAATATCCAGAACTGTCAAAATTGAAAAAATAATATCTTATGGAAACTCGGCGCCTGTTCATTAATGAAAATCGTTTGAAATATCAGTGTGAAATAATTTTTTATTATTTCAAAAATTCTAATAAAAATTAATAATTGAAAATACCATCGAATATTTAAATAGCTAGTTATAATCTCAAAAAAAAAACTCCTTTATAACTCCTTTATATTTATATTAGCGAACTCCTAAAGAAAAACAAATAGAATAAAAGAGGAAAATACAGAGTTTTTACATACAGTAGAAACTCGAACCGAACCATATTATCAACCTATCGCCGTAATACAAAAATTAAAAAATGGAGAAGCGCCAGGAGAAGACTCAGTACAACATGGTGCACGATATAATAACAATAATTTGAAATGCTGCGGAATTACCTGTGGGTAAGTAGCATTATCATTCCTCTGCACAGAAAGTTGAACAAAAAAGACTGCAGAAACTACCGAGGAATATCATTCCTGAATTCATTACCATCGTTTCAGGAATATCATTCCTAAAATCAATACCAACATAGATCCTAGGGGAGGGGGATTTGAAAATTTGTTACGAATTGTTACGATGGGGAGGGTGGTTGTTTGAAAAGTGTTATGTAACCAAATTTTTTCTTTTTTATAAAAAAAATTACACTAAATATATTTTCTATATAATTTTTCACCCTAAAAAAAATGTACACAAAAAACAAAAGAACATTTTGATGAATTTCTTATTTAGAACAAGAAAATTGCTTTTTATTTTAAATTTTAAATCTAAACAGGCTTTGACTTTTATTTTGGTACTCGGCGCAAGCTTAAGACAAAAGTTTTTGTACTCGGCGCAAGCTTAAGACAAAAGTTTTTTGAAATATATTTATATGTTGTGTAATGTGTTCAATCATCAACTCTTAATCATCAACGTAAATTTTTATAAAATTCAATTGTGTTTTAGTGCTTAAATTTTTGTAAATTAATTTCTGGTTCGTACTCAACATCGTATTATTGTGGTATTTACACATTAAAAGAAAAAAGTTAAAAAGTTTGTATTCATTTTATTTAAAATTTTTAGACTCTAATTATGGATAGGTCGTCGCTATACAAGGCGTTGAAGAATGCGTATTTGATAGCATATCCTGACAAATTCAAACAGCAGTTCCAAAAAGATGTAAATGATATATGAAATAAAATAAAAAACTGTTAATAATTTATCTACGAAAGTTTCTGAGTTATTCAAAAACAATGAAGCGGTATATTTGAAAAGGAAAGGAAATTTAATGCAATTTTGGGCTAAAACAATCATAAAACCGGATTTAACTAAAATACTGAGCAGAGTGGAATACATAAACAACCTTCATCTGAATCAATGGCAATTGAAAAACGTCTTGGTACTTTGGATAGAGCGAATCCAGAAAAAACAGATTTTCTCAATCTAAAGGAAAGACTTGGAATATCCAGAATTGAAGTTGATCTACCTCGTCTATTAAAAGCTCTCAATACTATTGTTGGTCATGGATCAGCAGCTAATGATAAATGACAAAGCGTTATATATAGGAACATAACACTCGTTGAGTTGACCGAAGAAATAAAGAAAAGGATTTTCAATATCAAGAAATGGATTTTATGTTCGGTTACTTCCAAAGCGAAATCTTTCTACTGAAGTAAAGCGACACATAGTGACAGTTCCCATTGAATTAATGCGATCCCAAAATGATTTTCACTCCAGACACATTGATGGTCAATATTGTACATTGACAATAAGACATCTCGAAGAATTGCCATCGGTTCTTGGTCCAAGCGAGGTCTGTTTCATTAGTCAAGACTACAACCCCCGGGTAGTTATTGGGTTGACAGCTGCGCAAAACAGGCTCCATTTCTGATACATATCGAATATAGAGTTAGTCTTCCTAACCACGATTGGGTCGTTACATTATGTATATGCAGGTAATAGCGTAAAACCTGATGGACTGGACAAAGTTGAGGCTGCGGGTTATTCTGGGCCAAAATTCTGGGCTGTGCGTTCCGGAAAGCACTCTTCCTCAACCGCTACGTGGGCTAGGTTTTTAAAGAATCTTGCAGCTTGCAGAATTTGACGTTATCACCAAAATATAATAATGCCAATAATTATGTTTACCGTTGACGGTATTCCGAAGAAAACCCATGATATCAAAAAGTGATCAACATTGCCGTTCATCATTTTTTGAAGCAAAACGTAGAAGCTCATTTTATAGCTACAGATGCTTCTAAATGTAGTGCATTTTATAGGCAGGAACGACCAATGGCACCTTTAAGTCGTTAGTTATCAGGAATAATTTTACCGCACAGTCATTTTGGGAGCCACTTAGACGAGCACGGACGGACGATTGCTGCTGAATTAGAAAAGAAAAATTCCAAATTTTCAGGCAGCCTCTCTAACAAACCTAGAGTAGTATAATTATTGATAACTGTGCTACAGTTGCTAAATATATCGAAGCAAGTAAATCGACAATCTCACAAGAAAATATTTTCTAGAAATTTCCAAATGGTTCTCTAGACATGTTCAAAATTGCTGTGCAAAACCTAAAAGTAGTTACTTTAGTGTAATGAACAAAAAAAGATATTTACCACCACGAAATCCACTTATCCAAACCAATATTGGATTAAAAGTTGCCACCGATAGAAAAAGTAGTGAAACGTCAAGTCTATCTATATATGAACAACCACCGTACGATTTTATTGTCCTTCAGTTCAAGATGTTCTGAAATCTAGAACATGCTCGCTCAAGTTGTGAAATGCACTTTGCTTCTCAAGTGATGCTAAAAGATCGTGTCAAAAGTATCTAACACAAATCATCGATCTGTATGAAAAAAACTATGCCAACACGTGAATTAATGTCTGTATTTGCCCTGCAGGAAGGAAACCATGCAGGGAAATTGCTGAATGGGTTGAAGAAATATAAGAGAATTGATAGAAAATTTTCTAAAAATCAACTCAGAGAAAACCAAATACTTCTTGAGAACGAGATTAAATAGAAGGCCACAGAATTTCGTTACAGGTGATCATAATTTTGAAGCAGTAAAATCGTTTAAATTATTGTGTTTCTTCTTTGATTTGGAATTGTCCAGCGTTCTTCTTGACTTGTTGGCCTCGGTGATCGTCTTGGGTTTTTATTAAATATTATTTGAATTAAACAACCTTTTCTTGTTGCGATACCACATACCACTACTTCGAGGTATCAAATCGAATGCTTCGGCTTTTCGAATGCCGTTCTTCGAATGCCGTTATTCGAATGCCGTTATTCAAATATCCTGAACCACTAAATTACTAAGTCTTTTATACGCTAAAAATGCTCCTTTAGCATTTTTAGCCATCCGGCACGTGTTGTTTGATTACCAAATTTAACAGTGAACGAACTCAATGAACTCTAGAACCCTTAGTAATAATATCATATGCTTTTTATTATTATAATAATTTATATACAATTGTTGTTGTCATACACAATTGCTTTCCATATGACGATTTATTCATTGTTGTTGTTGTATAATTTTATACAAGTCATAATGTAACTTGTTATGAAATTTAATACATATGAATTTATTGTTAAAATTAAAATATAGAACAAATAATTAAAAATGCCGATAATGCATATTCAGCATTTGTAAATATTTGGTTCAAATAAAATAAACATATTTGAGTTCAATGTAATTTCATTACACAACACCTCCTTTTCCCAAGTTCAAAAATATACTTATTTTTTTACAAATTGGTGTTTCGAAGCATTCAACCTATTACCTGTAATGCAAATATCTTTATTTTACCAAAAAAAAAACCTTATAAAACTTATAATTTTCTTAATTCTAATATTGGTAAGATTTTCTTACAACAATATTTTCTTACAACAATAACAAAAAAATTTACTTACATATATGTATAGTATTATTAAATATATTATTAAAAACATGATCGTAAACCCAAAAAAAAAATTAATCTAATTATTTTCAAATATAAGTAAAATTCTTTATAATTCTTGAATATAGTATTTAAAATCATTTTAAAATAATTAACTATCTTTTAATAATTTCTTATTGAAATTCTATTTTAATAATTTTTAAAAATAGATCTGTCTGATCTTATTTAATTGAATATAATATTATATAGATTTTATTTTGTTTAAGATTTTTAAAATCTTTTTGTTTCTATAATATTATTTTTGTATTGCTATTAAAATTTTTAAATAATTAATTGTTCTTTATTTTTTATATGTTTCTAAAATATATTTTTTAAAACAGATCTTGTTGATCTTCTTTATTTTTATTTTTATTATGTTTTATTATTTTAAATTTAATGAATTTTATTTAACATATATCAATAGATTTTCTATAGATCCCTTCCCATTCTTATATATTTTTAATAGACTTAATATTTTATATTATCTCAATATAAAAAAGAAATCATTTATTTATATACTCAAATAAAATAATTAATATTTATTATTTATGGTTTATCCCCTTTTTTTAAACACTGTAAACAAAATTTTTTATTAATTGTGTATTAAATATAATTAAACATTAAATGAATGGTTTCTTTTTTAAAAAACAGTGTATAATATTACAATTATTATAAGATTGGGTTTTCCTTAATTTTATGATAAAAGTATATAGTTTTATGGGAAAAAAAGAAAAAAATTCCTTCTCCTTGCATAAACGTTATAAAAGTTGTAGTTAAAATTAAATATTTTAAAGAAAAATTCGGTATATTCTCATATATATATTTTTTTGTCTTTTGGTTCTCTACCCTACAATTCTTTTGATATTATCTTCAACTATTTTGTGGCTTCTTTCTTCAACGTTCACTACTTCATTAGTTTCATTATTAAATCTTGCATTACTATTCATCATTTCAATGTCCTCTAGTCCATTGAGTTCATCCATTTTTATTTTATTATCAACTTAATTTTCCTCTATTTCTATTATACTAGTCTTCGTGACTTCATCATTATTATTATTAATATGAACGTTTCCCCTTATTTATTATTATTAATATGAAAAAAACCCTACAAATCTCGAAAACAATCTTGTCCATTATTCGTTCCATAGTTTTATAATAATTCGGTAATTGTCACTTATAGTCCACAAAACCGTAATCTCTTTATCCTACGGGAGTAACCTATTAACGCGGTTTTAACCCCATCCGCGGCTGCTCCATTTTCCCCTATCCTGCTCCATTTTCCCCTATCATTTCATTTATTTCAATTTTTAATAAATTACTTTGAAATTTATCTCGATCCTTTCTTACTATAGAAATATAATTAATATATATTTTTTTCTGTCAAAATTGTTTATCTTTACTTGAATTTTATTACAGATTTTATTTAATCCAACATTATCCTTCATAACAACTATTTCTTCATCAATGACTGCCGCTCCACTATCAACTAGCTCTTCACCATTTTCGACTTCTTCATTATCATATACTTTCTTATCTTCTTCTAATTTTTGCTTATTTTCAACACTAATTTTGTTATATACTTCAATACCTTTTACAACTTTATCATTTACCTAACGTCTTACTTTGAGCATTTCTACTACTTCCTAAATATATTCTAATTCTCTATTCTCTACATTTCCCTCCGCGTTAGTATTTACTTCATCGATACCTTCCATTACATCTTGTGTGAACTCCTCCTGTGTACATAACGTTTTCTTTAAAGTTTCTATTCTTTGTTGAACCTCGGAATTATGGCCTTCCTTTTGGAACAAATGTTTTATGTATATTACAGTATCCTCCTTTGTATTACTGTCTGTTGGTGAAGATAAATCCTGAACGAAATGAGGCATGACCTTGTCATGCATTGTTTTACTATTAATCGATACCAAAATTTTCTCTTGTGTGAAACTATTTCCGAAAAATACATCATTTTTAACATTTTTACTAAAACTAAATATATTCTCCTGTTCTTTCTCGAAAATATTAACAATTTTCTCCATTCTTATTGGATTATTCGGCGGTATCTCTGTAAACAAATCTATGAGGTCCTGTTTTTCCTCAGTTTTAACTAGAAATCGTGGGTTTTGGCATAGTTCTGCAGTATTTATTACGTGGTCCTTATCCTCATTGTATTTCCATGAATATAAAATATATCTTCAACTATTTTGTGGCTTCTTTCTTCAACGTTCACTACTTCATTAGTTTCATTATTAAATCTTGCATTACTATTCATCATTTCAATGTCCTCTAGTCCATTGAGTTCATCCATTATTATTTTATTATCAACTTAATTTTCCTCTATTTCTATTATACTAGTCTTCGTGACTTCATCATTATTATTATTAATATGAACGTTTCCCCTTATTTATTATTATTAATATGAAAAAAAATTTTCCCTTATGGGAATTTAAAAGTATCTTTTATTATTTTCTGTGATTGGAAATTGCAATGTTTTGTTTGGTCCTAATGTTGCAGTTTTTTGCCAACAAATTGTTACCTAAAATACCATCTGCTAGTAGCCGACAATTTTCACGTACCACTTGGAAATCGCATCGAAATTCTTGCGGAGTTGGAAATGTGCCTGAACATTTGCCTAACGTCTTACTTTGAGCATTTATGGTCTGTATATTTGTATTTTCACCCGATAAAATTGGTGTGTCTGGATTTATGTTATCTTTCTTTAATAAACTAATTGGAGCTCCCAATAACGGTCTCTATTTTTGCTATATCTAAAGGCATAGTTACTACAGGCTCAGGTTGGAAACTATTTACTGATCTACCCTTCTCCTTATCGTCTTGGGATTAGAATAGGGATTTTAATTCATCCCTCTGGCGTTTCCCTGGTTAGCTTGGTAATGTTGTCGGGCAGGACAGGACAACTCAGAATGGCCCTCTCTTTGGCACCATTTGCAGATTTTTTGTACTACACCGATTCCAACCGTTTCCCCCTGCAGTGGTTCTTTACTTTGCGCTTCGTATATACTAAAAGGACAATCTGCTGCTACATGTCCTGAATTTTTACACAACTGGCACTCGGATCGTGGCAAATTGGTCCATTATTCGTGTTCGGGTTTGGTCTAACTGTTTTCGTACTACGTAGAGCTCTACTGTAATGTCCTAATCTACCGCAGTTGAAACATATTATTTTTGCGTAGTCTCGCATATTATTTTTGAGTAGTTTTCTTCTGATCTCGTTACCGGTGCCATGTTTTTAATTTACGATTCGAAAAAAGAAAAACTACTTTCCTATCCAAAAAATAAAAATAATAGAAGAAATAATCAAATAACACAAGACTTGAATAAAAATTTTTAACAATAAAAGAAATAATAAAAAAAACTTGATCTAACATTAACATTATGCGCCTTTAACATGTAAAAAATAAAGTATCCTATCCTTCATAATTACTATTAAATCCGGTGTTATCCTATTATGCTATGCATTTTAATAATCTAATATTCCAAAAAAAAAATGGTGGACCTCTAAAAAAACAAAAATAATTTAAAAACCCAAAAAAAATTTTTTTTTAGAACGCAATTGAAAAAAGGTATGATAAGCCCCTCAAATAACAAAACATAAATTACTACTAATAAAATTTTACGAATTTTTTATACTACTCACAAAATTTCTAAATGTGTGTAAGAAGAAAACAAATTTTACACACAAGAAATGTATATAAAAAAATGAGAAATGAATATCAAAACAAAATAGAAAAAATTAAAAAAATTTTCATACAAATACAAATGAATATCCAAAACAAAAGAGAAAAAAATAAAATTTTTCATACAAAACAAATCCTATGAAACTTGTGTAAACGAATTAAATTTTCTACACTGTAAACAAAAAATTTTTACTACCGAAGTAAAAAAAAATAAAAAATGTATCATTTAAAAGTAAAATTTATATCATATATGATATGTCATGGTACATTTTGTGTACACTGTTAAAAAATTTTTTTCTAAAAATTCGAAATACCCAAAATCTAAAGAAATTTATACATTTTTATAAAACATTTTTTTTTTTTTAAATTTTCTCAGTTTTTTGCTGCTTCTTTTTACGCTGAACAGCTCGCAGTTCTCGAATTTGTTTACGGAAAAGCTGGTTCTGCTGTTTCGTACAACGCAACCGTAATGGCTGTTGCAGGTCTTTAATTTGCTGGCGTCTTTTTGCTGCTACCCCTCCTCTTGGTCGTTTTATCGGTTCTGGTTTTATTTGTGCTGGTACTCGAGAAGCTTGATACCGTTTGCGGTATTCTTCTAAACTGATCAAGTCGACGGAGTTCGACGTCATGTGAATTGTCTAAGTTCGTTCTAAGTCGATCCAAAGCTAGGCTAAATGCCCTTTACTATACCTCCTAGGAAATGCCTGATGGTTTGGAAAGATTGGTCACAAAAACTTTGAATTTATCTTTTTACCCAGTATTTTCTTTTGATTAAAGAACTTAGCTCTAATCCTGGTCACGGCACCAATGTTCTGTTTCTTCTTTGATTTTGAATTGTCCAGCGTTCTTCTTGACTTGTTGGCCTCGGTGATCTTCTTGGGTTTTTATTAAATATTATTTAAATAAAACAACATTTTCATGTTGCGATACCACTACTATCAAATCGAATGCTTCGGCTTTTCGAATACCGTTCTTCGAATGCCATTATTCGAATGCTCTGATCCACCTATGACTAATTACTAAGTCTTTTATACGCTAAAAATGCTCCTTTAGCATTTTTAGCCATCCGGTACGTGTTGTGTAATTACCAAATTTAACAGTGAACGAACTCAATGAACTCTAGAACCCTTAGTAATAATATCATATGCTTTTTATTATTATAATAATTTATATGCAATTGTTGTCATATGACGATTTATTAATTGTTGTTGTTGTATATTTTTTCATACAAGTCTTACTGTTTACTGACTTTGTTATGAAATCTAATACATATAAATATATTGTTCTAATTAAAATATTAAAAATAATTTAAAAATGCCGATGATGTATATTCAGCATATGAAATTATTTTGGTTCAAAGTAAATAAACATATTTGAGTTCAATGTAATTTCATTACACAACAAAATATTTGGGGGTAATTTTTTTGTAGTGATGGAGATTTTACGGTAACATTGCAAGAAGGAATACATTCCGCAAACATTGGATTTACAGGAAACCTAAAACTATTTAGATTTAAGCTAATATCGACAAATGTAAAGTTCAGAATGTATGAAGCTCTAATACTCACATTTGGCTGTGAGACGTGGGTTTTGAAAGCGGTCGAAAGTAAACAAATATCAATTTTTAGCGAAGCATACCGAGAAAAATATTCGACCCTATTACTAGTGATAACGGCGTCAATAGAACAACATACAAGGATAAATTAGATGACCTTGCTGACCATCAAAATATTATGCGATAAAAACCAATAGCGATTATCAAACAGAGATTAAGATGACTGGGTCATGTAATAAGGATGCCGCAAAATAGATCAGCTGTAAAAACATTTTTATGAAATATCCAAATGTAACATTGGTGAATATTGGCAACACAGATGGACATGTGAAAAAAAATTGTTGAGCAAGCAATGGCTCATCGAGGGCTGAACTAGCTTGGGAAAAGAATTGAGTATCTACTCCATCAGAAACAAACACAAGCCCAAATTCCTTATACAGTAAATAGGAATTCATGAAGGACACTGATGATGTCTTTAGTCTCGATCAGCCAATAAAAGCATAAGGATAGATATGTGTTGTAAAATGTATAGAAACGATTGAGAAGAATAGAAGAAGATAGTATCCTTTTCAACAAAAAGAAAATATCTATTATCATTAAGCTTGTCTTCTTGCACCTTTTCTAAGAAAAACTTTACTATCCGCAGTGGTGCAGTAAAAGTAGCTAATTGGTGCAGTAGTTAGAGCACCTGTCTTCCAAGCGAAAGATCTGGGGTTTACATCCAGTCAAAGGCTTATGGAACTTTTCTGCGAATTTTTAAACCCGGATAAGCTACCAATCGTCATTGCGATAAAATTAATGGCAAAAAACTTCCCTATCTGACAATTTCCCCTTTACCCATCCCTCCTCAATTACCAATCCCTCCTATAGCCAAATACTGTAAAGGGAAATTTTTCTCAATATTTGGATATGAATATGGAAAAAAAAATTGGATTGAGCTCTGTTTCCATCACCGAGGCAAAAACATAATAAACACTAATTAGATAAAATTGCTTAATACAAGAAATGTATAACCAATTTAATAAAAATTAAAAATAACATAAATAAACTAAATTAACACGGAAACATGGATAAACTGGTTACCAATTGTATTACGGTTCATACTTCTGAAAAGGGAGCTAATGTTTCCCTACGTCGTGACCAGCTAATTCAAGTCAACACAACAATAAATTAATGTAATAGAATTCTGGAAGTTCTAAAGTCTGACAGGATTAGCAACTCTCCTCTTGTCAAAATATTTGCGCAAAATAAAAGTTCTATCGTCAAAATACAATTAATTTATTAATAAGTAATAAAATAGAATGCTTCAAGAAGCTACTGCATGCTAAGAGGCTAACCCATTCAATGGTGCGAAGTGCAATTGTCACACGATAAGTTTCAAGACAGCATAGTTATTGTCGAAGTGCAATGGCCCCACGAAAAGTTTCAGGACAGCATATTTATTGGGGTTCTAATGGGTTCATGATGCGAATACATAGCTTCTCCGAACTAACAGTCAACCTTAACCTTCAAGTTGGTGAACCCTGTTTAACACAGACTAAGGCTCTGACGACCAAGCATTGGCGGTATAACCATAGCAAAAATCATGTTTAGACCAAATACCTAAACAACACAATCATGGCCCCCAATATGGGGGTTGGTCGTTCGGCTAACAACCGAACACCGGAAAAAAAAATTGTTATGAACTCTTCAAACGAGCCTCAGATACAGCATGATAACAACCAATGACGAACCCGGAAATGCATAAAGGACAATGATTTACAACTTGGACCATGGAAGATTAGAACAATGCTAATGAAGATTAGAACAATGCTAATGATTTTATGAATGTCTTAAGCATGTTCAATGTTCCATGCATGAAATAGCGAATGAAATGCTACGATATAAAATTAGTCTGTTAGCTGTTCAAGAAATAAAGTGGAAAAATAAGGCACATTAAATAAACCAACATATTCCCTGTACTACAGTGGTGACGTAATGAGATCTGGAACATATGGTACTGGATTCATAATAAGTAAACAACTAAGAAAATATATAATAGGATTTATTCCAATAAATAATCGCATATGTATTAAAAGGCAAATTTTGTAATATGTATAAGAATAATATCTGCGTACGCATTAATGGAGGAAGCTGATGACGGAGATGAAGATAGATTTTATGAATGTCTTAAGCATGCGAAAATACTAGTTCCTACGATACCGTAATTTTGATGGGCGACTTCAATGCTAAAATTGGCAGGGAAAACTATATAGGTGATATAGTTGGGAAATTCTCTCTACATGAAATAACGAATCCTAACGGACAAAAATTATGTCAGTTTGCAAGTGAAACAAATCTAAAAATTAAAAGTACAGCATTTGAACGAAAAAATATACACAAAGGAACATGGAAGATGCCAGGTTCATCTATTGCGAATCAAATTGACCATGTTCTGATATCATCTAGAAGATAACAGACGTCACAGCGATCACTTCCTGGTAAGAGTAATACTACACCAAAAAGTATCAAATACGTTATTGAACGTACCACAAACAGATTCGAACAATGACAACAATACTATATTCACAGCTGCACCCATGAAAACTCCACCATCTTTTGATGAAGTAAGAAATGCAATATACGAGTATAACAGCTGAACTACTTAAACACGGAGGAGAATACCTACACCGAAAATTATATAGTCTTATAAGTAAAATATGAGAAGTGCAAAGAATACCAGATAAGTGGAATATAGGTCTGATAATACATAAAAAGGAGACAAATCTTTATGTGAAAACTACAGGATAATTATGCTTCTGAATTGCGCTTATCCAACATTATCTATAAAAGATTGTTCCCTTTTGCGGAAGACACCATAAGGGAATATCAGTGTGGGTTCCGAAACCAAAGATCAACGATAGACCAATTATTTTTAATAAAAGAAAATATGGAAAAATGCTATGAATACAATAAATATTTGCATATGCTCTTTTTTGATTTTAAACAATCATTCGATAGCATAAATAGAGATAAAGTTCTAATGTCACTTTAATTGCAAAGTGTACCTCGAAAACTGGCAGAGATAGCAATGACGACAGTGAATAATGCAAAAACGAAAATTTTAGTACAAGGACAAACATCACATGAATTTGGAGTAAAAACAGGAGTGAGACAGGGTGATGCACTATCTGCTTCATTATTTAATATGACGCTGAACTACGCCATTGGTACATTAGTTAGAAGGGGAGACATTTTTTCAAAAAGCTATCAGATAATTGCATATGCTGACGACATAACAATTGTGGCCAGAAATTACAGAATTATGTTAGAAACTTTTTTTTATTGAAAAAGAAGCAGGAAAAGTAGGTTTAGAAATCAATGATAATAAAACATAATATCTAAAGAATAAGATCCCCACAAGAATATTACAATTGATGAATAAAATTTTGAAGGGGTAACAAATTTTACGTATCTAGATGCAATAATCAGAAGCGACAATAGTACGCAACACTGCTTACAAGATCGTATAAAAGCGGGTAACAAATGTTACTTTGCCAACAAGAAACTGCTGCAATAAAAACTACTGTCAAGGCAGACCAAACGGATAGTCTACAAAACAATTATACGTCCAGTAGTAGCGTATGGTTGCAAAATATGGACCCTGACTGCAGCAGATGAAAACAACTTGCGAATATATGAAAGGAAAATATTATGTAAAATATTTGGACCGAAAAGACCGACATTTTCTTGTCGGTCCAAATATTTGGACGAACAAGAAAATGGTGATTATGAGAAAAGAACAAATAGTCAATTAAACCAGCTAACAGCAAATGAAGATATTATAAAATTCGCGAAGGCACAGAGATTAAGATGGGCTGGTCCCTTAGTCAAAATGAAGGAAAATAGAGCACAATATAAAATACTCAGCAGAAAACCTGATGGAAATCGGGGAAGAGGCAGACCAAGCTCAAGTAGATACTGACAGCAGAACGCTACATATACGATGCTGGAGGTCAGGAGCCCACAACAGAGAAGAATCGAGGCAAGTACTGAAGAAGCTTACCCCGAGCTGTAGAGCTAAATGATGCTGATGATGATGATATTTATTATTAACTAATCCTACAATAGCCACAAATAGCAATAAATTAATATATATTATATAAAAAAAAATCAGTTTATTGATTGAAATATTAAAGTTTACTATTGAAGTTTACTAACACCTAAATCAAAGTTCGCGGAGTTATTGTTACCTGTACGCAGCTTTCTGGTGACCGGCAGATTTGTAAAGAAACTGTTAATCAAAATAATAATGTAGAAAAAAAAATCATTTATCAAAATCTAATGAATTTCTTTCAAGTATCAAAATAAATAGTTATTTGTTTAAAATCATAATATTTTTTTAAAATATGTAATAGTATGTTTGGAAATACATTTTTATTATTAAATAATATAAACATTAAAATTATAATTTAAATGCTTAATAAATAATGCGAAATAAATTATAGAATAAAGGTTTAACTGTATTTTCCTTTTAGAAACTAAAAACATTATTCATTAGTTTATAATCGCTAAGGATAACAATCAGTAATTTTCTCTGAAAGTTTAATTTAGTTATTTGCCTTCTGGAAACTGAGATTCAAGGTTGTTTTCAAATCCGGCGATTATTTTCTGCTGCAGCCAAATTTGCTCACCTCAGTTTAAGTGTTTTCTATAGCGAATAACAGTTGCTGCGAATTTTGGTTTTAGCTGCTCAATAGATTGGAAGATCAATAGATTGGAAATTTATTTTTTAGTCCCAGCGAAGACCTTTTCGAAAAATATTCAAAATTCCCGGTGAAATTCCAAAATACATAAGTTTGGTCATGCATTGCCATGGAAACATAGCTTAAAAGGTGATAAGTACCTAAGAGGGTTGAAGTCGGCCTCTTCATGACTCTCCATTGTTTTATTACGTTTTCCGTAAAATAATTTTGGTTGAATATTTACCAGAAATAAAAAAGCACACACTTCTATTTTTATCTAAAATATGAAAGAACATCTAAAATTATATACCTATATCGAACACACCGACTATGTTTTCGCTTATCCACTATAATACTAAATTATTGTTTTACAAAATTAAGAAAACATGGATAAACTGGTTACCAGTTGTATTACGGTTCATACTTCTGAAAAGAGAGCTAATATTTCCCTACGTCGTGACCAGCTAATTCAAGTCAACACAACAATAAATTAATGTAATAGAATTCTGGAAGTTCTAAACTCTGACGGGATTAGCAACTGTCCTTTTGTCAAAAATATATGCGAAAAATAGAAGTTCTATTGACAAATTACAATTAATTTATTAATAAGTAATAAAATATAATGCTACTGCATGCTAAGAGGCTACCACATGCAATAGTGCGAAGTGCAATTGCCACACGAAAAGTTTCAGGACAGCATATTTATTGTTAATTAATCCTACAATAGCCTCAAATAGCAATAAATTAATACATATTATATAAAAAAAATCAGTTTATTGATTGAAATATTGAAGTTTACTATTGAAGTTTGAAGTTTACTAACACCTAAATCAAAGTTCGCGGAGTTATTGTTACCTGTACGCAGCTTTCTGGTGACCGGCAGATTTGTAAAGAAACTGTTAATCAAAATAATAATGTAGATAAAAAATCATTTATGAAAATCTATTGAATTTCGTTGAAGATAGATTATCATAATAAATAGTTATTTATTTAAAATCATAATATTTTTTTAAAATATATAATAGTATGTTTGGAAATACCTTTTTTTATTAAATAATATAAACATTGAAATTATAATTTAAATGTTTAATAAATAATGCGACAATAATTTATAGAATAAAGGTTTCACTGTATTTTCCTTTTAGAAACTAAAAACATTATTCATTAGTTTATAATCGCTAAGGATAACAATCAGTAATTTTCTCTGAAAGTTTAATTTAGTTATTTGCCTTCTGGAAACTGAGATTCAAGGTTGTTTTCAAATCCGGCGATTATTTTCTGCTGCAGCCAAATTTGCTCACCTCAGTTTAAGTGTTCTCCTATAGCGAATTTTGCTGCGAATTTTGGTTTTAGCTGCTCAATAGATTGGAAGATCAATAGATTGGAAATTTATTTTTTAGTCCCAAAGACCGTTCGAAAAATATTCCAAATTGCCGAAAAAATTGTCGAATTATATCAATCAGGGTTTTTCGGAAAAAAAAATTGAAAAAAGATTAAAACAATAGCAATCCCCACATATTTTGTACCTCCATGTTGGAAATTTATTTTGCCCATCTGCGAAGACCATTTCGAAAAATATTCAAAATTCCCGGTGAAATTCCAAAATACATAAGTTTGGTCATGCAGTGCCATGGAAACATAGCTTAAAAGGTGATAAGTACCTCTGAGGGTTGAAGTCGGCCTCTTCATGACTCTCCATTGTTTTATTACGTTTTCCGTAAAATAATTTTGGTTGAATATTTACCATAAATAAAAAAGCATACACTTCTATTTTTATCTAAAATATGAAAGGACATTTAAAATTATATACTTATATCGAACACACCGACTATGTTTTCGCTTATCCACTATAATACTAAATTATTGTTTTACAAAATTAAGAAAACATGGATAAACTGGTTACCAGTTGTATTACGGTTCATACTTCTGAAAAAAGAGCTAATATTTCCCTACGTCGTGACCAGCTAATTCAAGTCAACACAACAATAAATTAATGTAATAGAATTCTGGAAGTTCTAAACTCTGACGGGATTAGCAACTGTCCTTTTGTCAAAAATATATGCGAAAAATAGAAGTTCTATTGACAAATTACAATTAATTTATTAATAAGTAATAAAATATAATGCTACTGCATGCTAAGAGGCTACCACATGCAATGGTGCGAAGTGCAATTGCCACACGAAAAGTTTCAGGACAGCATATTTATTGTTAATTAATCCTACAATAGCCTCAAATAGCAATAAATTAATACATATTATATAAAAAAAATCAGTTTATTGATTGAAATATTGAAGTTTACTATTGAAGTTTGAAGTTTACTAACACCTAAATCAAAGTTCGCGGAGTTATTGTTACCTGTACGCAGCTTTCTGGTGACCGGCAGATTTGTAAAGAAACTGTTAATCAAAATAATAATGTAGAAAAAAAATCATTTAGGAAAATCTATTGAATTTCGTTGAAGATTATCATAATAAATAGTTATTTATTTAAAATCATAATATTTTTTAAAAATATATAATAGTATGTTTGGAAATACCTTTTTTTATTAAATAATATAAACATTGAAATTATAATTTAAATGTTTAATAAATAATGCGACAATAATTTATAGAATAAAGGTTTCACTGTATTTTCCTTTTAGAAACTAAAAACATTATTCATTAGTTTATAATCGCTAAGGATAACAATCAGTAATTTTCTCTGAACAATTAATTTAGCTATTTTCCTTCTGGAAACTGAGATTCAAGGTTGTTTTCAAATCCGTCGATTATTTTCTGCTGCAGCCAAATTTGCTCATCGCGGTTTAAGTGTTCCCTATATCGAATAACAGTTGCTGCGAATTTTGGTTTTAGCTGCTGAATAGATTGGAAGATCAATAGATTGGAAATTTATTTTTTAGCCCCATCAAAATTGCCGGTGAAATTGCCAAAATACATGAGCTTTGTCATGCATTGCCATAGAAACGTAGCTTAAAAGGTTCTAAGTACCTCTGAGGGTTGAAGTCGGCCTCTTCATGACTCTCCATTGTTTTATTACGTTTTCCGTAAAATAATTTTGGTTGAATATTTACCATAAATAAAAAAGCATACACTTCTATTTTTATCTAAAATATGAAAGGACATCTAAAATTATATATTTATATCGAACACACCGACTATGTTTTCGCTTATCCGCTATAATACTAAATTATTGTTTTACAAACTTAAGAAAACATGGATAAACTGATTACCAGTTGTATTACGGTTCATACAATAAATTAATGTAATAGAATTCTGGAAGTTCTAAAGTCTGACGGGATTAGCAACTGTCCTTTTGTCAAAAATATATGTGAAAAATAGAAGTTCTATTGACAAATTACAATTAATTTATTAATAAGTAATAAAATATAATGCTACTGCATGCTAAGAGGCTACCACATGCAATGGTGCGAAATGCAATTGCCACACGAAAAGTTTCAGGACAGCATATTTATTGTTAATTAATCCTACAATAGCCTCAAATAGCAATAAATTAATACATATTATAGAAAAAAAAATCAGTTTATTGATTGAAATATAGAAGTTTACTATTGAAGTTTGAAGTTTACTAACACCTAAATCAAAGTTCGCGGAGTTATTGTTACCTGTACGCAGCTTTCTGGTGACCGGCAGATTTGTAAAGAAACTGTTAATCAAAATAATAATGTAGAAAAAAAACCATTTATGAAAATCTATTGAATTTCGTTGAAGATTATCATAATAAATAGTTATTTATTTAAAATCCTAATATTTTTTTAAAATATATAATAGTATGTTTGGAAATACCTTTTTTTATTAAATAATATAAACATTGAAATTATAATTTAAATGTTTAATAAATAATGCGACAATAATTTATAGAATAAAGGTTTAACTGTATTTTGCTTTTAGAAACTAAAAACATTATTCATTATTAGTTTATAATCGCTAAGGATAACAATCAGTAATTTTCTCTCAACGATTAATTTAGCTATTTTCCTTCTGGAAACTGAGATTCAAGGTAGTTTTCAAATCCGTCGATTATTTTCTGCTGCAGCCAAATTTGCTCATCGCGGTTTAAGTGTTCCCTATATCGAATAATAGTTGCTGCGAATTTTGGTTTTAGCTGCTGAATAGATTGGAAGATCAATAGATTGGAAATTTATTTTTTAGCCCCATCAAAATTGCCGGTGAAATTGCCAAAATACATGAGCTTTGTCATGCATTGCCATAGAAACATAGCTTAAAAGGTGCTAAGTACCTCAGAGGGTTGAAGTCGGCCTCTTCAGAACTGTCCATTATTACTAAGTACCTCAGAGCTGTCCATAATTACTACGTGGACACTTTTCACTACAAAACTAAATAAAAAACAACACTCTTTTATTTTTATCTAAAATCTGAAAGGACATCTAAAATTATATACTTATATCGAACACACCGATTATGTTTTCAGTCATAGTCATCCACTATAATACTAAATTATTGTTTTACAAAATTAATTCATTTCAAAATAAACCTTACTATAACGCAATTCCGACTAATTATGCAATAAAATATATGAGAAATAAGAACAATGATAAAAGACAGTGAATTATAACGCAAAATGAAGTTTTCCAAAAATACGGAGTGTGTACGCAGCACATAAGGAAAACGATACCACTGGCTGTCACACTCTTTAACGTGGCGCTCAACGTGTTAATTGTTTTACATTAATATATTTGAAGAAACCAAAATTTTCACTGCCATTTGATGTTTTATGATGAATTGATAATCTGTAACCAACATGTAACAAAATATTTATGTAATAAGAAATTGAATAAATATATATAGTGAGACAATTCACAATTCTGCAGTCAGAGAGGACATTTGGAATTTGATGATTGATATTGGGTTTTAAAAGGCGGCAAGTTTTATCGTTATTCAAAAATTGGGTGTGAGCTTGAGTAATACCAACAACAATAATAAATAACAACCGAATACTATGTAAACCTAACTGAATAAATTAAGACAAAGACTATAAATATTTGTACTTGTGAATTTTTTCTCTACATGCATTTCCGAAATTCTTATTAAAATGAATGAATTTAAATTCATATAAATTTAAATTCCTTCATTTTCATATTGATGTAAATTAATGAATTTAAATGAATTTTTATTTAAATGGAAAAAAGAACTAATAATTTATTTATTTTAATAGTTCTATCATTGATAATCGACGCTTCTTTTCCAAAAAAAAATTGTTCAATTTTCTGCTTTGTTTTTTTTCTACTTGATTTTTCTACCCTCTAACCAACCTTAATTTTTCCAACATTTTTGCTCTCTTTTTAAGTTTTCCCATAAAACACCAGTACTTCAAATCCTTAATTTTTTTATTGCTCTTCTGACCGTAACTAATAATTTTCTATCTCGACAATATAGTAGACTGTTAACACTTACATGAACATTTACATGAACATTTACTATATATTACACAGGAAAATAACATAGAAGGAATTAATTTCTCTCAATAAATTTTCTATTGAAATTTTTCAAGATGAAGGTATTTTATTAAATCTGTCAATTTTTTAATTAAATTTCATATGCTTTAAACTTTCTTTTTTTAGTATCACACACAGCCATTATTGTTTTAATATATTATAATATAGATTTGTGATATCAATTTAAATTGAGATTTTGTTTAGTAAACAATTTTTTTTGTAAAAGTAATAGTTTAGAATTAGTGTATAAAACTAAAATTTAAAATAAATATTAACAAATGTATAAGTAATTACATTTGTTAACTAACTAAATTTAAGACTACAGTTTACGTAAGGTTGCAAAGGTTGCGTGGTGGTCCATGCCTACCGCGCGCATTACTGTATAGTTCAAAAACGAATTCCTTGTTCTGTCTCTTATGTCTAATTCGTGGTTCTGTCATTTGTGGATTAAAGTTTAATCCTGTCAAAAATTCTACTTACCAAGAGAACTTATCAAGAGAACGATTCTTCATAAAGGAGCTTGAAATGGCCGAGAAACCATTCAGTACATCATGATTGCGATAGATTTGCGCATGTCAGATTTGTATCTGACATGCGCAAATCTATCGCAATCAGGCACTAAATGCTCACATACTAGTACTCCAGTGTGAGTTCTGTATTTTCTCCACATTGACATAGCTTATCCATGCGGCCCTAAGGTAAGTACCATATTCATCGATCAAGAAGTGATCAGTAAGAAGGCCAATTAACCAAATTAACGACACTGAGGACACATACATCCAGAGGATAATTTTTAGGCTAGTATGTGAGCATTTAACGACACTGAGGATGTTGTCTCAGGTGTCATTAACTACTTTGGTAGCAGGTATGTCGATTAATAGTTTTGCTGACTCAATTGTGTCTTCGAGAAACTTAGTCCGCCTTTTCATTTCCATCAATTCCCCGGAAGCCAGAATATTTTTACTAAGTGTCTTAGATACCTTATGGTATTTTAAGGATGTCTAGAACTTCAGCTTGGAAACGGATCGAGTGGTCAGGTAGTAGATATGTCTCACTGAGATGTAGGTCAAGGGAGTATACACCTCCTCCTTTACCTACTTCCATTCTCGATCCATCTGCAACCTCAGAGTTTCTTGTGGCTCTCAGAGCCAACTTCAGACTTTCTTGTGGCTCTGCTACAGTCCCACTCCTCTCTCCAAGGTATTACTGTTTTAAATGACAGATCAAAATTATAAGCTGGGCTAACATAAATAGTAACGTTGTCGATGCCATGGTGTCCACTAACACCTTAAATTTCAATTGGAAAAATGTGGAGTATCATTTATAAGGGTACTACACATTTTCCAATAGTGGCCGTGGTTTTGATAGCTCCTGTGATTCCAATACCAACTATTCTTTGCATTTTCGACATAGGCGCAGGATTCGACTTAATTACCAGAACACTCCTCCAGACGAACCAGCGGTTGATAAGAATGGGTCTTATTACGTACACATTCATCCAGAGGATAATTTTTAGGCTAGGCCGCGGTTTTCCTGTCATTTCCTTTTAGGCATTTGATGGTTTCTTTACTCTATCTCCAATTTATTTGGGATGTAATCCCAGGTATTTGGCACCTACCAACAAGGAAGAGGACGCCTATAAGTCATGGACGCGTAAAACGCGCTCAGTGTTTCGTCCACAAACAAATATAGGAATTCCGTCTGCATATATGGCTACCTTTACGCGTGGGCCTGGCAGAATTCAAAGAATTTAATCAACCACCACAAGCCACAGATATAACGCCACCTTGAGGCTATAGATCAGGGAACTCAGCCCTTTTGTTATCTTTTTCTTTCCTGTTCCCAGGTCTGAGTTACCCGTTGTATACCAAAGCATCGTTTACGATCCATCGCATTACGAAAGGCCTTACATCCATTTTGAGCGCGAGTTTTCAATCGCATCGCTTTCTCACGTTATTGATATGCATCTTTATATTCTTTGTCTAAAACATACTTCCCCCCGAAGCCCCCGGAGATTTATATTGAGCGAACGACATCGCGTGTTTTACTTTTTCTAACGTCAATCTCGATTCCGGAAAATCGGTACTTTTCAAGTTTAGAACACTAGCTTGAGAATTACTGCTAGCAATTTGCGTAGTACTCAAGATCTTTTTGACTGTTTCAGATCAAAACTTTTTTTGACTGTTTCTGGTCCGTTATCTTTTTGAAGATTTTCTACAACCTAGATGATTCATTCGTATTCTCAATATCCTAGCTAAGATTTCTCTAAGAGCTGACATTAGTGCGGTTAACCGGCGATTTGAAGTAGTTTTGACTGAGACATAGACGTCGCAGTCCTTGGTTCTTTCCGCTTTTTTGAATAGTCGTACCTTGTTGTTTAGAATCTCAAGAGTTCTGGACCACCACTTTGATCCAGCTTTCCCAGATTTGTTTGAGATACTACACTACATTCTGTATGCGTTCATTAATGATCTTGTTAAACCGTTAACTTCCTCATATGCTCTTCTTGGTTTAGTTCACCTCTTACGGATGTTCTGAATTCCAGACTGACCATTTTCAAGAAGTTGAACCAATTGGTTATTTTAAGATTTCTCTCTAGTCCCTTAGTGAAAGTCTATTTTTATATCAAAGAGAATTATTCTATGGTCAGAGAAAGATTCAAGATCCGATGCTGACCAGTTTTCTACTTTAAATTTAGCGGAGTCTGATATTATAGTAACATCTAAGGGCCGAATTTATAAACCACACTTGAATTTAGTTGAACTTAAGTGTATGATTTCGTATTTATAAATAATACTTAAGAGCTACTAAAGTAATGCTCGTAGCACAGTTAAGAGCGTCTTAAATGTCATTGGCAGTATTGTCAGCTTTAAATAATAAAATTTGATACCTGTAAATTGTCAAATTAAATAATTATCAAATAATTATTAATTGTCAAATTTAAAAATACACCGTATTTTTAAATCCTATATACACCCATCCCTGGCTCAACGGAGACTCTTTATACGGAATTTCGCTATAACGGAATAGAAAAATTTTTAATTTCAAAATTTTTGTTTTTTGTGTACATCTCATATTTTTTGTATGTAAAATATGTAACAACGGCGAAAATTATAAATTTCAAATAGTAGGTATTGCCTAGCAACAATTTTATGTACGTATTATCTTATTGTATTTATATTCAACTATGTACATTATGTAATTATCTTATTGTCTTGAAGTAAATGAGCAAATGTATTTAATACTTTAATTTAATAGCAATTAATATGTAATAAATATTTTATTTTTCCTCTTTTAATAAAATGTATAAATCATATAACTTTTAGTATACATATTACGTTATTTTTACGTATATCTACCGTATACAATACCGTACATACATTAAGTTTGTTATGTTAGAAAAAAAATCGATTTACGGAAATTCGATTGACGGACAACTTTTCTGGAACGAAACCCTTCCGTTAAGCGAGGGATGGGTGAATTGTAATGGCAAAGGGAAAAAACGAATAATTTTATCTACATTAAATTCGTTTATTTTAAAAAATATATATTTTTTACCTGAAATAATCTAATCACTTCTGCCGTCAGTTTGTTTTCTTTATGACTGATTATTTTTTAGATTAGTATTGTCCACATAAATAGAAAAATCATATTATCAACATTTCAATTCAAAATTATGTCAATACTACCAACAAAACTAAACAAAAATGCTACAATATAAGTGTGCTTTACTAATACGAAAAATAATCGCAAACTTATTCAAATATTTACTTAACTGTGATTTATAAATTCGCCCTTAAGCCTTCTTTGCTAACCTCTAATAATTATAAATGTTTCTTGAAACGTAATTTTGTATAAAAGTTTTAGCTACTGTGATGGCAGTCATGGCTTTCATTGGATAAGCTTCTGGCCACCTTGTGAATCGATCCACAATGGTCAACAGGTAGCTGAAATCATCGGAAGTTGGTAAGGGGCCTACAATATCTATGTGAATTTGTTCAAACCTGGCGCAGGAAGTGGAAATGTACACTGCTGACCCTGTGTGTGTTTGTGTATTTTGGATTTTTGACACTCGACACAACTTCTTGTCCAGCGGGCGATATCTTGGATTAGGCCGGGCCAGAAATAACCTGGCTATAAGTTTACGAGTGGTACGAACTCCAGGATGGGATAGGTTGTGCAACAAATCGAAGGCGGTTCTGCGCAATTGCTCGGGTATGTGAGGTTTATTTTTACCAGTAGAGGTGTCGCAGTAAATCCTTGCGGCTGGGAAATCAAAACGTAGAGGTGTCGCAGTAAATCCTTGCGGCTGGGAAATCAAAAGTTCGCGGTCAAAATCAGAGTATTTGCGTTCTGCGGGAGATAATTTTTTTTTAAAAGAAAGGAATAGGTTCCTGACCGTCGTTGAGTTACTGCAATGGCGGATGCATCAGTTGCAATGCTGTATTTCCTGTCTAGGAGAGGGTGTGCCAAAATAGTAGCGTTGGTCAGAGCTTCCTTGACCTTATCGAAATATTGGTCTAGCTCTGAAGGGCAGTAAATTTTTTTGGGAGATTTCGGCTTTTGAAGAAACTGTGTAAGGTGTGGTATAAATCGGTGATAATAGTTTATAATGCCGATGAATCGTTGAATCGATGTAATTGAATCAGGCTTCGGGAAGTCTTTGATTACTTTAATTCTGTCAACAAGTTTTAATGAACCACAGCCACCAGAGAATAATACAGAAGTAGAATGTCCTGAAGATTGGTCGGATATTTGTGTTGAATCATATAATCCTAACAAATATTGTAGTTCGGCACCAGTTATCCGCCAGAGAATTGGTGCTACTCCTTCAGAGCGAAGAGCATTTCGAAGAGCTGAAAGAGATCGCTTGCGTGGCAACGATAAATAATTTTGATTAATATTTTAAAGAATTACAGGAAAGATGCCAGAAGAATTGATGATGTGGCTGAGGAAATCATTTGAATCGACTCCGAAAACACATTTTGCAGAATTTATTGTGATTCCGTAATCGGAGAGGCGTTTAAAAATTATTTCCAGGTGCTGTAGATGTTCGCTTTCCGAACTAACCGTCTGTAGTCCTCACATAGTCGCCAATCGGAATTATTCTTATTTTTGACCATTTGGAGTGGAGCTGAAACTGAAGAGATGGACTGTCTCCAAATACCAATTTCAGTCATGTGCTGAAATTCTGTTTGGGAAATTTTGTAACGCCTTGCGTCGAGACGTCGTGGTCTGGAAAAAGGCAGATTACCTTTAGTTTCTATATGGTGCACAACGCTGTGTTTTACAGGAAGAAAATAGTTGGTGGAATGAGTAAGGGTTGGAAATTTAGTTAGTAAATTATTAAATTTGTTAGGAGAGGAAAATTGTTTGATAGACAAGGAAATGTTCGTGGTAGATAATACCGTGTTGGAATGTGAAATTGTGGAAACGTGATGAGTGTATGTGAGTCGACCAAACGTTTTTGCTTCACGCCAACTAGCAGGCCAAATTTTTGTAAGAATTCTGTACCTATTATAGGGTGTTACACGTCAGCAACCATGAAAGGAGACAGAATTTTCTTCGGAGGCCAAGATCTAGTGTTAACAGTTTTGAACCAAAGGTCTGTATTACGGAGCCGTTAGCAACTGTCAAAAGTAAGTCAGTCTTTGGGCGTTTGTCCATGGTATATCCATGTGGTATGACTGATAAGTCGGCGCCGGTATCTATTAAAAAGCAGAATTTAGTATTTAGATCTTTTATAAATAACCGGCTTGAATGGTTGACCTGCGACTGAGCCTTTTCTGCTGCAAGGCGTTCTAGTTTTGGGTGCTAGAAACCGTTCGTGTGTTTTTGTTATTGTTATTTCTTAAAATTTTGGTGTACGCGCACTTGCGTGATTTATCACCAAACTTTTTATGATAATAACATAAGTTTTTATCTGTATTGTTTTTTCTGCTTTTTGATAGATGCCGTGAAGTACTTCTGTCCCGTCGGTCGCCGATGTTGTTGATGTCTAGTCTTCAGAGTATGTTTTCAAGTCTGGACAGTCGTTGTTCGGAGAGCGTTGTTGTTTGTCTTGAAAAATTGTGGCGTGTATTTGTGCAATTGTGATAAGTTCATCTGTTGGTTTTTCGCCAACAGCAGCTAAAGCGATATTTAGGGCTTGTGTTAGGCGTCGTAACCAGAGTTTTTTGATAATTTCTTGATTGAAAGCGGCGCCAGCGGTTTGCTTAATTGAACGAAACAGCGCTGACGGTTTTCTGGCACCAAGTTCAACTTTGTCCAACAATGTTTCAAGACGTTTGCTTTCCGAAGTCGTGTGTCGTGCGATTAGGGTTGTTTTAAGAATTTTATATTTGTTGTTTAATGGTCGGTCGGCTATAATATCTATTACAGATTCGCAAGTTTCGGCTGGTAGCGCGGCAATGGTCAAGCAATATTTTGTTTCGTCTTTGCTGATCTTAAAAACCCAAAACCAAAAATAAACGAATCGAAAATTAAAAGTATGAATGTCAATATATATGACGTTGAAAGTACAGTGCGGCGTTGGAAATCGAAAATTTTAAACTGAAATTTTATTTTAAATGAATTCAAGTAACCTTAAAGTAGCAATAATAATATGTATATATAAATGATTTTAGTGAAAATTACTTAATAAATATAATTCAAAGTGTTAAAATTTGATTACGTCAAAAGTATATTTTTTTTATATATAGTATATATTGTCATAATACAATTATTACAATATATACTAATAACAATATACATATACTATACTATTATATATAGTATATATTATTACAATATATACTATACTATTATATATAGTATATATTGTAATATTACAATATATACTATATATAAAAAAAATATACTTTTTTTAGGCTGGCAGTTTGTTTAGTTTTGGTAATTGGTTTTGATATAAAATATAAAAATTACTATTTTTTATATACCATATAAAAAAATATGAATTGAATTTAAAAAAAAAATTTGTAATATTAATTTACAAGAAAAAAAAAATATATATATATAAAAATTGTATTTAATAAAAAGAATTAGAATTTAATGGAACCAAAACCTGGGTTGATTCTCTTGAATTGGATCTAATCTTCGTTGTGTTGAAAAAAAAATCTGGAAAGTTCTGTGCTGAATGTTGAAATTTTGCTGATTTTGATGATGTTGATTGATGTTCTGATTGTTGTGTATTTTTTTAGATACAAAAAAAAAAAAAAATTTGTAAAAAAAAACTAAATTTTTGTTGATTTCGATGCAACGTGTTTTTTTATTTGTACATAATTATTTTTGTGGTTAATTTAAGTTGTGGTATTAATTATTTTATTGTACATTTTGGTATTAATTTATGAAATAATTAAATATAAAGATTATATGTATTGTAATTGTAACACTTTTCATATGTGGTTGTATTTAGCTGAAAAACCATGTATGAGGTTTTAGATAAAAAAAAACACTATTCCACACTTTACTTATAATATTTATTTATTATATTAAATCGTATATTATTTCGAGGTCACAATTTGTCTGTTATTAAATTATTTATTTATTACTAATTAATCCAAAAAGATGTCTTTATTTAATTTATTATATTATTTTAAATTAAATAAAAATGTCTTTATTTTATTTTATTTAAAACATTATTTAATTTATTTATTACTTTAAAATATGATTTTTAAATTTTACTTTTTTTAACTAAATTATTATTTCGCGTGACTGTACTTTTTCGTTCTTATTTTATATTTTTAAAATTTATAGTTTTTAATTGACCGACCGAATTGAATGATGAGCTTAGAATAATTTGACACACAAATTAATTTGATATGTAATTTGATGAGATAACAATAGATTACAATTGCATTGTTGTGCCATCAGGGTCAAATACGTGATAACAACAATTCTAACAGACAGGATTCACAGGAGCAAAAGAGTCAACATTTCCGTTTACAAATCTGTTCTGGTGATAAAGTGTTGGCAAAATCTCAAAAAAGCCATTAAATACTACTTATTTAATTCAATACATATATTATAACCATAACAATACTTTTTCTTCCACATTAAAAAAAGGATATAAATGGTTTTAATATGAAAAAGCACTCCGTATACAATTTTTTACAGAACCTTTTTTCCCAACATTCATTTATAACTACTTTTACATTCCAAACTATCACAGATTTTATTCCACCACTAAATGTTATTTTTAATATGATTTAATATATATTTTACATAATTTTTAAAATTTTTCGCAAAATATCAAAGTACCTCAAACTACTTGACAAAAATTGAAAATGAAAATTTAGCGCGCCCGCATTTTTCTTGTAGAGTTCCCTTGAAGCTAGACGATCACAGGCAGGAAGGAAGAACACTCTCACATATTAAAAGGCAACACACCATTGGTGCCGTAACCAGAATTCGAACTACGTTTCTCTAGTTCTTTAATCTTGGGTAAGAAGAATAAGCCAATAGGAACGCCGGTCCGAAATCCATAGCTTGGAAGAATACCGAAAGAAATATAATCCAACTCAAGTTTCAGTCTCACTTAATGCAGAACAAATAAAACGACCTAGAGGAGGAGAAGTCGCAAAGAGGCGACAACAAATTAAGGAACTTCAACAACTATTACGGTTCGGATATACTAAGGAACAAGAGCAACTATTACGGTTGGAATGTTCCGAAAACAAATATGTCATACGTGAGCTCTACAACGAAAAAAGAAGCATCAAAAAATTAAATAAATTTTTAAAAATTTTTTTGTCATAATTGTCCTCTGCGTCATGTTTAAATAAATGTTAAAAATCAGTAATTTTTAATGGTATTAGAAGATTTTGTCTTAAAAAATGCTTAGTTAATAAAATATTTTTTAGCAATGTATAGAAAAATATACGTATCATAATAATAATACATATATTTTATTTCTCTTCATATTGAGTATAAAATTTAGTATTGACAGTGTGTGGAGTTATTTCATACATGTTCTTGTATAGAATGTTTTTAGTGTAATAATAGGAACATCAGATTTAATAGTAATCATGGAGATAGATAAATTAATTTTTTACATGTTTAGAGCAAACATGCTTATTATACTTAATATACAGTACTCGGTATAAAAAATTTTCAGATAGGTTTTTTGTATAGGATTTCTGTTATTCCTAACTTCTAAAAATCTAATTTCTGTTATTCCTAATCTAAAAATTATGTGTGCATAATTTTTAGATCAAAGATTAATTAGTATAACAGATATATCGAGTAAAAACTTTTTTTGGACTTATTAAATTTTTTCTGATGCACTAGTAGGAAAACAATTTAGTAGGAAATAATGTAAGAATAGAAGAGGATGCAGAAGATATTGAAGATATTATAGAAGATATTGAAGATGTAAAAGATATCTTTTTTTTTTAACAGTGTTGACTTTTTTTAATACGAATTTATACTAAAACTGGTCTCTTGAAACCAACCATTAGTTAACATCTGAATTCTTAAATCTAAATTTTGGGATTATTAGTTAGTCCATTGACATACTAGCATTTGTTTTGTTGTGTGTATCAATTAGTTTAGTTATGTCTGTTGGTTTTGTTCTTTTTAGTCTTCTGATTTTGTTAGTAGTGTTAAGAAGATTTATTGCTTCAACGTTGACATGGTAATGTAATTTATTTTTATATTTTGTAGCAAATTCTCTGATTTCTCCGTCAACTGTTTTGATTTAAGGTCCCTGTGCAGATGCGAGTTTCTAATATACCACGGCGCTTGTACGATGTTGTGTAGTACTTTATTCTGAAATTTTTTAATTTTTTGTAAGTTACTTTTGGTGGCACAACCCCCAGTTGGATTCCGTATGTCCATATAGGCTTCAAAATTTGATTGTAAATTAGTATTTTGTTTGTTGCTGAAAGTTTTGATTTGTGACCGAATAGCCAGTAATATTTATTATATTTTAGTTTTCATTCTTTCAATTTGTTATTTATATGTTCTTTCCATTTTAATTTCTTGTCTAGTGTCATGTCTAGGTATTTGACGAACTGTTTTTGTGGGACAACTCTGTTGTTTATGTAAATTGGTAATTCGTCGATTATTCTCTTGTTTGTAAAGTTTACATGTATTGATTTATTTAATTTGTTGTTGGCATATTGCAATTTTTCTGTAGCTGTTGTTAGGTTAATATCCTTAACCATTAGAGCCGTGTCATCTGCAAATGTTACTGTCAATATTTCCTCGGACGTTGGAAGGCCACTCGTGAATAAGACATACAGGAATCAGACCTAGAATGCAACCTTGAGGGACGCCAGCTTTTATTTCTTTTAAGTCTGAATAGTTATCTTCATGCTTTATTCTGAAGTGTCTATTAGTGAGGTATGCAACTATAAATTCAATATATTGTTTGACAGTAAATTTGTAAATTAGATAATTTGATTAGCAGTCCTTCATGCCAGACTTTGTCGAAAGCCTGGGCAACCTCGAGGAATATCGCCGAGCATATTCTTTTTTCTTCCAGTGCTTGTTCAATATTTTTTGTTATGCGATTAATTTGTTCGATTGTGGAATGATGTTCTCTGAATCCAAACTGATAGTTACAATAACATTACAATACCTTTTTTTGGTAATTTGCTAAGAATTTCTGAGGTTATCTTAAATGCCGATATTTTCCTTCGTTTTGTGAATAAGACCATTTCCGTCTTTGATGGATTTACCGATAGACCACAATTCATTGTCCACTTCGTCAGTATGTCGAAGGCTTTCTCCATCAGCATACTGATTGCTTCTAAGAACTTCCCTGTGATGAGTATTGCTAGGTCATCCGCATATGCAGTGACGCTGAAGCCTTCTCTTTTTTGTTTCATTAGAACCCTATTCATTACCAGCACCCATAGGAGGGGAGATAGAACTCCTCCCTGCGGAGTGCCTCTCGTAACCTTTACTTTATTCTCACAGCTTCCCCAGTTAGACGTTATCTGCCGTGTGTTCAATAGCCGGCCCACCCACTTCACAATTCCACTGTGGAGTCCTAATTCTTCCAGCGATCTTTCGATCTCTTCCGTCCTAACGTTGTTAAATGCGCCTTCTATGTCTAGAAAAGCTGCCATTGTGTATTCCTTATACTGCAATGATTCCTCAATTTGAGTAACTGCTGCATGTAGAGCAGTTTCTACCGATTTCCCTTTGCTGTATGCATGCTGCTTGGTCGATAGCTGGCCCTCTTGGCAGGAGCCTCTTATATAGACCTCTAGCATTTTCTCCATTGTTTTTAGCATAAATGACGACAGACATATTGGTCTGTAGTCCTTTGCTACCGTGTGTCCATTCTTACCTGGTTTGGGTATGAATATTACCTTTGCTTCCTTCCATTTTCTGGGAACGTATCCCATATACAGGCAGCTCCTGAAGATCACCACTAGTTTCCTAGTTAGTGTACAAGGTGCTTTCTGTAGCATTATCGGGCGTATGCCGTCCGGTCCTGGCGATTTGTAGCCACTAAACGAGTTAATCGCCCATCTTACCTTTTCCTCCGTAACAATTTCCTTTGTTATTTCCCAGAGCTCTTGGGAGCCCTTTCTTAACCTCTCTTTCTGCTCGGTTCCCGCCGGCTCTGAGCCAGGGAAGTGAGCTTCCATTAATGCGTCCAGAGTGCCTCGGCAGGAGTCTGTCCATGTGCCATCACTCTTCTTGATGTAGTTGGGAACCGTCGGTTCCTTAGCCAACATCTTTCTTAGCCTTGCTAGCTCCGAGGTATTTTCTATCGATTCACAGAAAACCCCCCAGGATTGCCTTTTTGCCCTCCTTGTTATGTTCTTGAACTTCCTGATTTCCTCTTTATAACTGTCCCAGTCTGAGGGGCAGTTACTCCACTTTGCTTTATTGTGCAGAGTTCTCGCACTGTTCCTGCACTCTTCTACCTCTTTATTCCACCAAGGTGGTTTTTTGCTGCCCGATGTCCGACTCAGGGGGCAGCAGGCTTCAAAAGCACTGTTCATTTCGGTGCTAATGACGTCTACTGCCTTGTCGATAAGCTTACGTTTTGTTAAGCACTCTCCAGTTAAGAGCCTTGGAGAGTCACTTATCTAATTGTTGCTTTGTTGGTAGGGGTTCTCTTAGGGTTTCTGGACTCTACTCGACTCAACTCGGACTCGTCGAGTATTTCGGTAGTTACGCGGACTCGGGACTCGACTCTAATACTCGACGAGTCCCGAGTCCAAATTTTTAAAATTAAACAAAAAAAACGTCAATCGATTTATTAAATTTCATTGTCGCTTACGCCTATATTAATATTCATTCTACAATATTTGTTTAGCGACAAATTTCTTTGTACGAATTCGCAGGACAACGGCACTTTTATTTTTCAACGTAAAAAAAAAAACGATCAGAAGACTTTAAAACTCAATATTGAATCAAAATAACAATCAAATCTATTTCATACGTGGTAAGAGTGTAGTTAGTGTAGGTTAGTAAGTTAGTAAAAATAAAATTAATTTCAAAAAATAATTCCATATTATTTTGTTTTTGTGTTGTGTCAATTATTATAATTGACGAATCTGTTTTATGTATGAAAAAAGGTAATTACTAATTATTGAAATCAATTTATTATAAATTTTTAATTTATTTTTCTTCTCAGCTTAGAAACTATGTCACAAAAAAAAACATCAAAAGTTTGGGAATATTTCACTCAAGTGATAATTCATTAGTTTTTTTGAAATATTTGTACCTTAAACCAAAAAATAAAAAAAGTAATTAAAAACAATTTAATTATATGATTACCGAAATTACGTTAATGTTAAAATAGTTATATTATGCATCTATATAGTTTGAAAGCTTATTAAATTTTGAAACTTAATTAATTAATTAATAAATGTGAGTACATTTTCTTTTTAATTTCTTGGCACGACCATTAAATCACAAATTTCAGTTGAATTGAAAATCATATATTATTTTATCAGATTCTTGTAATATTTTTTGTTAAAGACAACGGACTCGGACTCGAAGAGTTTTTTAAATTTTGGGCTCGGACTCTTCGAGTCTTAAACCCCGAGTTTGCAGAAACCCTAGGTACTCTGAGGTCAATTAGGCCTTCAAGCTCTATTTTGAAGCTCTCCGAGTGATCGGAGTTTAAATCATAGTTGTCTTCAATACTTACACTACTTGATGTTATTTTTCTGATAATAAAAAAGTCTAATAGGTCTGGTGTTTTGTTGAAATCGGTAGGCCAATATATTGGGCTACCCGTGGAGTGGTAATAACAGCCTTTGTCAAGTATGGCTAGTTTTAATTATTTACCTTTGGTGGTAGAAAGTCTTGATCCCCAGTCTACATGCTTTGCATTGAAGTGACCCCCCAAAAGGATTGTTCACCTAGTGTTTGCAGAATGTCTGAGTAGTCGTTTTTTAAAGTTATGTTTGGGCGGGCAGTAAACAGATCCCACTGTTATCTTGTCTCTTTTTGTTTCTGCTACGATGCTTGTTAGTTGAATTTTGTCCGATGTAATGCCTTGTTCTTGATAGGGTTTGATCCTTTCCTATATTAGTATTGCACTGCCGCCTTTAGCTTGGTTATCAGGATGGTTCGTTAGGTAAGTATTATATCCTTTTATTTTCAAGTACATTTGATTAGTCAAATGTGTTTCAGTTATTAGAGCTATATCTATATTTTGGTAAGTCATAAGGATGTCTAGTTCTTGAATTTTGTTATACACCCTATTCGCGTTCCAGGTAAGTATTCTTAACGTGAAGACTTTGTGAAGACTTTTAAATTTGTTTCCAGGTCATAAGGATGTCTAGTTCTTGAATTTTGTTATACACCCTATTCGCGTTCCAGGTAAGTATTCTTAACGTGAAGACTTTGTGAAGACTTTTAAATTTGTTTCCAGGTTATACATTCTGCTCGTCAAGTTACCGACCATTTCATAAATACCCAACTCAATACCAAAGTATTGGTATTGAGTTGGGTTCCTGCCGCTGTAGGAGATCTGCTTCAAAACCATTGCTTTGTACTACCTGTACATAAGACGTACCTGCATGGGCATAACGCGTATTGGTTAGAGAAGATTTTGAAGGTTTATTTTGTTGTTTATTATTTGCAATTGTAGTTGCATTTCGTCTTTTTTGCAACTCTTTTGCTATTGTGCATCCTCTGTAGTTTGCAGGGTGGGCTTCTCCACAATTTGAGCATTTTGCAGGGACTTCAAGATCTTTCGTACAGCTTATTGTTAAGTGATTTCCCGCACATTTTACGCAAGTCGGTTCACGTTTACAGTACTTCTATATATGACCATATCTCGGCCAGCGTTGGCATTGTGGGATTTGTTTACTTGTTCTAATAGCTTCTAATTTTACTTTCATGTTGTTTAGGTACTTTATTTCAAAAATGTTTTTTATATTTTCAGTGTTGTCAAAGGTAAGTATAAATAGTGGTAATTTTGTAATATATTCTTTTCCGTTTAATTTCTTCTTTATTAATTTATTTTATATTTTCAGGATCTTGAAATTTTTTTCGCGTAATTCATCAACTAACTGTTCTGGGTCACATGATGGATGCAGGTGTCTGGCTATAACTCTAATTTGTCTTGTTTGTTTGTTTTCGTAAGAATACCATTCCATGTTAGAGTTGTTGGCGAAATTCGTTAATTCTCTATAGTCCGTTTCTGTGTTACCGTTTTCTTTTATTTGGTTGTTGCTCAGCATGATTGCTGCAAATTCTACTTTTTTTGTTCTCAGTGCCTGGTTTAATTTTGCATAATTCTCGACATTACTGAATAATGTCGAGAATTATGCAAAGTTAAACCAGACACTGGTGGTTTTGATAGTTTGCTATAGTTGGGTAGCGCTTTTTGCGTAATGTTTATGTTATGTGTTTTCGATGTTATGCTGCTGTTCGATACTCTCCAAGGTTTGAACTCGAATTTTTTTCTGTTGTGAAATTTTTAGTTTTCGTCTCGGGGAAACGTATTGGTTTTTTATATTTGGTATGTATTCACTAAAGTTTAATTTGTTTTCAGGAACATTTTTTGATGAATCTGTAACAGGTAAGTGATTTGCAAGGTTAAAATTTTTATTCAGAGTTTTGCTTTTTTTATTTTTAGGTAACAACCATTCTGTTTCCTTTGCTACGTTAAAGATGTTATCACCCATTTGTATATTTTTTGCCACATTAGCTGTTTCTGTGTGTTTTTTATGTTCTTTATTCTGATTTGCTAATATTATGTTCTTTATTTCCTGGATTTCCCGTTTAGCTTCATTTAGTTCATGTTCTAATTTTAAGATTTTACATTTTCAGCAAAGCTAGAAATATCAAATGTAAGTTTCCTTCTGAATGTATTTTTTTTCTCTTAGGTGTGGAACCATGGTAGCTGCTGTTTATCAAATCAATTACCGAACGTTGGTGAATATTAATATCTTTATTTTTGGAAGTTAGTGAGTTTAGATTTTTGTCGGAGATCTCCCAATTTTTTTACTTCCCTTAAAGGGATCAACTATAGCTGCGTTTTTATGTTCAGTAGCTATATCTAACATCATGGCCTGAGACAACACCATAATTTCAGAGGTTTTGACACCATGTGTATTTTCCACTGGCGACTTAGTTGAGTCAGATATCCCTGCCGATTTGTTTTTTGTATTATTGTAATTCATAGTTATAATGAATTTTTTTTTACTGATAGTCTTTTTGACCTTCCACCAGCTATGTTGGTACTGCCGCCCCACTGGATAACACACGCAGACCATTAGCCACCTAATAAAGGACAGACGCTTATGGATTAATTCCGCCATAACTCGTTTGTTCGCTGATCAGTACTACACCAACTGGGTTGGTTACCAGTTCTTTCATACTGTAGACCACGTGTAGGTGAGATTTGGCATTAAGTGGCAGAGGCTAAGTTGATGTAATACGTCCCCATCAATTATATTGCGCATCACCACATAATTTCCTACCCCTATATAATATAAAAATAACAATAATAATCGTAATACTAATAATAACAATTATAATAACAACAACCCAGTTATGGATTTAAGGCAGAAAATGCGCTAAATCATAATAGCAGAGAATGAAGGGAAACGGGAAGGAATCAAGCATGTATTAAATTTAAAAATCTTTTCAGCCTGGGGTACTCAACGCAATGCCAACAGATTATTCATGCACCAGTAAAAATCAAAGTGCTATGGGAGAACAATCGCTTGGGGTGGAAGAAAATAACTGTATATGGTGTGACCGACAGGGCATAGGTTTTTGACATGTATTTAGTCGGAAAATGGAGAGGGAATGAATTAAATTGGCCCAATTCATTCCGATATCAAGATAGTGGCATAACAATGAATAACGAAGGAAAGGAGTTTGTAAGATTGTCGGTGAATAACAAAGCTCAAGGCAGCATAATAAAATCGGTATTTGCAGAAAACAAAAGGAGGAATGATTTAGAATGGAGAGAAAGGGGTAATAGTATCAAAAATAAAAGTATATGTAATAAAATGACGAAGAAAAAAAAAATTCAAACACATATTTAAGAAATTTACACATGAACAGCTAAAAATTAAGAGAATATTAAGAGTTCGAAATAGTGTAGTATAAGAGAATGAAGAAAAGAGTGACATAAATGAAGAAAAGAGTGATAGTTGGTAAGAAACTGGAGGAAACTAAGAAGATTTAGATGAGTGGGTGATAAATAGTGCCAATGAAATAGAAAATTTTGAAAAAGGTGGTGAAGATGTTAATATTTCAATTAATCTATTACAAATTTTATCTATTACAAATTAATCTATTACAGATTAATCTATTACAAATTTTATGTATATTATTTTAGTGTTGAGAATGAAATATTACCAGATAATTTTATAGGAGCTTATTTTACTGGGCGATGAATTTAGAAGAGTTAGTGGAGAGTAGTTTCGAAGTATATATAACAAGTTGAATATAAGGAAAATTAGAGTTGAATATAAGGAAATATGAATAAGAAGGATTTATGTGATAATGAAGATGTCGAAAATGGTGAAGAGATAGTTGATACTGAAGATGAAGTTAATGATGAAGAAATAATTGTTAGGAAAGGTAATGTTGGTTTACATGAAATCTTTAATAAATTTCAAGTAAAGACAAATAATTTTAAGACAAAAATAATGAATTATATTTCTATAGTAAATAAGAATCTTTTTCTCGATCGTTAAAGTAAATTATTAAAAATTAAAATAAATAGGAAATGAATTAGGTATGGATAGCGTTTAATACCTTGTTAATAGGTTACTCGTGAAGGAGAAACGGTTTTTTATATAAATATTTTAATTTTGGTTTTCATTTTCAGTAAATGAAAACCAAAATTTAAATATTTATATAAAAAAGGGAACGGAATGGCCTAATGATTTATTTTCGATATTAAATATTAGTTTTAAAACGATGTATTAATAATACTATATGCTATAATTATTAATTTTCATTTGTATTCTCCATACTAACAATTTTTTTTTAGTTTTTGTTTTTTTCGTCTTTGGACATTAAATGAAGAAAAAGAGATGAAAATTTTATTTTGTTGTTATTTCAATTTGTTTTTTCTTAGTTTTATAAAAATCAGTTTAATTTTAATATGATTTGTTTTAATATTTTATACTAAATTTTCAAGAAAAATATAATTGGTATCTAAAAAAAAACAGAAAAGTATATAACAAAAATAGTTTTTCGTTTATAATTTTGTATTCGGAATCGTTGTAATACCGGCACTTATTATTCGAAATAATTTTTTTTAACGTGCATTTAACATAGATTTTTTTAACTTAAATATACAAACTTGTTTAAAAAAGAGTTTCCATATATTTTTCATGCGGAGACACTCAACTTAAGTAATTAAATATTACTTATGTGTTAAATAAAAATAATTTTGATCGCTGATTGGTTTTACCAAATATTGATTTGGTTTTACCCAATCTTAAATTAAAATAATGAAGAGTTAAATAAAAATACTTATGCTGATGTGTTAAATAAAAATAATTTTGATCACTGATTGGTTTTATTTTTACCAAAATATCGCATGCAATATTTGGACAGTTAATTAATTATTCGGTGGAAGAAAAGTTTATTGTGAAAGTTTAAACGAAGAAAATCGGCTCTAAAAGTTCTTAACTACTTATGAATTAGTAGCAATTTTTTCCAGAATCACCGCTTGCGATCTGAATAGATGACTACTGTGATCTCTTTGAGATTGGTATCGTTCAGAATTTAAGCTTTGTTAATGCTAGACAATTCTGTTTGGAAATACGAGGTGTGTTCCGGAAGGCTTACACTAATAATTAAATCTGCCGAGTAGATTGTTGCACCGCATCCTCTTATCATTTTATAACTATCCCTAGACATCATAATTCTCTTCCTTGGGCTTGGATTGCGGTTTTCCCACTCTTCTCTCGACGGTATCTTATACTATATTTTTTTCCCAAAAACTAATTCCTCTGTTTGTTTGTCACATTCTGCATCAAGCTGACAACCAGCTAGCCTGATCACCTTAAGAATGGCAAGATAAGCAAAGCTAGGATTCTTTCTATTCAGGAGTCCGTTAAGACTTAACCGTAAAGCGGTATGAGCGGTTTAATTTCTGCACATATGCATAGAATTGTCTCTAGCGCACTGGTTGGTGTATTCTGAGAGCTCTTGTTATACCCATAAAACACTGGCATTGTATTTCTTCATAAATATTAAGTTTTGATACCGTTTTCAAAAACTTCCACCAGACTAGAGACCCATATGTAATTATTGGTCTAATTACACTTGCATATATCTGGTGGATTGTTTTTAGTTTTAAACCTCAATTTTTAACTATCATACATCTATATGTCCGAAAAATTATAATGGACTTCGCTTCCAATTTTTCGGACATATCCAAAAATTTGTAATGGCCTTCGCATTTGTAATGGCCTTCGCTTTTGTAATGGCCTTCGTATTTGTTTCCAGAGTAGTTTTGTAACTGATCTACCAGGGTAAAGGTAGTGTTACCGATCCTTGCATACGAATGAATCTTCTCGTTTTATGATTTAGTTTCTAAATTTTGTTTTTATGATTCTTGCCATTGTTTTCAGCAGGAAAGGTGTCAGACTAAAAGGTCTATATAGTTTTACTGAAGCATAAATATTTTTTCCCAGTTTTGGTGTAAATATTGCTTTTGATTCCTGCAAAATTTTTGGAATATAGCTCAGAACTAGACATGTTGTATACAACTTACTTACGGCTGGCAGCACTACACTGGTATATTGGAGGAGGACTGGGATCTTGATCTCCAAAAAAACTTTAAATAATCCTTTCGAATTTATTGTGCCTTAGTGGAATCCCTTGAAGATGAAGTATGATTCTCGTTATGCAGAATCACTGGCAATTCGAGTTGAATTAATCTGAATCAGATTTCCTGCCTTCATCATACTCCAGAAGTGTTGGTTGTATATACGGTTTTTCAAAAATCTAGCGCAGTCTGAAACATTATGGATTTATTCAGTAAACTTTTTCCAAATTTGTCTCTTTGAGCTCTTCTTCAAATGTACTTATACTTCCAATTTTTTAAAATATGTTTTAACCAACTTCTTAAAATAAGTTGTTTTTTTTTCTTGGCTTTAAACATTAAATAAAAAAAGAAGAGATGAAAATGTTTTTTTTTTGGTTAATTATTTTATTTTAATAATTTTTTATTTCTGGTTTTGTATCTAGTTTACTTTTTAATATGATTTGTTTTAATATTTTTTAAAATATTCTTTAAAAAAAATAATTGTTCATCTGTAAATAAAAAGGAAAAGATTAAAACAGAAATAGTTTTTTTTTATAATTTTGAATTCAGAATAGTAATTGAATTTGTTAAAAATAATTTCATTTATTTTTTTATATAAACAAACTTATATTTTTTTTGAATAAATTTACTTTGTTATATGTTTTTAGTACAAATATTTTAGTTATTAGATATTATTCATTTTATTTTTAAATCTACATAAAACCTAATAATATAATTCTTTTTGTTTAACTTAAATAAATTTTATGTTAGAATATATTTTTTTATATATGATAAGATTTTATATATTAATAAACTTAGGGGTTTTTCTATGTATTAAGTATAAAGCCGACACTCATTATTCGAATTTTTGTTTATGTATTAAGTATAAAAAAGACACTTATTATTCGAATTTTTTGAAAAAGTTTTTAACGTAAATTATTTTGACCGTAGATTTTTTTAATGTAGTTATACGAACCGGTATTGAAAAGAGTTACCAGATTCGTAATTATTGTCTATTATAACTCTTTCTTCCAAAAGAGTAGGTGTTTTGTATAAAACCTTGTCCATTTTCTTTTCTTTTATTTTATACACAAAAAAATTTCAAAATGCAATTTGTAGTTTTTTCATAACTATATTTTAAAATTACAGTCAATTAACTGCAGTGGCCGATTACGGATAGTTTCAGAGACACTCGGAGACACTCTACTAAAGTATTCGATTGGAAACACTCGTCGTGTTAACATCGGTTTGCAGTTTAATCGAGTATTAAGAGAGTGAATAATTAATTGTAGCATAATCATTAAAAATTGATTTTAATAATATTTTAAAAATATTGGTTTAAAACTTATATAGATAACTATATCTTATACTTTACGCTATGAATGAATTTTTAAATAATAATGAAAATGTTATGAATAGTAATAAAAAAACAATTATAAGATAATTAAAGCTAGTGATGTGTCAGTAAGACTTAAAGCTATTAAAAATAAAACTATTACAAAATCTATAAAAATGAGTGTTAAAAATTTCACACTAAAAGTTGATAATGAAAGATTAAAACATGAACTGAAAATAAAAAAAAATAATAGCAATTAACAAAATTAAATATAAAAAGAATTATGTACCATTAACAACAGTATCTGGGGGACTAAGGATGTATGAAGCGAACATATAGCCTCTCGACATCAACTGTCAACCTCCACCTTCTCGTGGTAGATTCCCCTGTTTAAAACAAACGGAGGCTCTGACAACCGAGAATTGGCGGTATAACCATAGTAGAAAAAAGAAAGCTGGATTAAATAACCAGTGGAAATACCACGGCCCTCCAAAGATGGGGGTTGAGCATTAGGTTAACGCCCTTATCTCGTAAAAACCATTCAGTTCGACAACCAACAAATCCGCCTCGGATATTATATGAAAACTCACGGCAAAAACAACGGAAACGAATAAGGATTAATGATTTACAAATTGCAACTTGGAATGTTCGTACAATGTTACAAGCAGGAAAAATGGTAGAGATATCAAACGAAATATTAAAAAACAGCTTAGACATTGTAGCTTTACAAGAAGTACGATTTAAAGGAAATGGAAGAATAGATAAAAAAGAATTTACGCTATCAATTTGGAACTGGTTTCATCATAAATAAAAAATTAAAGAAAGTCTCTTAGGTTTTGAACCCATTAATGAAAGATTGTGCAAAATAAGAGTGAGGGCGAAATTCCAAAATATATCAATAATTGCAGCACATGCCCCAACTGAAGAGAAAGATGATAGTGAAAAGGATATTTTTTATGATCAGTTGGAAAAACTATGTGAAGAAGTCCAAAAATATGATATATGTATAGTTTGTGGAGACTTCAATGCTAAAATTGGAAAAGAAGATTTTACTAAATCAGTAGCTGGACGATTTACATTGCATGATGAAACTAGCGAGAATGGAAAAAGATTATGTAACTTTGCTACTGCATACAACTTGATCATTAAGAGTACGTGTTTCGGTCACAAAAGGATCTATTTAGGAACTTGGGTAGCGCCAGGAAGAAACATATTAAATCAAATTGATCACATTCTAATTTGCAAGAAATATGCATCTTCAGTGATTGATGTGAGAGCGTGTAGAGGTCCTAATTGTGATTCTGATCACTTTTTAGTAAAGGCAAAAATAAGGCAAAGGACAGCAAATGTATCGTTAAATAGAGCAGAAAGAAAAATAAAATGGAATCTAGAAAAGTTTAAAAATAATGATATAAGACGCCAGTATGTAGATACATTAAGCACTGCATTAGAAAATAATGAAGAATATAGCAGTGTAAACGAAAGCTGGAAGCAGATCGAGACAAAAATTAAAGAAACATCACAGGTGATATTAGGCGAGAAAAGAAAGCATAGAAATTCAGAATGGTTTGATAGAGAATGTGAAGAAGCAATAAAGAATAAAAATGAAGCAAGAAAGATAATGCTGCAGAGAAAAACGCGAACTTAAATTAAAAAATATAAGGATTTGAGGCATGCAAAGACAAGCAGGGTAGAATAATTAGTGAAGAGAATGCTGTACTCGAAAGATGGGCGGAATACTTCAATGAGATATTAAATTCAGAACACCATGAAGATCGCATATCAATCGGTCAGAACTATGAAACGGCGCAACCACATACTGAATCACCAACCTTAGATGAAGTGGAACAAGCAATTAGTAGAATGAAGAACGGAAAAGCGGCAGGAGAAGATACGATAGTGATAGAGATGATTAAAAATGGTGGAAGAAAGTTACATGAAAATATACATGACCTAATAAAAATGGTATGGGAATGGGAGCAAGAGAAAATGCGTGATTCTTGGAATATTGGTATAAAAACTGTCATGTAATAATTACAGAGGGATTACTCTTCTCAATATAGCATATAAGATATTCTCTAGCATTCTTCACAACAGAATTAATGTTTATGCGGAAGAAATAATTGGGGATTATCAAGCAGGGTTCCGTAAAGGACGTTCCACTTGCGATCAGATTTTCTCAATAAGACAAGCAAAGGAAAAGTGTTATGAATTCAATATAGATTTATACATTATTTTCATCGATTTTATGCAAGCTTTTGATAGCTTGAAAAGAAGTGCGATTTATCTAGCTTTAGAGAAACTTGGTATACCTAATGAAAACCAAACTTTAAATATTTATATAAAAAAGGGAACGGAATGGCCTAATGATTTATTTTCGATATTAAATATTAGTTTTAAAACGATGTATTAATAATACTATATGCTATAATTATTAATTTTCATTTGTATTCTCCATACTAACAATTTTTTTTAGTTTTTGTTTTTTTCGTCTATGAACATTAAATGAAGAAAAAGAGATGAAAATTTTATTTTGTTGTTATTTCAATTTGTTTTTTCTTAGTTTTATAAAAATCAGTTTAATTTTAATATGATTTGTTTTAATATTTTATACTAAATTTTCAAGAAAAATATAATTGGTATCTAAAAAAAACAGAAAAGTTTATAACAAAAATAGTTTTTCGTTTATAATTTTGTATTCGGAATCTTTGTAATACCGGCACTTATTATTCGAAATAATTTTTTTAAACGTGCATTTAACATAGATTTTTTTAACTTAAATATACAAACTTGTTTAAAAAAGAGTTTCCATATATTTTTCATGCGGAGACACTCAACTTAAGTAATTAAATATTACTTATGTGTTAAATAAAAATAATTTTGATCGCTGATTGGTTTTACCAAATATTGATTTGGTTTTACCCAATCTTAAATTAAAATAATGAAGAGTTAAATAAAAATACTTATGCTGATGTGTTAAATAAAAATAATTTTGATCACTGATTGGTTTTATTTTTACCAAAATATCGCATGCAATATTTGGACAGTTAATTAATTATTCGGTGGAAGAAAAGTTTATTGTGAAAGTTTAAACGAAGAAAATCGGCTCTAAAAGTTCTTAACTACTTATGAATTAGTAGCAATTTTTTCCAGAATCACCGCTTGCGATCTGAATAGATGACTACTGTGATCTCTTTGAGATTGGTATCGTTCAGAATTTAAGCTTTGTTAATGCTAGACAATTCTGTTTGGAAATACGAGGTGTGTTCCGGAAGGCTTACACTAATAATTAAATCTGCCGAGTAGATTGTTGCACCGCATCCTCTTATCATTTTATAACTATCCCTAGACATCATAATTCTCTTCCTTGGGCTTGGATTGCGGTTTTCCCACTCTTCTCTCGACGGTATCTTATACTATATTTTTTTCCCAAAAACTAATTCCTCTGTTTGTTTGTCACATTCTGCATCAAGCTGACAACCAGCTAGCCTGATCACCTTAAGAATGGCAAGATAAGCAAAGCTAGGATTCTTTCTATTCAGGAGTCCGTTAAGACTTAACCGTAAAGCGGTATGAGCGGTTTAATTTCTGCACATATGCATAGAATTGTCTCTAGCGCACTGGTTGGTGTATTCTGAGAGCTCTTGTTATACCCATAAAACACTGGCATTGTATTTCTTCATAAATATTAAGTTTTGATACCGTTTTCAAAAACTTCCACCAGACTAGAGACCCATATGTAATTATTGGTCTAATTACACTTGCATATATCTGGTGGATTGTTTTTAGTTTTAAACCTCAATTTTTAACTATCATACATCTATATGTCCGAAAAATTATAATGGACTTCGCTTCCAATTTTTCGGACATATCCAAAAATTTGTAATGGCCTTCGCATTTGTAATGGCCTTCGCTTTTGTAATGGCCTTCGTATTTGTTTCCAGAGTAGTTTTGTAACTGATCTACCAGGGTAAAGGTAGTGTTACCGATCCTTGCATACGAATGAATCTTCTCGTTTTATGATTTAGTTTCTAAATTTTGTTTTTATGATTCTTGCCATTGTTTTCAGCAGGAAAGGTGTCAGACTAAAAGGTCTATATAGTTTTACTGAAGCATAAATATTTTTTCCCAGTTTTGGTGTAAATATTGCTTTTGATTCCTGCAAAATTTTTGGAATATAGCTCAGAACTAGACATGTTGTATACAACTTACTTACGGCTGGCAGCACTACACTGGTATATTGGAGGAGGACTGGGATCTTGATCTCCAAAAAAACTTTAAATAATCCTTTCGAATTTATTGTGCCTTAGTGGAATCCCTTGAAGATGAAGTATGATTCTCGTTATGCAGAATCACTGGCAATTCGAGTTGAATTAATCTGAATCAGATTTCCTGCCTTCATCATACTCCAGAAGTGTTGGTTGTATATACGGTTTTGCAAAAATCTAGCGCAGTCTGAAACATTATGGATTTATTCAGTAAACTTTTTCCAAATTTGTCTCTTTGAGCTCTTCTTCAAATGTACTTATACTTCCAATTTTTTAAAATATGTTTTAACCAACTTCTTAAAATAAGTTGTTTTTTTTTCTTGGCTTTAAACATTAAATAAAAAAAGAAGAGATGAAAATGTTTTTTTTTTGGTTAATTATTTTATTTTAATAATTTTTTATTTCTGGTTTTGTAACTAGTTTACTTTTTAATATGATTTGTTTTAATATTTTTTAAAATATTCTTTAAAAAAAATAATTGTTCATCTGTAAATAAAAAGGAAAAGATTAAAACAGAAATAGTTTTTTTTTATAATTTTGAATTCAGAATAGTAATTGAATTTGTTAAAAATAATTTCATTTATTTTTTTATATAAACAAACTTATATTTTTTTTGAATAAATTTACTTTGTTATATGTTTTTAGTACAAATATTTTAGTTATTAGATATTATTCATTTTATTTTTAAATCTACATAAAACCTAATAATATAATTCTTTTTGTTTAACTTAAATAAATTTTATGTTAGAATATATTTTTTTATATATGATAAGATTTTATATATTAATAAACTTAGGGGTTTTTCTATGTATTAAGTATAAAGCCGACACTCATTATTCGAATTTTTGTTTATGTATTAAGTATAAAAAAGACACTTATTATTCGAATTTTTTGAAAAAGTTTTTAACGTAAATTATTTTGACCGTAGATTTTTTTAATGTAGTTATACGAACCGGTATTGAAAAGAGTTACCAGATTCGTAATTATTGTCTATTATAACTCTTTCTTCCAAAAGAGTAGGTGTTTTGTATAAAACCTTGTCCATTTTCTTTTCTTTTATTTTATACACAAAAAAATTTCAAAATGCAATTTGTAGTTTTTTCATAACTATATTTTAAAATTACAGTCAATTAACTGCAGTGGCCGATTACGGATAGTTTCAGAGACACTCGGAGACACTCTACTAAAGTATTCGATTGGAAACACTCGTCGTGTTAACATCGGTTTGCAGTTTAATCGAGTATTAAGAGAGTGAATAATTAATTGTAGCATAATCATTAAAAATTGATTTTAATAATATTTTAAAAATATTGGTTTAAAACTTATATAGATAACTATATCTTATACTTTACGCTATGAATGAATTTTTAAATAATAATGAAAATGTTATGAATAGTAATAAAAAAACAATTATAAGATAATTAAAGCTAGTGATGTGTCAGTAAGACTTAAAGCTATTAAAAATAAAACTATTACAAAATCTATAAAAATGAGTGTTAAAAATTTCACACTAAAAGTTGATAATGAAAGATTAAAACATGAACTGAAAATAAAAAAAAATAATAGCAATTAACAAAATTAAATATAAAAAGAATTATGTACCATTAACAACAGTATCTGGGGGACTAAGGATGTATGAAGCGAACATATAGCCTCTCGACATCAACTGTCAACCTCCACCTTCTCGTGGTAGATTCCCCTGTTTAAAACAAACGGAGGCTCTGACAACCGAGAATTGGCGGTATAACCATAGTAGAAAAAAGAAAGCTGGATTAAATAACCAGTGGAAATACCACGGCCCTCCAAAGATGGGGGTTGAGCATTAGGTTAACGCCCTTATCTCGTAAAAACCATTCAGTTCGACAACCAACAAATCCGCCTCGGATATTATATGAAAACTCACGGCAAAAACAACGGAAACGAATAAGGATTAATGATTTACAAATTGCAACTTGGAATGTTCGTACAATGTTACAAGCAGGAAAAATGGTAGAGATATCAAACGAAATATTAAAAAACAGCTTAGACATTGTAGCTTTACAAGAAGTACGATTTAAAGGAAATGGAAGAATAGATAAAAAAAGAATTTACGCTATCAATTTGGAACTGGTTTCATCATAAATAAAAAATTAAAGAAAGTCTCTTAGGTTTTGAACCCATTAATGAAAGATTGTGCAAAATAAGAGTGAGGGCGAAATTCCAAAATATATCAATAATTGCAGCACATGCCCCAACTGAAGAGAAAGATGATAGTGAAAAGGATATTTTTTATGATCAGTTGGAAAAACTATGTGAAGAAGTCCAAAAATATGATATATGTATAGTTTGTGGAGACTTCAATGCTAAAATTGGAAAAGAAGATTTTACTAAATCAGTAGCTGGACGATTTACATTGCATGATGAAACTAGCGAGAATGGAAAAAGATTATGTAACTTTGCTACTGCATACAACTTGATCATTAAGAGTACGTGTTTCGGTCACAAAAGGATCTATTTAGGAACTTGGATAGCGCCAGGAAGAAACATATTAAATCAAATTGATCACATTCTAATTTGCAAGAAATATGCATTTTCAGTGATTGATGTGAGAGCGTGTAGAGGTCCTAATTGTGATTCTGATCACTTTTTAGTAAAGGCAAAAATAAGGCAAAGGACAGCAAATGTATCGTTAAATAGAGCAGAAAGAAAAATAAAATGGAATCTAGAAAAGTTTAAAAATAATGATATAAGACGCCAGTATGTAGATACATTAAGCACTGCATTAGAAAATAATGAAGAATATAGCAGTGTAAACGAAAGCTGGAAGCAGATCGAGACAAAAATTAAAGAAACATCACAGGTGATATTAGGCGAGAAAAGAAAGCATAGAAATTCAGAATGGTTTGATAGAGAATGTGAAGAAGTAATAAAGAATAAAAATGAAGCAAGAAAGATAATGCTGCAGAGAAAAACGCGAACTTAAATTAAAAAATATAAGGATTTGAGGCATGCAAAGACAAGCAGGGTAGAATAATTAGTGAAGAGAATGCTGTACTCGAAAGATGGGCGGAATACTTCAATGAGATATTAAATTCAGAACACCATGAAGATCGCATATCAATCGGTCAGAACTATGAAACGGCGCAACCACATACTGAATCACCAACCTTAGATGAAGTGGAACAAGCAATTAGTAGAATGAAGAACGGAAAAGCGGCAGGAGAAGATACGATAGTGATAGAGATGATTAAAAATGGTGGAAGAAAGTTACATGAAAATATACATGACCTAATAAAAATGGTATGGGAATGGGAGCAAGAGAAAATGCGTGATTCTTGGAATATTGGTATAAAAACTGTCATGTAATAATTACAGAGGGATTACTCTTCTCAATATAGCATATAAGATATTCTCTAGCATTCTTCACAACAGAATTAATGTTTATGCGGAAGAAATAATTGGGGATTATCAAGCAGGGTTCCGTAAAGGACGTTCCACTTGCGATCAGATTTTCTCAATAAGACAAGCAAAGGAAAAGTGTTATGAATTCAATATAGATTTATACATTATTTTCATCGATTTTATGCAAGCTTTTGATAGCTTGAAAAGAAGTGCGATTTATCTAGCTTTAGAGAAACTTGGTATACCTAATGAAAACCAAACTTTAAATATTTATATAAAAAAGGGAACGGAATGGCCTAATGATTTATTTTCGATATTAAATATTAGTTTTAAAACGATGTATTAATAATACTATATGCTATAATTATTAATTTTCATTTGTATTCTCCATACTAACAATTTTTTTTAGTTTTTGTTTTTTTCGTCTATGAACATTAAATGAAGAAAAAGAGATGAAAATTTTATTTTGTTGTTATTTCAATTTGTTTTTTCTTAGTTTTATAAAAATCAGTTTAATTTTAATATGATTTGTTTTAATATTTTATACTAAATTTTCAAGAAAAATATAATTGGTATCTAAAAAAAACAGAAAAGTTTATAACAAAAATAGTTTTTCGTTTATAATTTTGTATTCGGAATCTTTGTAATACCGGCACTTATTATTCGAAATAATTTTTTTTAACGTGCATTTAACATAGATTTTTTTAACTTAAATATACAAACTGGTTTAAAAAAGAGTTTCCATATATTTTTCATGCGGAGACACTCAACTTAAGTAATTAAATATTACTTATGTGTTAAATAAAAATAATTTTGATCGCTGATTGGTTTTACCAAATATTGATTTGGTTTTACCCAATCTTAAATTAAAATAATGAAGAGTTAAATAAAAATACTTATGCTGATGTGTTAAATAAAAATAATTTTGATCACTGATTGGTTTTATTTTTACCAAAATATCGCATGCAATATTTGGACAGTTAATTAATTATTCGGTGGAAGAAAAGTTTATTGTGAAAGTTTAAACGAAGAAAATCGGCTCTAAAAGTTCTTAACTACTTATGAATTAGTAGCAACTTTTTCCAGAACCACCGCTTGCGATCTGAATAGATGACTACTGTGATCTCTTTGAGATTGGTATCGTTCAGAATTTAAGCTTTGTTAATGCCAGACAATTCTGTTTGGAAATACGAGGTGTGTTCCGGAAGGCTTACACTAATAATTAAATCTGCCAAGTAGATTGTTGCACCGCATCCTCTTATCATTTTATAACCATCCCTAGACATCATAATTCTCTTCCTTGGGCTTGGATTGCGGTTTTCCCACTCTTCTCTCGACGGTATCTTATACTATATTTTTTTCCCAAAAACTAATTCCTCTGTTTGTTTGTCACATTCTGCATCAAGCTGACAACCAGCTAGCCTGATCACCTTAAGAATGGCAAGATAAGCAAAGCTAGGATTCTTTCTATTCAGGAGTCCGTTAAGACTTAACCGTAAAGCGGTATGAGCGGTTTAATTTCTGCACATATGCATTTAATTGTCTCTAGCGCACTGGTTGGTGTATTCTGAGAGCTATTGTTATACCCATAAAACACTGGCATTGTATTTCTTCATAAATATTAAGTTTTGATACCGTTTTCAAAAACTTCCACCAGACTAGACCCCTATGTAATTATTGGTCTAATTACACTTGCATATATCTGGTGGATTGTTTTTAGTTTTAAACCTCAATTTTTAACTATCATACATCTATATGTCCGAAAAATTATAATGCACTTCGCTTCCAATTTTTCGGACATATCCAAAAATTTGTAATGTCCTTCGCATTTGTAATGGCCTTCGCTTTTGTAATGGCCTTCGTATTTGTTTCCAGAGTAGTGTTGTAACTGATCTACCAGGGTAAAGGTAGTGTTACCGATCCTTGCATACGAATGAGTCTTCTTGTTTTATGATTTAGTTTCTAAATTTTGTTTTTATGATTCTTGCCATTGTTTTCAGCAGGAAAGGTGTCAGACTAAAAGGTCTATATAGTTTTACTGAAGCATAAATATTTTTTCCCAGTTTTGGTGTAAATACTGCTTTTGATTCCTGCAAAATTTTTGGAATATAGCTCAGAACTAGACATGTTGTATACAACTTACTTACGGCTGGCAGCACTACACTGGTATATTGGAGGAGGACTGGGATCTTGATCTCCAAAAAAACTTTAAATAATCCTTTCGAATTTATTGTGCCTTAGTGGAATCCCTTGAAGATGAAGTATGATTCTCGTTATGCAGAATCACTGGCAATTCGAGTTGAAGTAATCTGAATCAGATTTCCTGCCTTCATCATACTCCAGAAGTGTTGGTTGTATATACGGTTTTGCAAAAATCTAGCGCAGTCTGAAACATTATGGATTTATTCAGTAAACTTTTTCCAAATTTGTCTCTTTGGGCTCTTCTTCAAATGTACTTATACTTCCAATTTTTTAAAATATGTTTTAACCAACTTCTTAAAATAAGTTGTTTTTTTTTCTTGGCTTTAAACATTAAATAAAAAAAGAAGAGATGAAAATGTTTTTTTTTTGGTTAATTATTTTATTTTAATAATTTTTTATTTCTGGTTTTGTAACTAGTTTACTTTTTAATATGATTTGTTTTAATATTTTTTAAAATATTCTTTAAAAAAAATAATTGTTCATCTGTAAATAAAAAGGAAAAGATTAAAACAGAAATAGTTTTTTTTTATAATTTTGAATTCAGAATAGTAATTGAATTTGTTAAAAATAATTTCATTTATTTTTTTATTAAACAAACTTATATTTTTTTTGAATAAATTTACTTTGTTATATGTTTTTAGTACAAATATTTTAGTTATTAGATATTATTCATTTTATTTTTAAATCTACATAAAACCTAATAATATAATTCTTTTTGTTTAACTTAAATAAATTTTATGTTAGAATATATTTTTTTATATATGATAAGATTTTATATATTAATAAACTTAGGGGTTTTTCTATGTATTAAGTATAAAGCCGACACTCATTATTCGAATTTTTGTTTATGTATTAAGTATAAAAAAGACACTTATTATTCGAATTTTTTGAAAAAGTTTTTAACGTAAATTATTTTGACCGTAGATTTTTTTAATGTAGTTATACGAACCGGTATTGAAAAGAGTTACCAGATTCGTAATTATTGTCTATTATAACTCTTTCTTCCAAAAGAGTAGGTGTTTTGTATAAAACCTTGTCCATTTTCTTTTCTTTTATTTTATACACAAAGAAATTTCAAAATGCAATTTGTAGTTTTTTCATAACTATATTTTAAAATTACAGTCAATTAACTGCAGTGGCCGATTACGGATAGTTTCAGAGACACTCGGAGACACTCTACTAAAGTATTCGATTGGAAACACTCGTCGTGTTAACATCGGTTTGCAGTTTAATCGAGTATTAAGAGAGTGAATAATTAATTGTAGCATAATCATTAAAAATTGATTTTAATAATATTTTAAAAATATTGGTTTAAAACTTATATAGATAACTATATCTTATACTTTACGCTATGAATGAATTTTTAAATAATAATGAAAATGTTATGAACAGTAATAAAAAAACAATTATAAGATAATTAAAGCTAGTGATGTGTCAGTAAGACTTAAAGCTATTAAAAATAAAACTATTACAAAATCTATAAAAATGAGTGTTAAAAATTTCACACTAAAAGTTGATAATGAAAGATTAAAACATGAACTGAAAATAAAAAAAAATAATAGCAATTAACAAAATTAAATATAAAAAGAATTATGTACCATTAACAACAGTATCTGGGGGACTAAGGATGTATGAAGCGAACATATAGCCTCTCGACATCAACTGTCAACCTCCACCTTCTCGTGGTAGATTCCCCTGTTTAAAACAAACGGAGGCTCTGACAACCGAGAATTGGCGGTATAACCATAGTAGAAAAAAGAAAGCTGGATTAAATAACCAGTGGAAATACCACGGCCCTCCAAAGATGGGGGTTGAGCATTAGGTTAACGCCCTTATCTCGTAAAAACCATTCAGTTCGACAACCAACAAATCCGCCTCGGATATTATATGAAAACTCACGGCAAAAACAACGGAAACGAATAAGGATTAATGATTTACAAATTGCAACTTGGAATGTTCGTACAATGTTACAAGCAGGAAAAATGGTAGAGATATCAAACGAAATATTAAAAAACAGCTAGCTTAGACATTGTAGCTTTACAAGAAGTAAGATTTAAAGGAAATGGAAGAATATATAAAAAAGAATTTACGCTATTGTACAGTCAATTTGGAACTGGTTTCATCATAAATAAAAAATTAAAGAAAGTCTCTTAGGTTTTGAACCCATTAATGAAAGATTGTGCAAAATAAGAGTGAGGGCGAAATTCCAAAATATATCAATAATTGCAGCACATGCCCCAACTGAAGAGAAAGATGATAGTGAAAAGGATATTTTTTATGATCAGTTGGAAAAACTATGTGAAGAAGTCCAAAAATATGATATATGTATAGTTTGTGGAGACTTCAATGCTAAAATTGGAAAAGAAGATTTTACTAAATCAGTAGCTGGACGATTTACATTGCATGATGAAACTAGCGAGAATGGAAAAAGATTATGTAACTTTGCTACTGCATACAACTTGATCATTAAGAGTACGTGTTTCGGTCACAAAAGGATCCATTTAGGAACTTGGATAGCGCCAGGAAGAAACATATTAAATCAAATTGATCACATTCTAATTTGCAAGAAATATGCATCTTCAGTGATTGATGTGAGAGCGTGTAGAGGTCCTAATTGTGATTCTGATCACTTTTTAGTAAAGGCAAAAATAAGGCAAACGACAGCAAATGTATCGTTAAATAGAGCAGAAAGAAAAATAAAATGGAATCTGGAAAAGTTTAAAAATAATGATATAAGACGCCAGTATGTAGATACATTAAGCACTGCAAGAAGATACGATAGTGATAGAGATGATTAAAAATGGTGGAAGAAAGTTACATGAAAATATACATGACCTAATAAAAATGGTATGGGAATGGGAGCAAGAGAAAATGCCTGATTCTTGGAATATTGGTATAATTAAACCAATATTTAAAAAAGGTGATAAACTGTCATGTAATAATTACAGAGGGATTACTCTTCTCAATATAGCATATAAGATATTCTCTAGCATTCTTCACAACAGAATTAATGTTTATGCGGAAGAAATAATTGGGGATTATCAAGCAGGGTTCCGTAAAGGACGTTCCACTTGCGATCAGATTTTCTCAATAAGACAAGCAATGGAAAAGTGTTATGAATTCAATATAGATTTATACATTATTTTCATCGATTTTATGCAAGCTTTTGATAGCTTGAAAAGAAGTGCGATTTATCTAGCTTTAGAGAAACTTGGTATACCTCACAAATTAATTAAATTGGTGAAAATGACGCTCGAAAATGCACAAGCAAAAGTCTCTATTGTAAACAATACAACGCAAGCTTTTGATGTAACATCAGGAGTAAGACAGGGTGACTCATTATCAACACTGCTGTTCAATTTAACACTGGAAGTGGTTATAGAAGGTATAATCGAAAGAGGTAGTATCATTAACAAATCAAGTCAAACGAACGCATTTGCTGATGATATTGCTTTGGTAGCTAGAAGAGAGGATATATTAAGAGAAAAATTCATAAAACTAGAAAAAGAAGGTGAAAAAGCTGGTTTAAAAATTAATAGAGATAAAACAATGATGACTATGTCCAGAAGTGAAAGAAAAAGAAATAGACAGAACTTTACAATAGGTGATTACAATCTTGAAGGAGTAAAGGAATTCAAATATGTAGGTGCACAAGTTAACAGCAATAATTCAACGAGCTCATGTATACAAGATAGAATACAAGCCGGTAATAGATGTTACTATGCCAACATGAAAATGTTACGATCAAAATTATTGTGCAGAAATGCAAAATTAATAATTTACAAAACGATTATTAGACCTGTTGTAACATATGGTTCAGAATCTTGGAGCATGACACAGAACGATGAAAATTCACTTATGATATTTGAAAGAAGAATACTACGAAAAATATTCGGTCCGATCAAGGTTAACGAAAATAATTACAGAATAAGAACAAATGATGAAATCTGTAACCTGATTAAAAACGCAGATATAGTAAAGTTCATAAAGGCGCAGCGAATAAGATGGGTTGGTCAGGTACAAAGAATGGAAAGCACGAGATTACCGAAAATTTTGTTAACCAGCAAACCAGATGGAGTAAGAGCGGTAGGAAGACCGAGAAGAAGGTGGATTGACGATCTTGAGCAAGATCTAAGAGCTATGTCAATAACAAATTGGAGGAGTACTGTGAGTAACAGAGATGTCTGGAGAAGAATTGTGAAGGAAGCCAAGGTCCACACCGGACTGTAGAGCTAATAATGATGATGAACAACAATTCCTGATCTCTTAGTAAAACGATTTTCAAGTGAAAATCGTTTTACTAAGAGATCAGGAATTGAAAGATGATAAAGTGCAGGATGAAAACATGGAAGAAGCTAATAACATTGACGAGTTTATAGAGGTCATAAAATCAAAAAACAAGCAAAAAAAAATTAGTTGTTAAAACAAATCAAAATGCAACACAACAAGAGCATCATACGGTTACATAAAAACGATTGACAATCGAATTTCAACATAAATAAACACAATTAAATACAAAACAATAAAACCGATGTAAGTCCCAAATAAAATTGCCGCCTTTGGTAATATTTGATCAAGAACCAGAGGAATTAAAAAAAAAATTACAAAAAAATTAAAAATTAATGATTTTTATGTCAATAGACTAACTATAAATAAGCACTTTATTGTACCTAATTGCATAGAAAAATTATCAATCAATAAAATCTTTATTAGATAGCTTAAATTGTAGCTTTTATACCTTTACTCCTGAAAACTATGGTAACTCAGTAACTATGGTACTGTGGGGTTTAAACGAAAAAGATGATCCAGAACACAATGTATTCTGGTGCAGATATTAGCTGAAAGTAATATAACTAATTTTTAAAAAAATATTTAGATAATCAAGTTATATCATAGGATAATATAAGAAAAGTGGAAATACGACAATGTAAACGTTGTCATAGATTTGAACACACTGCATTTAATTGCAATATGATTTATAGATGCGTAAAAGATTGTCAAGATCACCAGCCTGGGAAATGCCCGCTAGAACATGCTACGATAAATAAATAAAAATTATTCTGTGTTTTATGTAAAAATCATGGTCTTATAATGGTTGTCCAGTTTATATGAAATTTCAATCAGCCTTTCAAGCAAAGAGAGATGCGAATAAAGTAAAAATGGAAATGAAAGCAAGAATGTTTAAAAAATGTATATCACCCAAAAACCAAATTTCTGATATCATTCAGACAATTTTAAAAATAATGATAATACAAACAATATATTACTAAAAGTTCTTTAGATACAATTAATAATAAATTTAATAATATAGAACAAGTACTCAAACAACAAATACAGTATTGATTTGTTATATGATATGAAACAAATCGAATAATTATAATATTGTAGCTGGACATCTTAATGCTAAACATATAAGATCGCACAACGAAGATTACAATACTTTTTGTAGAGGAAACTTTTTGTACAGATGGATAGAAAAGCATGAATTTGTATACAAATTTAAATTAGTATCGACTAATAATTCAAACCAAGTAATTCATTTTTGGATATTTGTTTAATAGATCTGAGACTAAAAATATTAACATATACAAACAACTTAAATACACTTCCATAGGATAGTGATCATGATGCAGTTGTAATTGAAGTTAAACACCGTACTAATGATAATTTAATATTTGAGAATCAACAAAAATCACATATAAGGCAACCCTATGGATACAATTCCAAAAAAAAATTAGAAAGACACAATATAAGGTAAATGAACCAAACTTTGTACCAGATAACAGAAATTTATCCAATATGGAAATAGATAGCTATTTAATACTATTAAATGAAATTATAATGAAAACGATAAACACAGTCGTACCTAGAATGAAACCAATAAGTAGTACATACCAATCCATGCCAACTACATTAAAGAAATTACACAAAGAAAATAGTTTAATTTTAGCAGCTATGAAAAATATTTATAGAAAAAATCACAATACAAAAGATATGCTGTATATTAGACTACAATAAATTAAATAACATAAATACATTAATCAAACAAAATCTTAGATTATCAATTACTAATTTTTGGGAAAGTAAAATTTGAAAAATTATCCCATCCTCAAATTAATAAATTATTTAGATACAAAAATTTTAATACTATAGAAGCATTGTGATGCTATCATTAGATCAGCCGAAATTGATTGTGATGCTGTCATTAGATCAGCCGAAATAGATGAATAGATTTATAATAACCAATAAAGAAAATATATTGAATATTATTGGTGCGAAAATAAAAAAAAGTCACCTGCCTATAGAAAATACCACTTCTTCAAACCAAGATATTATTATTGAAAATTCAGTTTCAAACTTCGCTGAAGAAAAAATTACAGATAGACAAAATAATATAACTCTTGTAGATTTTAATAATGATATGAGAACTAGCAACTTAACTGAAAGTGAAACACAAAATAATTATTGTACATCTTTTTCAAAAACCAAATATATTTTTTGAAATCTTAATAATAAAGTATCGAGTGGTTTAGATAACATCCCTAATATTATATTAAAGAATTTACCAGAAAAAACTATTAGAGAATATTGCATATTATTTAATAACGCGTTAAACAATTCATATTTTCCTAATAATTGGCAAATGGCAAAAGTAATATTAATTAAGAAGACAGGTAAAAATACTTTTGATCCCAAAAGTTACAGACCAATCAGCATGCTACCTAATATTAGCAAAGTTTTAGAAAAAATTATTAATATATATTTAACAAAGATAATTTTAGAGAAAGAGATGGAAATCAGTTCGGTTTTAGAATTAAACACTCGACAATTCCTACCATAAATAGGGTCATATATGACATATGTTGGCATTTGAATAATAAAAAATGTGTTCGAGCTTGTCTAATTGATTTTGAGTCAGCATTTAATACATTGTGGACAAAGGGATTCATTTATAAATTAATAAACTACAACTATCCAAAAGAATTAATTAGAATTATCCAAGATATGATTGTAGAAAGAACTTTCATAGTTAATATGAATAATTACAACTCAAGTAAAATTTTCTACGTTTACAACGGTTTACAGCAAGTTACTGTGAATTCACCAATTTTATTTAGTATTTTTTTGAGTACACTATTGCATGAATTTAATAATAGCATTGTACCTAAATCCAGCATAGCTTTTGTTGATGATCTTGTTATATATGCAGCGGGAAAAAATTTGTCATAAATTCAAAATAATTTGCACAATATGTTTGATTGGGTATTAGCTTATGTTAACAATTAGAAAATGAAAATTAATTTTAGAAAAGTCATTTTATTCAGATCATGACTAGATAAAGCAAATTCGGAAGTGAGAAAGAACTGGAGAAAATTTCTTGATCATTTGGTCCAAGATGACTTTTCGTGTACGATAACTAATTTGGAATAAAATAAATCATAATAAAATAAATCAGTTTATTTAGAAAGATAGTGTGATAGTTATCACGGAGTTGCAGTATGGCTTCAGTCGTTATGAAAAAATATTGTATCATTAACACAACAGGTTTCAGTTTAGCTTTATTACAGCGCATGTCAAAGTTATTCGATTATTTGATAATAAAAACATTATTTGTAATGTTTTGTTAGACTCTGGTTCGCAGATGTCGTTTGTTACTGAAGCTTTAGTTCAAAAATTAAAATTAAAGCGTAAAATTGGTAAAATATCAGTATCTGTTTTATCTTGTGCAGGAACTGACTATACCAGAGGTTGTTCATTAAAGCTGTTGTTAGTGTTTCATTAAAGCTGTTGTTCCATTAAATGAAGCTGCACGACAAGTTCGAAATTTGTATACAAGTGTACTTCAATTTATCTCGTCAAAAAATATCAGATCAATTTATAAGCTTTTTTGTTCTAAAAAAGTTGATATATTATTGGGATCTGCGCAAAAATTTGCGTTAAGCACGTTAACTAAAAACATCACGATTACGTTGAGGATCCACATCGATTTGATCAAGTTGGTCATTGCTTGATTTAAAGGTTTCTGCACGACCTATTTAGAGTGTTCTTTAATGATACCTTTATGTTGATCGTTAACGGTTTGTAAACGATAGATATGGCTTTAATGTTTAGCGTGTATACCAATTATTTTAGGTAGAGCTAATTAATTTATCTCATATATTTATTTGTATAAAAACTATATTTATTAAAATCGTAACTGTTAAATTTACGTTATTTTTCATCAACATCTTTTAATTGAACATTGTTTATTTATTAAGGCGGTAGATGTTAATTTTATGGTAAGTAATGGAATAATACAATAACTTGTAATGGAATAATTTTTTATTATTAATTAAACTGTACTTTTTAAGAATATAACATTTTTATATGTAAAAATTATATAAGTATTAAGCGCGTGATTGACGTTGTAACAAACTTGATGCCAAAAAAGGAATGAATTATATATTTTTTGTGTGCAATTTTTAATAAAAAGCTTTAGATTCAATTTCCCTATTTATTAATTTCCCTGTTTATTTATTTTTACATTCCTTATTTATTTAATTTAGAATATGCTTGTTTAATTTATTTATTTAATCTATTTATTTACGTTAATGTTATTTATTTATTTAGTAACTATATTGAATTAATTTAGGAAATTTAGATAATTTTAGAAAAGCATCACGAATTAGGAAAGTTAGATAATTTTAGAAAAACTTGTCACGAATGAAATTTTAGTGGGGTTTTGATTATGCGTCCCTTACTAGAATTGTGAACTGGAAGGGATTTATTGAAAGTGACGCTTTTCTTTTTTTTATCTCGTTTATCCACATTTACATTAACATTTTTGTGATTATCACATATTCTTTTATTGATTATATCTTGGTTAACATTTGTTTCAATATCATTTTTCTTGTTTAATTCATTTGGTAAATTTAATTCTTCATTTTCAATAAATGCCGCTTTAAGACGATCGACAGCTACTTCTTGCTTTTTTTCGCGAATTTTAATTATGAAAGTTGACGTTTTTCTTTTTAAAACTTCGAATAGACCATCGTAAGGAGTGGTGGAGACAGTGCATCGTTATGTAGAAAAACATGTGTACAGATATTTAAATCTTTCTGAATAAAGGTTTTTCGACGTGTATTGTGATTTGCGGCTTCGACTGGTGATAAGTTTTCGAAAATGTTTTTTAAGTTTTTTACATATTGGGATTGTGGAACTACTATCTTTGTTGATTCCAAAAAATCGCCTGGTAACCGTAAGGTAGCTTTACCGTCTTCTTTTAATGTCGAACGATGACCTAATAAAATGTTTGGCAACAATCAACCCCATTGTTAGATTTGTTGCATTTCAGAGCATATTTAATAGTTCTGTAAACTCGTTCGATCATTCCGTTGCTTTGCGGATGATACGAAGTTGGTTTATAATGTCTAATCCCTAATAATTTTGATAATTCGTTGAATAATAACGAAGTAAACTATGTACCACGGTCAGTAGTGGTATCCCGAATCGTGAAATCCACCCTGACATAAGTGACTGCTACTGTTTCAGCAGAAATATCATTGATGGGGATAACCTCCGGCCATCTGGTAAAACGATCTATACAAGTCAGGGAATAATTATAACCACGTGATGTTGGTAAAGGACCAATTAAATCGATATTAATGTGGCTGGACCGTTGATCTGGGATTAAAAATTTAGTTAAAGGACTTAAATACGATTTATTTTCGACTTTTGACATTGAATGCATTGTTTGACAATCTTTATTGATATTTGGCCATACAAATCTTTCAGTTATTAATTTTGATATGGATTTGATGCTTGGATGATTCAGATTATGAATTAATTTAAAATATGCTTTACGTAATTTAAGCGGAATGAACGGTCGAGTTTTATTGTTTGACGTATCGCAATAAATTGTATGACTCGTTATTGTTTGACGTATCGCAATAAATTGTATGACTCGTATGTTAATTAGTTTCATATTTAAAACTTTATTATCGTCTGGTAAATATTACTTATGTTGATGTGTTACTTTTTTTGGGTGAAACAGTTAAAAGTAAAGGAGTGTGAAGGTGAGTTAATTAGGAAAAATAAAGTAGGTTATAAGTGTTTGGAGGATGAGAAGAATAGGGAAAGATTTTTAGGCATAGTAAAGGAAAGTTGGGATTGTACGGGTGTTGAAGTACATTCAGAATTAGATGAAGATAACAAAGTTTTGGAGGAGAATTGTCAAAATAGTAATAGGGCAATTAAAAAGGAGGTAGAAGACGAAAAATGTAAAGAAGGTACGTTTAATGAAGTCATGGAATTCAAGGAACTTGACGAAGATAATCAGATTGTCAAGGGAAGAGAAATTGATTCTTCATTGAAAGTAGACGGAAGTTCATTGGATAATGAAAGCGGAATAGCACGTGTAGTTAAGGTTGTTCTACCAGCTCGTACGGAGAAATTTATTACATTGAAAACACAAAAACATGAAGAATATCTGTGTAAAGCTCAAGAACTACAACAAGGGGTAAGTCACAGCATTGTAAAATCGACGAACAAAAGTGTTACAGTTAGTATAGTTAATATTAATTGTATAGATGTTGAATTGGGGGTTGTGGAACTAAAATTGGTGCCCCTGGAAGAATTCACGTTAATTCCAATGAATGATCGAGATAAATTTGAAAGTAATTTAATAAAAATTGAAATAAATAAAATGAATAGGATAGGTGGAAATGGATTAGGTACCGTTGGGGTTAAAATTTTGTTAATGGTTTACTCTCGAACGAGAAAACTGTGACGGACTGGACAGTAAATGAAAATCAAAAGAAAAATATTTATATAAAAAATGGAACGAAAATGGTCTAATGATATATTTCCCATATTAAATACTAATTTTATACTAATCACTAATAATATTAATTCTATATTTACTAATTTTCATTTGTATTTCCCATACTAACAATTATTCTTAATAATTGTTTTGTTTTTGTTTTTGTCCGGCCTGGAACATTAAATAAAGAAAAAGAGATGAAATTTCTAAAGGAAAAGAGATGCATATTTGGTTGTTATTTAAAATTAATTTTTTTTTTTTTTTTTAGTTTTATAAAAATAGTTTAGTTTTAGTATGATTTGTTTAAATATAATATTTTACAAAAATTGTCAAACATATATATAATTGGTATCTAAAACAAATTTTTTTTTTTGCTTTTGTATTCGGAATCGTTATTAAATTTATAAAGAATAATTTAATTTTCTTTTAATAAAGAAAGACTTAGTTTTTTTTATAAAGGATAAGATTTTATATGTTCATAAATTTAGAGTTTTTATATATATAACAATTGTAATACCAGTACTTATTACTCGAAATAATTTTTTTTTAACGTAAATTTCTTTTAAACGTAGATTTTTGTTTTCACGTAGATTTTTTTTAAAGTAAATATACAGCCTTGTGTAGAAAAGAGTTACGAGACCCAAAATTATTTGTGTCTTGTAACTCTTTCTTCGAAAAGGGGAGGTGTTGTGAATAAAACAAGTCACCCTGTTTATTTTTTTTCTTTTATATTATTTATTTTATTTACAACGGAAATTGCAAAATGTAATTTCTAGTTTTTTTAATTTAAATTAAATTAAAATATGATTATTAAGCTTACGCGACCAAAATTATTTTTTAAATTCGAAGTCATTACCTGCGGTGTCCGGTTACGGATATTTTCAGGGAAACGCAGAGACACTCAACTTAAGTAATTAAATATAACTTATGTTGATATGATAAAAAAAAATAATTTTGATCGCTGAAAAAGACATAGGCATATAATTAATTAATTGATTCAAAGAAGTTAAGTTGATAGTAAAGTTTAAAGGAAGAACATCGGTTCGTGAAGTTCTTCTGAAAGTCAAGCAAATATCATAAGCGTAGTTAATTAAGTTAAAATTCATTATTTTCTAGTTAATTTTTAATCGGTAATTATTATTTAAGTTTTAAATAAAATATATTGAATTTGTTAGATTAAATAAATAAATAAATTTTGTAATTGTATTTAATTCTGAAAAGTGCGTTTTATTTATTGATTTCATAAAACAATATTGTATATTTCAATATAATTATACAACATGTTGTTATTAATGTTTTTAATTCATTGTCTCTATTCTGTTCGTTTTTCAATTGCTCATAATCGAGTGTATCAATTTCTGATATTTCTGGATTTTCTATACGTGAAGACATATCAGCTATTACATGGTCATGTCCCGAAATATGGTGGATATCGGTGGTAAATTGTGCAATGAAATCGATGTCTTAATTGACGCGGAGTACATTGATCGAAATTTTTATTAAACATTGAAAATCAGCGGATTATGGTCCGTGTAAATTGTAAAAACGCGACCTTCAAGTTGAGTACGAAACCGTTTAATTGATAGATAAATATCAAGTAATTCGCGGTCGTAAACGCTGTATTTTTTTAAGCATCAGTCATACGTTTAGAATAAAATCCGAGTGGTGTTTGTTTATGGTCTATATTTTGATTTAATGCTGCACCAACACGGAAATTAGATGCGTCGACGAATAATTTTAGTTTAGAGTTAGTGCATGGATGTGCTAATAATGCTGCATTTTTATGGATGTGCTAATAATGCTGCATTTTTAGTGCATGGATGTGCTAATAATGCTGTATTTTTTTTAAAAGCAGCTTTAGCTTACTCATCCCATTCTATTACAGTTTTATCGTTTTTCTTACTTCCAACAGTTAACTTTTGTAAAGTGCCTTGTGATTCAGCAGCGTTCAGAATACAAAGACGAAAAAATTTAACGACGCGATAAATTTACGTAAATATTTTGAATAGCATCGATTTTTTATCATCAATTGGTCTGATGCCATTTTCGTTTATTGTAAAACGGAGAAAATTTTTATCGGATTTCCCGAATTCGCATTTAGAAACATTAATTTTAAATCCATGTTCGCGAAAACGTTCGAATACTATTCGTAAATGCTGTAAATGATCATCGTGGCTTTTGGACGTAACTTCAATTTTAACCATATGCTCGAAATCCTTTTTGGCCGATTCATATTTTTCGGGTGTCAAACGTCGCGGTTTTGCATAAACTGGTGCACCTTTAGTTTCTATGTGATGGTACACGCCTGCTGTTAAATTTTTGTTGTCCACAGTATTATAATTTGTAGGAATTATTAAATCGTGGAATTCGTTTATTAATTCTTCGTAATCGGAATTGTAATAAACCGTATTATCTTTACTAATGATTGTTATGTTGATTTCGTTGTTAGATACTTTTGCAATTCAACCGTTTGTTTTAATATTGGTAATTGAATCAATTAATTTACTATTTCTTAAATCGACTAATAACCTGAAGTGAAAAAAATCAGCTCCGATATTTGGCTTAGTAACTTGGGCGATAATTCGACATTACGATGTAAACCTAATGTAACTGATAACTGACCGAAAGTTTTGATACGAGTATTATTGGCAGCGTATAGCTGTGTTGCACTACTGCTTTTTTTATTTTTATCTTTAACAGATGGTGGAATAATTGATAAATCTGACCCGGTGTCTATTAAAAAATGAAATTTGGATGATTTATCATAAATGAATAAGCGGCTTGAAGTAAGTTTCTGCCGCCATAGTAAACGGCGAATTCAGTTTTTTGATGTCTTTAAATTCGGTGTTAAATTTACACCAATTACGTGCATTTTCTTTAAATTTTAAATGATACCAGCATTGTTCGTAATCTTTTTTATCGTTTGTATTCGTTGAATTATCACAAGATTTATAACTTCGGTTGTTAGAACTAGGACGATGATGTGAACGTGACCGATTAATAAATTTTCTTGTCATATCTTCGACTCTTTTTGTTAATTCAGCTATTTGAGCTACTAATTCACAAATTTTTCCTGAATTAAAATTTAATTTATTTGTATCTACTGAAAATTTAGCTATCTAATTCGGCTGAAGCCGAAGTGTGAAAATTTAATCAATCGTTTATGTTATCAGCTGTTTGTGCTTTTTCGTCCAGACTAATATTAATTGATGCGGTAATTGCCTGAATTGTTTCCGGTAATGTAGATGACCATAAAGTTTCTAATATTCTGTAGGTAACGATTCCTTTCGATATTTTTCGATTCATTTCGACATTTGTCTTAATAACGCGGACGGTTTTCTGTCCCCTAAGTATTTGCCTTGAAGTAATTGTGTTAAACGTTTTTCATCTGAATGCTGATATTCTTTGATCAGAGTAGATTTAAAAATATCGTATTTATTTTGTGGTGGATCGCGAATAATATAAACGACAACCTCTAAATATTTTGGGTCAAGTGACGAAACAATAAGATGAAATTTGGTTTGATCCTGAACTATTTTATTATTTCTAAATTGAGCTTCGATTTGGTGAAACTAAAGAGCGAGTTTATCGGAATAAAAAGGTGGTATTTTGAAGCTACTTTAAAAACTTTAGCTTGTTATTGTATTTGTGGTTGAATATTATTATTGTTCGCGTTTATATCCACAATCGATTGTATTTAAATTGTTGTATTTATTCAACAAAATTTTGATTTCGTTATGCATTTGTAGACCGTTCCCAGTAATTTCGTTTTCAATATCTATTAAACTTCTATTAAATATTTATTCTCACCATTTGAATTTTTTATCAATATATTAAATACCGATATTAAATGCAATTATACTAAATGAATTATAAAATAAAAATTATAAAATAATTAACATACTTCATATGATTGTCATTATTCAATTAATTATAATAATTCATACGATTATTGATGTTGAATTTATAAAATAATTTATTTATTTAATCTATTTATTTACGTTAATGTTATTTATTTATTTAGTAACTATATTGAATTCACTTAGGAAATTTAGATAATTTTAGAAAAGCATCGCCACAAATGATATAGAAAGCCTATTAAAAGAAATTAAAAAATAAATAGCAAAAAAGAAATATTTTTTTAAACATTTTTTTAAATTTTATTTTTTTAATTATATTCTTATAATTCGTGATAATATGGAACTCTTGCTTGTATGTTAATATTAAAATGATATTATTATTATTACTATTATAAATACATTTTAGTTACATGGTTTCCTTAAGATTCGAACCGACAACCTCAGGTGTTTGTAGTTGTATACAACATCTTCTATGAACCTTATTTCTTTTACTATTTCTAGTATGTAATAACTAAAGTTGAAATAATCTAATTCGGTGGATGAAGTTCGGTTCCTGGCCGGGAAAAACACTTTTTTCATAGTTTTTAATTTTTTTAAATAATTGTTTTTTAGTGCGCATATGTATATATTTTTTTGTTAATAGGCACGTAATGAAACTAATTATGCATATTATTTAACGTTGTCAGAAAAATTAATCTGTTTTCGGAGAAACGTGTCTTAAAATTTAACATTATTTATTGATTGTGTACTATCGTTATGCCAGGTGTATAATTTCACAATGATAAATAAAGAAAAATCTATATATGTCTTTGTAGATAGTTTTATAACGTTGTCTACAACTATCTATAGCTAAAGGTGCATAAAGGCAAATACTATAACTATATCAAGAAATACAACATAGAAAAATGGCTAAAGGTCCATAAAGGCAAATTCTATGTCAAGAAATACGATATAGAAATCTTAATCGAGCTTAAGGATCCATAATAGAACGTTATAAAACGTAAACTACATATATAGGCTAATAAAACTACTTGAAGACTGCTTGCCCGGTTAACGACTGTAACATATGGTACATCCAATGCACCGTTTTTAGCAACACGTTGTTTAAAACAAATTGGTTTAAATTGTAAGAATTCAAATCCCATAGTTTCAAATGCTATTATAAATAACTTTCATGTGGATGATTTTATTTGTGGTTCAAACAATGTTGAGGATGCAGTAAAGTTACAAAAAGATGTTTCACAAATTTTAAGTAGGAATGGTTTTCCCCTAAGAAAATAGGTTTGAAATTCACCAGAAGCAATAAAAGAGATTTGTGGTATCCCAGCTACCAATTTAATTAGTTGGAATGAAAATCAAATATGTGTAAAAATATTTGGTTTATATTAAGAACCAAAAAATGGCTATTTCACATTTAAGGTAAATGTCAATAATTTACAATGTTCAAAAAGAAACATTCTTTCAGAAGCTTCAAAAATATTGATGCAGTAGTTTGGAAATTGTCAAAATCAGTTGCTGATAAGCAAATGGTTGAAAGTGAAGAAAGGAAAATTACTATAAATACGTTTGTGATAAAAGGAACAAATGGTACAATCATTGTTATTGTTAATTCTGGAATATATGTTGACGGCAGGAAATTTGATTCAGCTGAAGAATCACTTGCAATTCTGCTGGAGTCTAACTTTCTATAATTTCTTGACAATACGCATAACGAGAATCGCGTTTCACGTTCAAGGGACTCCAGGTAATCCACATTGAAGGATTATTTACTCGAGGAAAGGTTATTTTGTGCGATCAAGACGTTACCCAGTCCTCCTCCAATATGCGAGTGTCGTGCTAAAAAGTATTAAAGTATCAAAATCGCTCGACACTAACAAAAACTTATTTTTAAAGAACAAAATTTTTTTTTCAAAAATGGAGAAGCATGATATAATAATTATTAAAACACCTTTCGAAAATAACAAACTATGATTTTCCAAATATGATATTTTTACAAAAGTGAAGAAGCAGGACATCAAAAGTTTTAAAAAGTCAACACCATCAACTCCGACATTTCCAAAAATTTAATTTTCCAAAAAAATATTTTTTTTCCCAAAAGTAAATAAATATTGTTTGTTTTACCTCCAGCGTGCGGGATTCATAGTAGTGTGGCCGTCTAACCCACTAAAACACCTGTCTTAACATAACTTACCTATCCTAAGAATTGGTTTTACTACGTTTTATTAACCTCTCTTTGCATGACCTTATCTTGTAACTAATAAGCAATTTATTTATGTTAGTGTTGGTTTTACTTCGTTTTATTATCCTCTATTTGCATGACCTTATCTTGTAACTAATAATCAATTTATTAATGTTAAAATAATACTCTTGTTATTTTCAGGATTTGTAAGATAAATTCTATTTTATTTGTTTATATTTGTGCTAGTTCAAAAGGTTTGGCCCTTTTGAGCCTACTTGTTGTATCAGTGTTGTCTAATAGTTTTATAGCCTCAACATTCGCGTGCTATTTTAGTCTTTCTGCAATATGTTTTATTTCTTTTGCATTTTTGTGATCCCTATGCAGATCTCTGTTTCTTATGTACCAAGGCGCATTAACTATATTCCTTAATACCTTATTCTGAAATCGCTGAATTATGTTTCAGGTTCTTGCTTTGGTACATCCCCATAGCTGTCCATATGTCCATATTCATTTCAGTACTTGATTGTATTTATTTCTTTTGCATTTGTATGCCATTTGTAATGGCATACAAATGCAAAAGAAATTCTTCCTAGTAGCCAGTATATTTTTTGTATCGTAGTCCTAGTTCTTCTCTTTTCTTTTTCACGTGTGATTTCCATTAAATTCAAAGTCATTACCTGCGGTGTCCGGTTACGGATATTTTCAGGGGCACGCAGAGACACTCAACTTAAGTAATTAAATATTACTTATGTTGATATGTTAAATAAAAATAATTTTGATCGCTGAAAAAGACATAGGCATATAATTAATTAATTGATTCAAAGAAGTTAAGTTGATAGTAAAGTTTAAAGGAAGAACATCGGTTCGTGAAGTTCTTCTGAAAGTCAAGCAAATATCATAAGAGTAGTTAATTAAGTTAAAATTCATTATTTTCTAGTTAATTTTTAATCGGTAATTATTATTTAAGTTTTAAATAAAATATATTGAATTTGTTAGATTAAATAAATAAATAAATTTTGTAATTGTATTTAATTCTGAAAAGTGCGTTTTATTTATTGATTTCATAAAACAATATTGTATATTTCAATATAATTATACAACATGTTTTATATTTCAATATAATTATACAACATTAATGTTTTTAATTCATTGTCTCTATTCTGTTCGTTTTTCAATTGCTCATAATCGAGTGTATCAATTTCTGATATTTCTGGATTTTCTATACGTGATGACATATCAGCTATTACATGGTCATGTCCCGAAATATGGTGGATATCGGTGGTAAATTGTCCAATGAAATCGATATGTCTTAATTGACGCGGAGTACATTGATCGAATTTTTTATTAAACATTGATACCAGCGGATTATGGTCTGTGTAAATTGTAAAAACGCGACCTTCAAGTTGAGTACGAAACCGTTTAATTGATAGATAAATATCAAGTAATTTGCGGTCGTAAACGCTACATTTTTTTAAGCATCAGTCATACGTTTAGAATAAATTAGTAATTGAGTATCTAATCCATAACAGAATCAATCAAAAGCCACGTGTTAATTTGGTCAAAAACGTGGACTCAAGAAAGATACTGATAAATTAATTGGATCAGCGAAGTCAAGCATAAGGGAGATATAGTTAGTATGTCGTCATTAAAATAAGAAACTAGTAAAGAATAAACAGATACATACAAACAGAATAAAAAAGAACAAAATATCTTAACCCTTAAGCTTGACTTCTTGCACTTTGTCCACATGCTGAGAAAATTTTACTATCTGCATTGGATTAAGCTCTGATGTTACCTACACCAAAAGAAACAATCAAGTACAAATATGAATTAGATACAACTGCTTAGTACAAGCAGTTAAAAAGATAAGTAAATAAATAACATAAAATAGTAAACAATAAATAATTTATTGAATATTGGTTAGAAAATTGAAAAATAAATTTCGATATTTTTTTTTAAAAAATTAATCACCTTACAATAGTTAAAACTATAAAAATTAAACATGAATTAGCAGGTTACCACTTGCATCGTGGTTCACAATTCTAAAAAGAACGCTACTACTTCCCTTCGCCGTCACCAGCTAATTCAAGTTAGTCAAAAGGTAATTTAGATAGAACTAAAGTTAGTTCTAAAAGTCTGAGAAACCGCGTCGATCTCCGAAACCAAAAAAAAAAAAAAAAAATAAGAACAATAGGAATATAAGTTCCATAGTCAGAAAAAAAAACAAAAAATTTTTTTTTTAATTAAATAATAATAAAAGATACAAGTAATGCTTGAATGAACTGGCTACCACATGCATCAGGTTTCACAATTCAGTGAAGAATGCTACTACTTCCTTCCGCTGTCACCAGTTAATTCAAACAAAAAAATAATACATAAAATATAAAAATAAATAAATAAAGAAATTTAAGAATGTAATTTATGTTGGGAATCATGCATAGTGCAATCGTCAAACATAAAAAATTGCAGGACAAAAATACTTATGAATTAAGTAAGTAATCATGCAGAAGGAGTTAATGTAATAGAAAAAGCCAGGTATTGAAGAGACAAGTATTATGGACATTTTAAAGCACGTTTCTGCACGAGTTTGCTGACACTAATGTCAAATTTTGAAGAACTGTTGTTTACTTCCCGCAACATCCTAGAAACCGGCTCATTCATTCTGTAATCAGTACGATGGAAGCGTATCTGGAAAAGTGAGACCGATCTAAGAGAACGAGCATTGATATTAAAGTTTAACCGTTCAAGAAGGAAAGGAGATTCTACAGATCACGAAATGACTTGGTGTATGAAAATAATATCAGCTATTTCACGGCGCCTATGTAGAGATTGAAGATCCAGTAGTTTAAGACGATCTTCATAGGGGAAAGGTTGAATGAGTCAACCCAAGATAGCCCCCGAAGAGCAAACCTGACGAACCTACGTTGAACTGATTCAATTTTACTAATATGTACTTGTTGATACGGGAACCAAACTTGGCTAGCATACTCGAGAATCGGTCTAACAAAAGTCATGTAGAGAGCTCTAGTGACGTATGGGTCAAAAAACTCCTTAGACCAACGTTTTACAAATCCAAGCGTAGAGTTGGCCTTATTCACAATATTATCAAAATGGGAGTGAAAGTTTAATTGACTGTCGCAAAGAATACCAAGGTCACGAATGGTCGTAACTCTCTGGACAGACTCACCATTAAGATAATAATTACGTGCTGCAAAGGAATTACGTTTGCGACTAAAAGTAATACTCTGGCATTTGCCGACATTAAGTTCAAGGAAGTTTTTTGAGCACCATAGCGAAAAGTTGTTTAAATCTTCTTGAAGGATAGTACTGTCAGATAAGGTCTTAATTATCCTGTATATTTTCATATCGTCAGCAAATATATTAGTTTCTGAAAGCTTAATTATTGACGAAACATCGTTTATTGTTAAAATAAAAATTATTGGGTCAAGGTGGCTACCCTGCGGCACACCAGACATAGCCGCAAATGAATCAGATTGAGCGGACCTAAATAGAACCTTGTATTTCCTATTAATAAGATACGACTTCAACCAATGTAAAAAGCAAGGGGGAAAACCAAGAGTTTGAAATTTAAAGAGAATAAGATTATGTGATAACTTATCAAATGCCTTACTAAAGTCAGTAGTAATAGCATCTACTTCATAACCAACTTCCATAGCGTTTAAGCTGTTGGAGACAAATTCCGTTAAGTTTGTAGTCGTGGACCTGCCTTTCAACCCGTGTTGTTTAGGTGAAATCAGGGATTTACAGTGAAAGTAGAGGGTATCGTAAACTATACTCTCGAAAAGTTTGGGAATGCAAGATAACTTAGCAATAGGCCTATAATTCTCGATTTCCGACGTTGACCCTTTTTTATGTACTGGGATAACAAATGAATCTTTCCAGAGACTTGGAAAAATCCCCGCCGACAGTGATCTTTGAAAAAGAGTGGTTAGTGGTTGAGCTAAATTATCCATGCACCGCTTTAGAACTATAGCAGGCAGGCCATCAGGACCAGAAGAACAATCTTCTTTCAATTTACAGATTTTGTCAACAACAGTATGATATTCAATACTAATGGAAGAAAAAGAAGTCTGAGCAGTGTTGCTCAAATAAGAAAAATAAGAAACGTCAGGTACTTGACCAACATCAGTAAAAGCTTCTCTGAAGTAACCAGCAAAAAAGTTCGAAATAGATTTTGGATCATTAGATGCTCGATCCTTAAATTTAAAAGTTGCTGGATAACCATCTGTTTTCTTTTTTGAATCAATGAACTTCCAAAATTTTTTTGGGTCCGCAATAATATCAAATTGCATTTGATTAATGTAGCTATCGTAAAGTCTCCTAGATAAGTCCGAGAATAAGTCAGATGACTCAGAATAAGCCTGAAAAGCATATTCGGATCTGGTGATTAAAAATTTACGCCATAACTTATTTCTTTGATTTCTTTATACCAAGGAGGCGAAATCGATGAGCTACTAAAACCAGATACAGGAACAGATTGTTCAATACATTTAAAAATTACATGGTAAAAATTCGTGATTGTTAAATCAAAATTATCTCCTGCACTTAGGATTAAATCAAAATTTATATTGCGAAGTAAGTCGTTTAACTTACCGAAGTTAGCTTTACGAAAATTGAAGCGGAAGACATTTTCGTACGCGTTTTGGATAGAATTATTCCTATAAAACAAAGTAATTGATAAGGGAGGATGAAAAGCATCAATGACAGACATTGGAAACTCTCTTCAACAACACAGTTTTGATTGTCGGTCGAAAAGACAAGATCAAGTTGTCTATTAAGATTATTTTTAATATTACTAATCTGAAATAGGCTACTATCAGATAAATGATCAACAAATAATGTCTCAGTTGAAGAACAAACATTAGATGCAACAAAATATGTTTCGCCATCTGATCCGACCCAAACCAGCCTTGGTAAATTAAAATCACCGACAATCAATAAATCATCACTCGTATCCATAGCGCAATGTACGAAATCGACGGCGCTTAAGAAGAGCTGGTAAGACTCAATGGAGCTAACGGGGTGTATATAACAGTTGAGAACATAAATATTCCGGCGCTCACAAGATAACCTAACACATATAACTTCAATATTAACAGTACCAGGAATATTGATGAGAGAAGCGTCATATTTAGAATGAACCGCAATAAGAACCCCACGCCCCACAGAATGAACACCATCCCCACGAAAAACGTTGAATTCCGCCGTAAAAAGTTCATTATCATGAAAACTGTCATTCAGATTAGTTTCAGTCAAAGCAAATACGTCAAATGGAAGTACGTGTGATTTATGAAATACATCGGCCGATTTCGTACGAAGTCCCCTTACAATTTGATAGTAAAGGGACAAACAATTTAGTTTTTTGGAGCCGCCAGCATAGACTTCGCCTGAACTCTAGTATTGTTAAATCGAGAATGCTTGAATTCTTTATAAAAAACTCCAAGCGGCCACGAAACGGGGTTCATAATAATATCAAAAAATTCATCCGGGACACTAATTTTAAATCATGCAACGTGAGCTGCTGGTTTGCTAATTTTAAGCATTTAAAAGTACTACAATTAATGTCCAGGTTCAAACACTTAATATAAGCTAGCACCTCTTCCGATGTAGTATCAGGGTGAAAGCGCGAACAAAAAATTAATTTAGGACGTGACACAACCCGAATATGAGGCCGTAACGAAGTGCGTGAAGAATTAGAAGTAGAAATAGAAGTAGAAGTAGGAGTAGAAGTAGAAGTAGAAGTAGAAGTAGAAGTAGAAGTAGAAGTCGAAGTAGAAGTAGAAGTAGAAGTAGAAGTAGAAGTAGAAGTAGAAGTAGAAGTAGAAGTAGAAGTAGAAGTAGAAGTAGAAGTAGAAGTAGAAGTAGAAGTAGAAGTAGAAGTAGAAGTAGAAGTAGAAGTAGAAGTAGAAGTAGAAGTAGAAGTAGAAGTAAAAGGAGAAGTAGAAGTAGAAGTAGAAGTAGAAGTAGAAGTAGAAGTAGAAGTAGAAGTAGAAGTAGAAGTAGAAGTAGAAGTAGAAGTAGAAGTAGAAGTAGAAGTAGAAGTAGAAGTAGAAGTAGAAGTAGAAGTAGAAGTAGAAGTAGGAGTAGAAGTAGAAGTAGAAGTAGAAGTTGAAGTAGAAGTAGAAGTAGAAGTAGAAGTAGAAGTAGAAGTAGAAGTAGAAGTAGAAGTAGAAGTAGAAGTAGAAGTAGAAGTAGAAGTAGAAGTAGAAGTAGAAGTAGAAGTAGAAGTAGAAGTAGAAGAAGAAGTAGAAGTAGAAGTAGAAGTAGAAGTAGAAGTAGAAGTAGAAGTAAAAGTAGAAGCAGGAGTAGAAGTAGAAGTAGGATTAGGAGTAGGAGTAGGAGTAGAAGTAGAAGCGGAGATGTATCTTGAATTAGGCTTAGATTTAGACTTAGATATAGGGTTAGGCTTGGAAATAGTTTTAGATTTAAGAATAGGATTAGAAATTGAAATTGAGTTTGAATCAGACAAAGAATTAGACGCAAGTCGTGATGCAGCAATCTCATCCTGCAAAGAGATGTTATTATCAAGGGAATTGTTAACATTAATAGGTAACATAAGTCTTGATTAAACTTTGCAGAATGAGGTCGATGGGTCATCAATCGCCGAAAGTACCGCGCTCTGAATCGGAGAAATATTGTTAGAACTTGTAATCAAACTAAAATTGTCGAAATCACTAAGCAGCTTACAAACGGATTTATTAACTTCTGCGAAGCATTTAGTGAGGTTTGATTCAGCTTCGAGAAGACAACAGTTGTTAGTTGACATAGATTCATTAACTAATTTAATGTCTGCTGATGTTTTACCGAGCTTAGATGTTAACGACATAATTTTGCTGGAAATGTCTTCCAGCACAGTAGTCTCTATATTTACGAGCTGCTTATCCACTCTTGAAAACTTTTTCGCGTTATCAAAACCGTTACTAGCAATGGACCGAGTGTTAGCATCGACATTTTTGTCAATTTGCTCTATCAAAGAAGTAATGTCGGTGACATTATTAGCTAACACAAGCAATTTCTTTTCAATATTAAAAAAACCGTTCGTTAGAGGATTCCACGCTAAATTTAATAGAATCGACCGTAACCGCAAGCTTCTCAATTAAATCACTATTGCGGTTTAGAAGTGAAAAAACATTGTTGTTTTTGCAGTCTCCACAAATGAGAGACAATCGTTTTAAAATATCAAATCTAATTTTCGGAGACGATCTCTCCGATTGAAAAGCAATCATCTGTCCGCAAAAACAACAACGAGAATCCATCGTTAATGTAATAATAATAATAAAAAAAAAAAAAAAAAAAAAATAACAAATAAAAAAATAATAAATAAAAAAAATAAAAAATATACGATAAATATAAATATAAAATATAACTTAAAAACACCAAATACACAAGAATATGGTTAATGAACAATTAATTATAAAATTAGGTGTAATGACCGACAGTAAAAAATTAGGTAAAAAAAAATTCGGCGTAGTGACCGGACCTAATTTTAAGAATATAAAAGAAATAGAAAAATACTTATCTCTGCAATACCCACACACACAAATAAATTATATTAAATGGACAAAAAACAATATTGTTCTCTTGAGAACTCGAAACACTGGTAAAAATAATAACTAAAAACCGAAATTAAAACAATGGCTAACGATCTAACAAATAAAAGAATAGTTGATTTTAAATATTTTACTTATTTTTTTTTTTTTTTTCTTTTTCTTTTTTTTGTATGAAAATAAAAGATATTAAAAATGAAAATGAAATTAAATATATATATTAAATATTAAATTTATTTAAGCACTTCAAAATAAAAAAAATTAAAAAAAAGAAAATTAAAAAATATTATTAAATTGTGAAAACTTAAAAACATTTAAAACACTTTCACAATAAAATTAAATAATTATAAATAAATAAAATAAATTTTTTTTCTTTTTGGTTTTTTTTTTTTTTTATCTTCTTAAAAACACAACCAATATGTTAGAGACACTCAAAACGAATGAAATCCGAGTGGTGTTTGTTTATGGTCTATATTTTGATTTAATGCTGCACCAACACGGAAATTAGATGCGTCGACGAATAATTTTAGTTTAGAGTTAGTGCATGGATGTGCTAATAATGCTGCATTTTTATGGATGTGCTAATAATGCTGCATTTTTAGTGCATGGATGTGCTAATAATGCTGCATTTTTTTTAAAAGCAGCTTTAGCTTACTCATCCCATTCTATTATAGTTTTATCGTTTTTCTTACTTCCAACAGTTAACTTTTGTAAAGTGCCTTGTGATTCAGCAGAGTTCGGAATACAAAGACGGTAAAAATTTAACGACGCGATAAATTTACGTAAATCTTTTGCCATTTTCGGTAATTCAATATTTTGAACAGCATCGACGTTATCATCAATTGGTCTGATGCCATTTTCGTTTATTGTAAAACGGAGAAAATTTTTATCGGATTTCCCGAATTCGTATTTAGAAACATTAATTTTAAATCCATGTTCGCGAAAACGTTCGAATACTATTCGTAAATGCTGTAAATGATCATCGTGGCTTTTGGACGCAACTTTAATTTTAACCATATGCTCGAAATCCTTTTTGGCCGATTCATATTTTTCGGGTGTCAAACGTCGCGGTTTTGCATAAACTGGTGCACCTTTAGTTTCTATGTGATGGTACATGCCTGCTGTTAAATTTTTGTTGTCCACAGTATTACAATTTGTAGGAATTATTAAATCGTGGAATTCGTTTATTAATTCTTCGTAATCGGAATTGTAATAAACCGTATTATCTTTACTAATGATTGTTATGTTGATTTCGTTGTTAGATACTTTTGCAATTGAACCGTTTGTTTTAATATTGGTAATTGAATCAATTAATTTACTATTTCTTAAATCGACTAATAACCTGAAGTGAAAAAAATCAGCTCCGATATTTGGCTTAGTAACTTGGGCGATAATTCGACATTACGATGTAAACCTAATGTAACTGATAACTGACCGTAAGTTTTGATACGAGCAGCGTATAGCTGTGTTGCACTATTATTGGCAGCGTATAGCTGTGTTGCACTACTGCTTTTTTTATTTTTATCTTTAACAGATGGTGGAATAATTGATAAATCTGACCCGGTGTCTATTAAAAAATGAAATTTGGATGATTTATCATAAATGAATAAGCGGCTTGAAGTAAGTTTCTGCTGCCATAGTAAACGGCGAATTTAGTTTTTTGACGTCTTTAAATTCGGTGTTAAATTTACACCAATTACGTGCATTTTCTTTAAATTTTAAATGATACCAGCATTGTTCGTAATCTTTTTTATCGTTTGTATTCGTTGAATTATCACAAGATTTATAACTTCGGTTGTTAGAACTAGGACGATGATGTGAACGTGACCGATTACTAAATTTTCTTGTCATATCTTCGACTCTTTTTGTTAATTCAGCTATTTGAGCTACTAATTCACAAATTTTTCCTGAATTAAAATTTAATTTATTTGTATCTACTGAAACTTTAGATACAAATAAATATTATCGTATTTATTTTGTGGTGGATCGCGAATAATATAAACGACAACCTCTAAATATATTGGGTCAAGTGACGAAACAATAAAATGAAATTTGGTTTGATCCTGAACTATTTTATTATTTCTAAATTGAGCTTCGATTTGGTGAAACCAAAGATCGGGTTTATCGGAATAAAAAGGTGGTATTTTTGAAGCTACTTTAAAAACTTTAGCTTGTTATTGTATTTGTGGTTGAATATTATTATTGCTCGCGTTTATATCCACAATCGATTGTATTTAAATTGTTGTATTTATTCAACAAAATTTGGATTTCGTTATGCATTTGCGATAATTCATCGTTGTCATTCATATTTGGTAGACCGTTCCCGGTAATTTCGTTTTCAATATCTATTAAACTTCTATTAAATATTTATTCTCAACATTTGAATTTTTTATCAATATATTAAATACCGATATTAAATGCAATTATACTAAATGAATTATAAAATAAAAATTATAAAATAATTAACATACTTCATATGATTGTCATTATTCAATTAATTATAATAATTCATACGATTATTGTTGTTGATGTAATGTTGTTGAATTTATAAAATAATTTATTTATTTAATCTATTTATTTACGTTAATGTTATTTATTTATTTAGTAACTATATTGAATTCACTTAGGAAATTTAGATAATTTTAGAAAAGCATCGCCACAAATGATATAGAAAGCCTATTAAAATAAATTAAAAAATAAATAGCAAAAAAAAAATATTTTTTTAAACATTTTTTTAAATTTTATTTTTTTAATTATATTCTTATAATTCGTGATAATATGGAACTCTTTCTTGTATGTTAATATTAAAATGATATTATTATTATTACTATTATAAATACATTTTAGTTACATGGTTTCCTTAAGATTCGAACCGACAACCTCAGGTGTTTGTAGTTGTATACAACATCTTCTATGAACCTTATTTCTTTTACTATTTCTAGTATGTAATAACTAAAGTTGAAATAATCTAATTCGGTGGATCAAGTTCGGTTCCTGGCCGGGAAAAACACTTTTTTCATAGTTTTTAATTTTTTTAAATAATTGTTTTTTAGTGCGCATATGTATATATTTTTTTGTTAATAGGCACGTAATGAAACTAATTATGCATATTATTTAATGTTGTCAGAAAAATTAATCTGTTTTCGGAGCAACGTGTCTTAAAATTTAACATTATTTATTGATTGTGTACTATCGTTATGCCAGGTGTATAATTTCACAATGATAAATAAAGAAAAATCTATATATGTCTTTGTAGATAGTTTTATAACGTTGTCTAAAACTATCTATGGCTAAAGGTGCATAAAGGCAAATACTATAAATATATCAAGAAATACAACATAGAAAAATGGCTAAAGGTCCATAAAGGCAAATTCTATGTCAAGAAATACGATATAGAAATCTTAATCGAGCTTAAGGATCCAAAATAGAACGTTATAAAACGTAAACTACATATATAGGCTAATAAAACTACTTAAAGACTGCTTGCCCGGTTAACGACTGTAACATATGGTACATCCAATGCACCGTTTTTAGCAACATGTTGTTTAAAACAAATTGGTTTAAATTGTAAGAATTCAAATCACATAGTTTCAAATGCTATAATAAATAACTTTCATGTGGATGATTTTATTTGTGGTTCAAACAATGTTGAGGATGCAGTAAAGTTACAAAAAGATGTTTCACAAATTTTAAGTAGGAATGGTTTCCCCCTAAGAAAATAGGTTTGAAAGTCACCAGAAGCAATAAAAGAGATTTGTGGTATCCCAGCTACCAATTTAATTAGTTGGAATGAAAATCAAACATCTGTAAAAATATTTGGTTTATATTAGGAACCAAAAAATGGCTATTTCACATTTAAAGTAAATGTCAATAATTTACAATGTTCAAAAAGAAACATTCTTTCAGAAGCTTCAAAAATATTGATGCAGTAGTTTGGAAATTGTCAAAATCATTTGCTGATAAGCAAATGGTTGAAAGTGAAGAAAGGAAAATTACTGCAAATACGTTTGTGATAAAAGGAACAAATTGTACAATCATTGTTATTGTTAATTCTGGAATATATGTTGACGGCAGGAAATTTGATTCAGCTGAAGAATCACTTGCAATTCTGCTGGAGTCTAACTTTCCATAATTTCTTGACAATACGCATAACGAGAATCGCGTTTCACGTTCAAGGGACTCCATGTAATCCACATTGAAGGATTATTTACTCGAGGAAAGGTTATTTTGTGCGATCAAGACGTTACCCAGTCCTCCTCCAATATGCGAGTGTCGTGCTAAAAAGTATTAAAGTATCAAAATCGCTCGACACTAACTTATTTTTAAAGAACAAAATTTTTTTTTCAAAAATTGAGAAGCATGATATAATAATTATTAAAACACCTTTCGAAAATAACAAAATATGATTTTCCAAATATGATATTTTTACAAAAGTGAAGAAGCAGGACATCAAAAGTTTTAAAAAGTCAACACCTTCAACTCCGACATTTCCAAAAATTTAATTTTCCAAAAAAATATTTTTTTCCCAAAAGTGAATAAATTTTTTTTTTTTTTTACCTCCAGCGTGCGGGATTCATAGTAGTGTGGCCGTCTAACCCACTAAAACACCTGTCTTAGCATAACTTACCTATCCTAAGAATTGGTTTTACTACGTTTTATTAACCTCTCTTTGCATGACCTTATCTTGTAACTAATAAGCAATTTATTTATGTTAGTGTTGGTTTTACTTCGTTTTATTATCCTCTATTTGCATTACCTTATCTTGTAACTAATAATCAATTTATTAATGTTAAAATAATACTCTTGTTATTTTCAGGATTTGTAAGATAAATTCTATTTTATTTGTTTATATTTGTGCTTGTTCAAAAGGTTTGGCCCTTTTGAGCCTACTTGTTGTATCAGTGTTGTCTAGTAGTTTTATAGCCTCAACATTCGCGTGCTATCTTAGTCTTTCTGCAATATGTTTTATTTCTTTTGCATTTTTGTGATCCCTATGCAGATCTCTGTTTCTTATGTACCAAGGCGCATTAACTATATTCCTTAATACCTTATTCTGAAATCGCTGAATTATGTTTCAGGTACTTTCTTTGGTACATCCCCATAGCTGTATTACATATGTCCATATTCGTTTCAGTACTTGATTGTATTTATTTCTTTTGCATTTGTATGCCATTTGTAATGGCATACAAATGCAAAAGAAATTCTTCCTAGTAGCCAGTATATTTTTTGTATCGTAGTCCTAGTTCTTCTCTTTTCTTTTTCACGTGTGATTTCCATCGTAGCTTAGCGTCCTTTGTCATTCCTAAATACTCTGGGGAGTTAGAGTGTGGTATTTGTGAATTGTTAAAGTACCGGTCTATATACAGTCTTTTGATTGGTATATTCTATATAAATTCCAGTTGTCTAAAAGATTAATACCTAGTTGTACCTTACTATATATTCTATATGAATTGCAGTTGTTTATAAGATTAATACCTACTTGTATCATGTGGCTATTGTGCTGTTCCCTATTGACGGGATATCACGCGTATGTAATAGATAAAGAATAGGTCCAATCACACTGCTTTGTGGAACTCCTGCTTTAATTTCCTTTAATTCTATATAATTACCATCCTGTTTGATTCTGAAATTTATGACCTTAGTAACTCTGCGTATGGATTTCTTAAGGAATATAAATTTTTGATACAATCCTTCTTGGCAGACTTTGTCAAAACATGAGCTGCGTCTCGAAAAATATCGGAGGGTTTTTTACCATCTAGGGCTTTTTCAATCTTATCTCTTATTCTTAGCACCTGATCAATCGTTGATTGTTTATCTGGACAAGCAAATTGATGCACAGGGATTAATTCTTTCCTTTCTAGGATTGGTTTTATGCTCTTAAGAAAGAGTTTCTCAAATATCTTAGACAATATAGGCTACAAAGACATTTGTCTATATGATGTCGCATCATGTTTTGATTTGCCTGGTTTTGGATTGATAAATACCGCTGCTATTTTCCAAACTTTTGGTACACATTTCGGCCTAAAAGATGCATTACTGATATTTATTAATTTACTTTTATCTCTATCTGGTAGTTGTTTCAGAACATCTCCTGTAATTAAATGATATTCTGGCAATTTCTTACTTTTTTAACTTCTGTCCTTGTTGTTAATTCAATGTCTCATCATCGTGTAATAATTTCTTACTTCGTGCACAGCTTCCGTGTTTTTTTTCTAATTGAAGCCGCTTGTATATTAGGTCTTTTTAAGTTTTCAGATGCTTTCCATAGAGACTAATTAGTGCTATGGTCGTTTGTTGATCTTTTTGTCATGCTTCAGTTGATTGGTTTTTAAATTCTTTGATCTGCTTTCGCAGTTGTTGTGTCAGATTTATTAATCTATTCCTATCTTGTGCAGCTCATGATTGTTGCCCTTCGGTTTTCTCCAATAACCTGAAGAATGAAAGGCCGGCACCTGTTTCTTTTAGCTATTCTTCTGATTACATTAAAATCTCCTCATACTATGAATTTTTTATCCTAGATGTCTAAGAAACTCTACGTACTTTCTCTACCGAGTGTTTTGGCAAGAAATATATTGCTGCAATTACTACGATGGCGTAGTTTGTTGCTTTAATTTTTGCGGCAGTTGTTTGAAGCTCTTTTGTTTTGAATTCTCCTTCTTTATGATGTTCTATATTTTCCCTTATTAAGTTAGCACTACTGCCCGTGGCCCTGCTTTCTGGATGGATAGTCTGATATATCTTCTATTCTCTAAATTTAATCTTTTATTGTATGGAAAAGCACAAGGATTGTTTATATTTTGCTTTGAGGTTCACTGGAAATATTAGCATTCCATGATAATATTTGCAGTGTACTAATCATTAATGTTTATTTTTAAGTGCATCTTTTCAGAGCCGTTTTCAAGTTTTTTAAGCCGATATATCCAGTGTTCATACTGTGCGGAAAACACAGTATGAACACTGAATATACCGGCCTAAAAAACGAAAGCTGTCATCTTTGCTGGTATAAGAATATAATTTTGATCGCTGATTGGTTTTTCCAAATTTCGCATGCGATATTTTGGAAAAACCATCGGTATAAATAATTAACTATACAAAGTAAAAGTTAAGTTGATAGTAAAAGTTTAAAGGAAGACCATCGGTTCGGGAAGTTCTTCTAAAAAATCGAAAGATTGGATATAATAATAAGAGTCGGTAGTTAATAAAGTTAAAATCCATTATTATCCAGTTAAATTTTAATCGGTAATTATTATTTAAGTTTTAAATAAAATATATTGAATTTGTTAGATTAAATAGATTAAAAAATTTTATAATTTTATTTAATTCTGAAAAGTGCGTTGTATTTATTTATTTCATAAGACAAAATTGTAATGGCGCTGCGGACAGGATTGTTGTGAATAAAACAGGTTACCCTGTTTATTTTTTTTTATTTTATATTATTTATTTTATTCAAAACGGAAATTGCAAAAAGCAATTTCTAATTTTGTTATTTAAATTAAATTAAAATATGATTATTAAGCTTACGCGACCAAAATTATTTTTTAAATTCGAAGTCATTACTTGCGGCGTCCGATTACGTATATTTTCAGGGACACGCAGAGACACTCAACTTAAGTAATTAAATATTACTTATGTTGATATGTTAAATAAAAATAATTGTGATCGCTGATTGGTTTTTCCAAATATCGCATACGATATTTTGGAAAAAGACATAGGCATATAATTAATTAATTGATTCAAAGAAGTTAAGTTGATAGTAAAGTTTAAAGGAAGAACATCGGTTCGTGAAGTTCTTCTGAAAGTCAAGCAAATATCATAAGAGTAGTTAATTAAGTTAAAATTCATTATTTTCTAGTTAATCTTTAATCGGTAATTATTATTTAAGTTTTAAATAAAATATATTGAATTTGTTAATTCTGAAAAGTGCGTTTTATTTATTGATTTCATAAAACAATATTGTATATTTCAATATAATTATACAACATGTTGTTATTAATGTTTTTAATTCATTGTCTCTATTCTGTTCGTTTTTCAATTCCTCATAATCGAGTGTATCCATTTCTGATATTTCTGGATTTTCTAAACGTGATAACATATCAGCCATTACATGGTCAAGTCCCGAAATATGGTGAATATCGGTGGTAAATTGTCCAATGAAATCGATATGTCTTAATTGACGCGGAGTACATTGATCGAATTTTTTATTAAACATTGATACTAGCGGTTTATGGTCCGTGTAAATTGTAAAAACGCGACCTTCAAGTTGAGTACGAAATCGTTTAATTGATAGATAAATATCAAGTAATTCGCGGTCGTAAACGCTGTATTTTTTTAAGCATCAGTCATACGTTTAGAATAAAATCCGAGTGGTGTTTGTTTATTGTCTATATTTTGATTTAATGCTGCACCAACACGGAAATTAGATGCGTCGACGAATAATTTTAGTTTAGAGTTAGTGCATGGATGTGCTAATAATGCTGCAATTTTATGGATGTGCTAATAATGCTACATTTTTAGTGCATGGATGTGCTAATAATGCTGCATTTTTTTTAAAAGCAGCTTTAGCTTACTCATCCCATTCTATTACAGTTTTATCGTTTTTCTTACTTCCAACAGTTAACTTTTGTAAAGTGCCTTGTGATTCAGCAGCATTCGGAATACAAAGACGGTAAAAATTTAACGACGCGAAAAATTTACGTAAATCTTTTGCCATTTTCGGTAATTCAATATTTTGAATAGCATCGACTTTATCATAAATTGGTCTGATGCCATTTTCGTTTATTGTAAAACGGAGAAAATTTTTATCGGATTTCCCGAATTCGCATTTAGAAACATTAATTTTAAATCCATGTTCGCGAAAACGTTCGAATACTATTCGTAAATGCTGTAAATGATCATCGTGGGTTTTGGACGCAACTTCAATTTTAACCATATGCTCGAAATCCTTTTTGGCCGATTCATATTTTTCGGGTGTCAAACGTCGCGGTTTTCCATAAACTGGTGCACCTTTAGTTTCTATGTGATGGTACACGCCTGCTGTTAAATTTTTGTTGTCCACAGTATTATAATTTTTTTATTTTTGTTTTTTGTACTAAAACTGGTCTATAAGACCAACCATCAGTTTGCGTCTGTTAATTCTTAAAACTATAGGTTTAAAACATTTGCTCTCCCATTGGAGAAGAAAATGATTCAGCTGATAATTAAATAAGGGGAATATATCTTAGTTCATTAAATCGAAAGGCTTTTTTCGTTTAAGTACTTCTTCTATTATTGACTGATTGCAGTAGTTTCGATGCTTCTGTGTTTTGATGGTTTAAAATTCTGGTGTGGTGTTTTATGGCGCGGCTTTTTATCTCTTCTTCAACTGTCTTTATGTTAAGATCCCTGTGTAAATGCGCGTTTCGAATATACCAGGGGGCTCTGACCATATTCCTTAGTACCTTATTCTGAAATCTTTGTAAAGATAGGATGTGGCATTTACTGGCACAGCCTCAAAGCTGTATTCCATAACTCCATACAGGTTTCAAGACTTGGTTATAGATTAGAGTTTTGTTCGTAATTGCTAGTTTTGAATTATGCCCGAGTAACCAGTATAACTTTCTGTATTTTATGTTAAGTTCTTTTATTTTTGTATTTAGATGTTCTCTAAATTTTAGCTTTTTGTCTAGTATCATACTCAAGTATTTTACTGTTGGCATATGTGGAACGATGTTATTGTTTAATTGGAGGTTTAGGTGATGACAGCTTTTTATTTGTAAAATTTATGTTTACAGATTTTGAATCGTTTATTTTCAACTTCCATTTTTTTGTCCAGTCTTGAATGCTGTTACTAGCAATCTGAAGTTTGTTGGTAGCTACGTCTAATATTTTGTCCGTGACAAGTAACGCAGTATCATCTGCAAATGTTGGTGCTAGTGCACCATCGGATACAGGAAGGTCGTATGCGAAAATAAGATACAGAAAAGGACTTAGAATACTCCCTTGGGGTACACCTGCCTGGATTTCTTTCAATTCCGAGTATTCATCTTCGTATTTTACTCTGAAGAGTCTATCATTTAAATATGATGAAATAAATTCAACGTATTGTGATGGTAGGAGTAGATTTAATTTTGTGATGAGACCTTGGTGCCAGACCTTATCGAAGGCCTGGGCAACATCTATAAATAGGGCTGAACAAATGTCCGTTTCTTTCAGAGCCTGTTCAATTTTATTGGTTATGCGATGTATCTGGTCAGCAATTGAGTGATTTTCCCGGAATCCGAACTGGGAGTCAGGTATTATATTTTTATTTTTTATGATTTTTTTTAGATTAATTAGAAACAACTTTTCGATTAGTTTCGATAGTATTGGTAGCAGCGATATCGGTCTGTATGAGCTTGTTTCATTAGGTGGTTTACCAGGTTTCGGTATCATAATTACCTCCGATATTTTCCAGAACTGTGGCATATATTTTAATCTAAAACAAGCGTTAATGATTAGTGTTAGTAAGATAATACCTTTTTTGGGAAATTTGTAAGTATATCCGAAGTAATCAGGTCGAACCCTGGAGCCTTCTTTTTATTAAAGTTTTTCTTGATTTGTTGGGCTACCTCATTCGGAGTATTATAATTTGTAGGAATTATTAAATCGTGGAATTCGTTTATTAATTCTTCGTAATCGGAATTGTAATAAACCGTATTATCTTTACTAATGGTTGTTATGTTGATTTCGTTGTTAGATACTTTTGCAATTGAACCGTTTGTTTTAATATTGGTAATTGAATCAATTAATTTACTATTTCTTAAATCGACTAATAACCTGAAGTGAAAAAAATCAGCTCCGATATTTGGCTTAGTAACTTGGGCGATAATTCGACATTACGATGTAAACCTAATGTAACTGATAACTGACCGTAAGTTTTGATACGAGTATTATTGACAGCGTATAGCTGTGTTGCACTACTGCTTTTTTTATTTTTATCTTTAACAGATGGTGGAATAATTGATAAATCTGACCCGGTGTCTATTAAAAAATGAAATTTGGATGATTTATCATAAATGAATAAGCGGCTTGAAGTAAGTTTCTGCCGCCATAGAAAACGGCGAATTTAGTTTTTTGATGTCTTTAAATTCGGTGTTAAATTTACACCAATTACGTGCATTTTCTTTAAATTTTAAATGATACCAGCATTGTTCGTAATCTTTTTTATCGTTTGTATTCGTTGAATTATCACAAGATTTATAACTTCGGTTGTTAGAACGAGGACGATGATGTGAACGTGACCGATTACTAAATTTTCTTGTCATATCTTCGACTCTTTTTGTTAATTCAGCTATTTGAGCTACTAATTAACAAATTTTTCCTGAATTAAAATTTAATTTATTTGTATCAATACTGAAACTTTAGATACAAATAAATATTATCGTATTTATTTTGTGGTGGATCGCGAATAATATAAACGACAACCTCTAAATATTTTGGGTCAAGTGACGAAACAATAAGATGAAATTTGGTTTGATCCTGAACTATTTTATTATTTCTAAATTGAGCTTCGATTTGGTGAAACCAAAGATCGGGTTTATCGGAATAAAAAGGTGGTATTTTTTAAGCTACTTTAAAAACTTTAGCTTGTTATTGTATTTGTGGTTGAATATTATTATTGTTCGCGTTTATATCCACAATCGATGGTATTTAAATTTTTTGTGTTTATTCAACAAAATTTGGATTTCGTTATGCATTTGTGATAATTCATCGTTGTCATTCATATTTGGTAGACCGTTCCCGGTAATTTCGTTTTCAATATCTATTAAACTTCTATTAAATATTTATTCTCAACATTTGAATTTTTTATCAATATATTAAATACCGATATTAAATGCAATTACACTAAATGAATTATAAAATAAAAATTATAAAATAATTAACATACTTCATATGATTGTCATTATTCAATTAATTATAATAATTCATACGATTATTGTTGTTGATGTAATGTTAATAATTAACTATACAAAGTAAAAGTTAAGTCGATAGTAAAAGTTTAAAGGAAGACCATCGGTTCGGGAAGTTCTTCTAAAAAATCGAAAGATTGGTTATAATAATAAGAGTCGGTAGTTAATAAAGTTAAAATCCATTATTATCCAGTTAAATTTTAATCGGTAATTATTATTTAAGTTTTAAATAAAATATATTGAATTTGTTAAATTAAATAAATAAATAAATTTTATAAAAAATTGTCAAAAATATATAATTGGTATCTAAAAAAAATTGTTTTTTGCTTTTGTATTCGGAATCGTTATTAAATTTATAAAGAATAATTTAATTTTCTTTTAATAAAGAAAGACTTAGTTTTTTTTATATAGGATAAGATTTTATATATTCATAAATTTAGAGTTCTTATATATATAACAATTGTAATACCAGCTCTTATTACTCAAAATAATTTTTTTTTAACATAAATTTGTTTTAAACGTAGATTTTTTTTTTCACGTAGATTTTTTTTAAAGTAAATATACAAACCTGTGTAGAAGAGAGTTACGAGACCCAAAATTATTTGTGTCTTATAACTCTTTCTTCGAAAAGGGCAGGTGTTGTGAATAAAACAAGTCACCCTGTTTATTTTTTTTTTTTATATTAGTTATTTTAGTCACAACGGAAATTGCAAAATGTAATTTCTAATTTTTTTTTATTTAAATTAAATTAAAATATGATTATTAAGTTTACGCGACCAAAATTATTTTTTAAATTCAAAGTCATTACCTGCGGTGTCCGATTACGGATATGTTCAGGGACATGCAGAGACAGTCAACTTAAGTAATTTAATATTACTTAAATTGAGTTTGAAATAGAAAATAATTTTGATCGCTGATTGGGTTTTCCAAATATCGCATGCGATATTTTGGAAAAACCTTCGGCATAAATAATTAACTATACAAAGTAAAAGTTAAGTTGATAGTAAAAGTTTAAAGGAAGAACATCGGTTTGGGAAGTTCTTCTAAAAAATCGAAAGATTGGATCTAATAATAAGAGTCGGTAGTTAATTAAGTTAAAATCCATTATTTTCCAGTTAAGTTTTAATCGGTAATTATTATTTAAGTTTGTTAGATTAAATAGATTAAAAAATTTTATAATTTTATTTAATTCTGAAAAGTGCGTTGTATTTATTTATTTCATAAGACAAAATTGTAATGGCGCTGCGGAAAGGATTGTTGTGAATAAAACAGGTAACCCTGTTTATTTTTTTTTATTTTATATTATTTATTTTATTCACAACGGAAATTGCAAAATGCAATTTCTAATTTTGTTATTTAAATTAAATTAAAATATGATTATTAAGCTTACGCGACCAAAATTATTTTTTAAATTCGAAGTCATTACTTGCGGCGTCCGATTACGTATATTTTCAGGGACAATTATTTTTATTTAACATATGTTGATATGTTAAATAAAAATAATTTTGATCGCTGATTGGTTTTTCCAAATATCGCATACGATATTTTGGAAAAAGACATAGGCATATAATTAATTAATTGATTCAAAGAAGTTAAGTTGATAGTAAAGTTTAAAGGAAGAACATCGGTTCGTGAAGTTCTTCTGAAAGTCAAGCAAATATCATAAGAGTAGTTAATTAAGTTAAAATTCATTATGTTCTAGTTAATTTTTAATCTGTAATTATTATTTAAGTTTTAAATAAAATATATTGAATTTGTTAATTCTGAAAAGTGCGTTTTATTTATTGATTTCATAAAACAATATTGTATATTTCAATATAATTATACAACATGTTGTTATTAATGTTTTTAATTCATTGTCTCTATTCTGTTCGTTTTTCAATTGCTCATAATCGAGTGTATCAATTTCTGTATTTCAGGATTTTCTATACGTGATAACATATCAGCCATTACATGGTCATGTCCCGAAATATGGTGAATATCGGTGGTAAATTGTGCAATGAAATCGATATGTCTTAATTGACGCGGAGTACATTGATCGAATTTTTTATTAAACATTGATACCAGCGGTTTATGGTCCGTGTAAATTGTAAAAACGCGACCTTCAAGTTGAGTACGAAATCGTTTAATTGATAGATAAATATCAAGTAATTCGCGGTCGTAAACGCTGTATTTTTTTAAGCATCAGTCATACGTTTAGAATAAAATCCGAGTGGTGTTTGTTTATTGTCTATATTTTGATTTAATGCTGCACCAACACGGAAATTAGATGCGTCGACGAATAATTTTAGTTTAGAGTTAGTGCATGGATGTGCTAATAATGCTGCATTTTTATGGATGTGCTAATAATGCTGCATTTTTAGTGCATGGATGTGCTAATAATGCTGCATTTTTTTTAAAAGCAGCTTTAGCTTACTCATCCCATTCTATTACAGTTTTATCGTTTTTCTTACTTCCAACAGTTAACTTATGTAAAGTGCCTTGTGATTCAGCAGCATTCGGAATACAAAGACGGTAAAAATTTAACGACGCGATAAATTTACGTAAATCTTTTGCCATTTTCGATAATTCAATATTTTGAATAGCATCGACTTTATCATAAATTGGTCTGATGCCATTTTCGTTTATTGTAAAACGGAGAAAATTTTTATCGGACTTCCCGAATTCGCATTTAGAAACATTAATTTTAAAGCCATGTTCGCGAAAACGTTCGAATACTATTCGTAAATGCTGTAAATGATCATCGTGGCTTTTGGACGCAACTTCAATTTTAACCATATGCTCGAAATCCTTTTTGGCCGATTCATATTTTTCGGGTGTCAAACGTCGCGGTTTTCCATAAACTGGTGCACCTTTAGTTTCTATGTGATGGTACACGCCTGCTGTTAAATTTTTGTTGTCCACAGTATTATAATTAATTTATTTTTTTTTTTTGTACTAAAACTTGTCTATAAGACCAACCATCAGTTTGCGTCTGTTAATTCTTAAAACTATAGGTTTAAAACATTTGCTCTCCCATTGGAGAAGAAAATGATTCAGCTGATAATTAAATAAGGGGAATATATCTTAGTTCATTAAATCGAAAGGCATACGATTATTGTTGTTGATGTAATGTTGTTGAATTTATAAAATAATTTATTTATTTAATCTATTTATTTACGTTAATGTTATTTATTTATTTAGTAACTATATTGAATTCACTTAGGAAATTTAGATAATTTTAGAAAAGCATCGCCACAAATGATATAGAAAGCCTATTAAAAAAAATTAAAAAATAAATAGCAAAAAAGAAATATTTTGTTAAACATTTTTTTAAATTTTATTTTTTATATTCTTATAATTCGTGATAATATGGAACTCTTTCTTGTATGTTAATATTAAAATGATATTATTATTACTATTATAAATACATTTTAGTTACATGGTTTCCTTAAGATTCGAACCGACAACCTCAGGTGTTTGAAGTTGTATACAACATATTCTATGAACCTTATTTCTTTTACTATTTCTAGTATGTAATAACTAAAGTTGAAATTATCTAATTCGGTGGATCAACTTCGGTTCCTGGCCGGGAAAAACACTTTTTTCATAGTTTTTAATTTTTTAAAATAATTGTTTTTTTAGTGCGCATATGTATATATTTTTTTGTTAATAGGCACGTAATGAAACTAATTATGCATATTATATAATGTTGTCAGAAAAATTAATCTGTTTTCGGAGCAACGTGTCTTAAAATTTAACATTATTTCTTGATTGTTTACTATCGTTATGCCAGGTGTATAATTTCACAATTATAAATAAAGAAAAATCTATATATGTCTTTATAGATAGTTTTATAACGTTGTCTAAAACTATCTATGGCTAAAGGTGCATAAAGGCAAATACTATAACTATATCAAGAAATACAACATAGAAAAATGGCTAAAGGTGCATAAAGGCAAATTCTATGTCAAGAAATACGATATAGAAATCTAAATCGAGCTTAAGGATCCAAAATAGAACGTTATAAAACGTAAACTACATATATAGGCTAATAAAACAAATTGAAGACTGCTTGCCCGGTTAACGACTGTAACATATGGTACATCCAATGCACCGTTTTTAGCAACACGTTGTTTAAAACAAATTGGTTTAAATTGTAAGAATTCAAATCGCATAGCTTCAAATGCTATTATAAATAACTTTTATGTGGATGATTTTATTCGTGGTTCAAACAATGTTGAGGATGCAGTAAAGTTACAAAAAGATGTTTCACAAATTTTAAGTAGGAATGGTTTTCCCCTAAGAAAATAGGTTTGAAATTCACCAGAAGCAATAAAAGAGATTTGTGGTGTCCCAGCTACCAATTTAATTAGTTGGAATGAAAATCAAACATCTGTAAAAATATTTGGTTTATATTGGGAACCAAAAAATGGCTATTTCACATTTAAGGTAAATGTCAATAATTTACAATGTTCAAAAAGAAACATTCTTTCAGAAGCTTCAAAAATATTGATGCAGTAGTTTGGAAATTGTCAAAATCAGTTGCTGATAAGCAAATGGTTGAAAGTGAAGAAAGGAAAATTACTATAAATACGTTTGTGATAAAAGGAACAAATGGTACAATCATTGTTATTGTTAATTCTGGAATAGATGTTGACGGCAGGAAATCTGATTCAGCTGAAGAATCACTTGCAATTCTGCTGGAGTCTAGGTTAGGTTAGGTTTGAGTGGCGGCAAAGCCTCGCATAGACCACTGTGGGTAATTAGCGATACCACTACCCGGAATAGTTATACTACCCCAGAAGCTGCTACCCCCGGGGTGTACGTGGAGTTATTTTCGAGCAGGTCGAAGGATTTCGTGCGGTCAGCGTACATAATGAGCTTGCTGCTGCTGCACTTCGAAATCTCTTCGAGATTTGGAAAGAGTGGCTGTCCCAAAATGAGATGTCTCTTGTGTATTAGAGCTGGACAGTGACACATAAGGTGTTCTAAAGTCTCTTCCTGTCCAGGTTCCTTACAGTTTATGCAAGTGCTATTAGATACTAATCCCAGTCTGGCCGCGTGCCTCCCGATCAGGCAGTGTCCAGTAAATATACCCACTGCCAGCCTGCACCTAGCATGATCCAGATTGAGAATCAATGCAGTTTTTCCTTCGTTATACGTGCCCCACATGACTTTCGTTGTTTTACTTTTTGTGGAGTTACTCCATCGGCGTCTTGCAAGGGCGAGTGACTTATTTTCGAGACCTCTTTTAAGAGATTGAAGTGGTGGGAAAATTTCCCCTGAGTTTACTTCTTCGAGGGTTACTCCCCTCTCTGCAAGTTTGTCTGCCGCTTCGTTGCCTTCTATATTAGAGTGTCCAGGTACCCAGCATAGCATTACTCTTCTGTTACTAGCCAGATTCTGTAATTCCGTAAAGCAGCTGAGTACCAGCCTAGATTTTATATACGCAGCGGCTAGAGCCTTAATGGCTGCCTGGCTGTCAATATATATGTGTATGTTTTTATTGATTGTGTCGCACCTACATGCACTTTCAGCGGCTTTCTGAATTGCGAGAACCTCCGCTTGAAAGATGCTGCAGTTATCTGGTAGCTTATAGCTGTTATTAGTATCCAGTTCAGGACAGTGGACTAAAGCACCTACTCCTCTGTCCATCTTGGAACCATCAGTGTATATGTCGATCGCAACCACGGGATTCGACTCCTTGTTTGCCCAGAAATCCCTGGTTGGTATGCTGATCTTGTATTTGTGGTTTAGAGAGAGGCGGGATACCAAGTAGTAAGACCTCTCTGAGATCGAGAGGCCTATTCTGGTGTGGCCGCAACTCCTGTTTTAAAATTTATTACTCTGCTTGAGACGTAGCGCGCTTTTGGCCGCCGCGTTTCTGGCGAATATATCAATGGGTAGGAGAGAAAGTATGGCGTTGAGCGAGTCTGAGGAGGTTGTTCTAAGCGCACCAGTAACCCCCAGTCCCGCCAGTCTTTGGGTCTTTTCCAGCTTTGATCTACACGTTTTTTTGGCTAATGCGGTCCACCATACCATGACTCCGTACAGCATGATTGGCCGCACTATGGCTGTGTAAATCCAGTATGTGAATCGGGGTTTTAGGCCCCATGTCTTAGCAAACATACGTTTACACGCATAGAACGCATTATTTGCTTTTCGTATGAGTTCTACCACGTTGCATTTCCAGTATAGCTTGCTATCCAGGATTATCCCTAAAAATTTTGCTTGCTTAGCGATTATGAGTTGTTCGTTGTCCAGTTTTGGGACCCTGAAATGCGGAATCTTGTATTTCCTTGAGAATAGTACGATTTCCGTTTTCTGTGGGTTTACTTTCAGGCCACTAGCTTTAGCCCATTGGCTAATCTTTTCCAGAGCCTTTTCTATCAGTTCTACGATTATATTAAGAAATTTACCTGTTGCCAAGAAGACTATATCATCAGCGTAGGCAACTATTTTTACGCCGCACGAATGCATTTTTTTGAGAATAACATTCAGAACGAGATTCCAAAGCAGGGATGAGAGCACGCCTCCTTGGGGCGTGCCTCTTACCACAAGTTTAGTTGCTTTGGCAATACCCCATTCTGCGGTTATTTATCTGTTGTTTAACAATTTATTTATCCAGCTACTGATCGTTTTATTGATACTGGCTGATTTCAGAGCCTCCACAATCGTCTCCGTTGTGACATTGTTAAAGGCTCCTTCTATGTCCAGGAATGCTCCCAGCGTGTATTCCTTGTAGTGAAGGGACTTATCAATATCGAACACCACTTCGTGGAGCGCTGTTTCAACCGATTTACCCTTCGTGTATGCGTGTTGAGACTTGGACAGTATCTCCGGGTCGATTTTCTCCCTTATGTATACGTTCAGGATTCATTCCATGGTTTTAAGCATGAATGAGGTTAAACTGATAGGCCGGTAGTTTTTCGGGTTAACGTGACTAATCATGCCTGCTTTGGGAATGAAAATCACCTTAGATTCGTTCCAAGACACGGGTACGTGGTTAAGTCTAAGACACCCTTTATAGATCTCCTTCAACCAGGGGATTACCAGCTTGTCTACTTTTTACAGCATCGCCGGTATTATGCCGTCTGGCCCCGGAGATTTGATTGGGTCAAAGGAGCTTAACGCCCAGCTTAGTCGTTGCCACGTTACCAGGTCCTGTACCATCTTGTTGTGCTTTTGCCCGTCGGTATTTGCGGTTGGAACTCGATCCGCCGGATCAAGACAGCCAGGGAAGTGAGTTTGCAGAAAAAAAAAAATTGTTTTTTGCTTTTGTATTCGGAATCGTTATTAAATTTATAAAGAATAATTTAATTTTCTTTTAATAAAGAAAGACTTAGTTTTTTTTATATAGGATAAGATTTTATATATTCATAAATTTAGAGTTCTTATATATATAACAATTGTAATACCAGCACTTATTACTCGAAATAATTTTTTTTTAACATAAATTTGTTTTAAACGTTGATTTTTTTTTTCATGTAGATTTTTTTTAAAGTAAATATACAAACCTGTGTAGAAAAGAGTTACGAGACCCAAAATTATTTGTGTCTTATAACTCTTTCTTCGAAAAGGGCAGGTGTTGTGAATAAAACAAGTCACCCTGTTTATTTTTTTTTTTTATTAGTTATTTTATTCACAACGGAAATTGCAAAATGTAATTTCTATTTTTTTTTAATTTAAATTAAATTAAAATATGATTATTAAGTTTACGCGACCAAAATTATTTTTTAAATTCAAAGTCATTACCTGCGGTGCCCGATTACGGATATGTTCAGGGACATGCAGAGACAGTCAACTTAAGTAATTTAATATTACTTAAATTGAGTTTGAAATAGAAAATAATTTTGATCGCTGATTGGGTTTTCCAAATATCGCATGCGATATTTTGGAAAAACCATCGGCATAAATAATTAACTATACAAAGTAAAAGTTAAGTTGATAGTAAAAGTTTAAAGGAAGAACATCGGTTCGGGAAGTTCTTCTAAAAAATCGAAAGATTGGATCTAATAATAAGAGTCGGTAGTTAATTAAGTTAAAATCCATTATTTTCCAGTTAAGTTTTAATCGGTAATTATTATTTAAGTTTGTTAGATTAAATAGATTAAAAAATTTTATAATTTTATTTCATTCTGAAAAGTGCGTTGTATTTATTTATTTCATAAGACAAAATTGTAATGGCGCTGCGGACAGGATTGTTGTGAATAAAACAGGTTACCCTGTTTATTTTTTTTTATTTTATATTATTTATTTTATTCACAACGGAAATTGCAAAATGCAATTTCTAATTTTGTTATTTAAATTAAATTAAAATATGATTATTAAGCTTACGCGACCAAAATTATTTTTTAAATTCGAAGTCATTACCTGCGGCGTCCGATTACGTATATTTTCAGGGACACGCAGAGACACTCAACTTAAGTAATTAAATATTACTTATGTTGATATGTTAAATAAAAATAATTTTGATCGCTGATTGGTTTTTCCAAATATCGCATACGATATTTTGGAAAAAGACATAGGCATATAATTAATTAATTGATTCAAAGAAGTTAAGTTGATAGTAAAGTTTAAAGGAAGAACATCGGTTCGTGAAGTTCTTCTGAAAGTCAAGCAAATATCATAAGAGTAGTTAATTAAGTTAAAATTCATTATGTTCTAGTTAATTTTTAATCTGTAATTATTATTTAAGTTTTAAATAAAATATATTGAATTTGTTAATTCTGAAAAGTGCGTTTTATTTATTGATTTCATAAAACAATATTGTATATTTCAATATAATTATACAACATGTTGTTATTAATGTTTTTAATTCATTGTCTCTATTCTGTTCGTTTTTCAATTGCTCATAATCGAGTGTATCAATTTCTGTATTTCAGGATTTTCTATACGTGATAACATATCAGCCATTACATGGTCATGTCCCGAAATATGGTGAATATCGGTGGTAAATTGTGCAATGAAATCGATATGTCTTAATTGACGCGGAGTACATTGATCGAATTTTTTATTAAACATTGATACCAGCGGTTTATGGTCCGTGTAAATTGTAAAAACGCGACCTTCAAGTTGAGTACGAAATCGTTTAATTGATAGATAAATATCAAGTAATTCGCGGTCGTAAACGCTGTATTTTTTTAAGCATCAGTCATACGTTTAGAATAAAATCCGAGTGGTGTTTGTTTATTGTCTATATTTTGATTTAATGCTGCACCAACACGGAAATTAGATGCGTCGACGAATAATTTTAGTTTAGAGTTAGTGCATGGATGTGCTAATAATGCTGCATTTTTATGGATGTGCTAATAATGCTGCATTTTTAGTGCATGGATGTGCTAATAATGCTGCATTTTTTTTAAAAGCAGTTTTAGCTTACTCATCCCATTCTATTACAGTTTTATCGTTTTTCTTACTTCCAACAGTTAACTTTTGTAAAGTGCCTTGTGATTCAGCAGCATTCGGAATACAAAGTCGGTAAAAATTTAACGACGCGATAAATTTACGTAACTCTTTTCCCATTTTCGGTAATTCAATATTTTGAATAGCATCGATTTTTTATCATCAATTGGTCTGATGCCATTTTCGTTTATTGTAAAACGGAGAAAATTTTTATCGGATTTCCCGAATTCGCATTTAGAAACATTAATTTTAAAGCCATGTTCGCGAAAACGTTCGAATACTATTCGTAAATGCTGTAAATGATCATCGTGGCATTTGGACGCAACTTCAATTTTAACCATATGCTCGAAATCCTTTTTGGCCGATTCATATTTTTCGGGTGTCAAACGTCGCGGTTTTGCATAAACTGGTGCACCTTTAGTTTCTATGTGATGGTACACGCCTGCTGTTAAATTTTTGTTGTCCACAGTATTATAATTTTTTTATTTTTTTTTTTTGTACTAAAACTTGTCTATAAGACCAACCATCAGTTTGCGTCTGTTAATTCTTAAAACTATAGGTTTAAAACATTTGCTCTCCCATTGGAGAAGAAAATGATTCAGCTGATAATTAAATAAGGGGAATATATGTTAGTTCATCAAATCGAAAGGCTTTTTTCGTTTAAGTCTTCTTCTATTATTGACTGATTGCAGTAGTTTCGATGCTTCTGTGTTTTGAAGGTTTAAAATTCTGGTGTGATGTTTTATGGCGTGGCTTTTTATCTTCTCTTCAACTGTCTTTATGTTAAGATCCCTGACCATATTCCTTAGTACCTTATTCTGAAATCTTTGTAAAGATATAATGTGGCATTTACTGGCACAGCCCCAAAGCTGTATTCCATAACTCCATACAGGTTTCAAGACTTGGTTATAGATTAGAGTTTTGTTCGTAATTGCTAATTTTGAGTTATGCCCGAGTAACCAGTATAACTTTCTGTATTTTATGTTAAGTTCTTTTATTTTTGTTTTTAGATGTTCTCTAAATTTTAGCTTTTTGTCTAGTATCATACCCAAGTATTTTACTGTTGGCATATGTGGAACGATGTTATTGTTTAATTGGAGGTTTAGGTGATGACAGCTTTTTATTTGTAAAATTTATGTGTACAGATTTTGAATCGTTTATTTTCAACTTCCATTTTTTTGTCCAGTCTTGAATGCTGTTACTAGCAATCTGAAGTTTGTTGGTAGCTACGTCTAATTTTTTGTGCGTGACAAGTAACGCAGTATCATCTAAGGTCGTACGCGAAAATAAGATACAGAAAAGGACCTAGAATACGAAGGCCTGGGCAACATCTATAAATAGGGCTGAACAAATGTCCGTTTCTTCCAGAGCCTGTTCAATTTTATTGGTTATGCGATGTATCTGGTCAGCAATTGAGTGATTTTCCCGGAATCCGAACTGGAAGTCAGGTATTATATTTTTATTTTTTATGATTTTTTGTTTAGATTAATTAGAAACAGCTTTTCGATTAGTTTCGATAGTATTGGTAGCAGCGATATCGGTCTGTATGAGCTTGTTTCATTAGGTGGTTTACCAGGTTTCGGTATCATAATTACCTCCGATATTTTCCAGAACTGTGGCATATATTTTAATCTAAAACAAGCGTTAATGATTAGTGTTAGTAAGATAATACCTTTTTTGGGAAATTTGTAAGTATATCCGAAGTAATCAGGTCGAACCCTGGAGCCTTCTTTTTATTAAAGTTTTTCTTGATTTGTTGGGCTACCTCATTCGGAGTATTATAATTTGTAGGAATTATTAAATCGTGGAATTCGTTTATTAATTCTTCGTAATCGGAATTGTAATCAACCGTATTATCTTTACTAATGGTTGTTATGTTGATTTCGTTGTTAGATACTTTTGCTATTGAACCGTTTGTTTTAATATTGGTAATTGAATCAATTTATTTACTATTTCTTAAATCGACTAATAACCTGAAGTGAAAAAAATCAGCTCCGATATTTGGCTTAGTAACTTGGGCGATAATTCGACATTACGATGTAAACCTAATGTAACTGATAACTGACCGTAAGTTTTGATACGAGTATTATTGGCAGCGTATAGCTGTGTTGCACTTCTGCTTTTTTTATTTTTATCTTTAACAGATGGTGGAATAATTGATAAATCTGACCCGGTGTCTATTAAAAAATGAAATTTGGATGATTTATCATAAATGAATAAGCGGCTTGAAGTAAGTTTCTGCCGCCATAGTAAACGGCGAATTTAGTTTTTTGATGTCTTTAAATTCGGTGTTAAATTTACACCAATTACGTGCATTTTCTTTAAATTTTAAATGATACCAGCATTGTTCGTAATCTTTTTTATCGTTTGTATTCGTTGAATTATCACAAGATTTATAACTTCGGTTGTTAGAACGAGGACGATGATGTGAACGTGACCGATTACTAAATTTTCTTGTCATATCTTCGACTCTTTTTGTTAATTCAGCTATTTGAGCTACTAATTCACAAATTTTTCCTGAATTAAAATTTAATTTATTTTTATCTACTGAAACTTTAGATACAAATAAATATTATTGTATTTATTTTGTGGTGGATCGCGAATAATATAAACGACAACCTCTAAATATATTGGGTCAAGTGACGAAACAATAAAATGAAATTTGGTTTGATCCTGAACTATTTTATTATTTCTAAATTGAGCTTCGATTTGGTGAAACCAAAGATCGGGTTTATCGGAATAAAAAGGTGGTATTTTTGAAGCTACTTTAAAAACTTTAGCTTGTTATTGTATTTGTGGTTGAATATTATTATTGTTCGCGTTTATATCCACAATCGATTGTATTTAAATTTTTTGTGTTTATTCAACAAAATTTGGATTTCGTTATGCATTTGTGATAATTCATCGTTGTCATTCATATTTGGTAGACCGTTCCCGGTAATTTCGTTTTCAATATCTATTAAACTTCTATTAAATATTTATTCTCAACATTTGAATTTTTTATCAATATATTAAATACCGATATTAAATGCAATTATACTAAATGAATTATAAAATAAAAATTATAAAATAATTAACATACTTCATATGATTGTCATTATTCAATTAATTATAATAATTCATACGATTATTGTTGTTGATGTAATGTTGTTGAATTTATAAAATAATTTATTTATTTAATCTATTTATTTACGTTAATGTTATTTATTTATTTAGTAACTATATTGAATTCACTTAGGAAATTTAGATAATTTTAGAAAAGCATCGCCACAAATGATATAGAAAGCCTATTAAAAGAAATTAAAAAATAAATAGCAAAAAAGAAATATTTTGTTGAACATTTTTTTAAATTTTATTTTTTATATTCTTATAATTCGTGATAATATGGAACTCTTTCTTGTATGTTAATATTAAAATGATATTATTATTATTACTATTATAAATACATTTTAGTTACATGGTTTCCTTAAGATTCGAACCGACAACCTCAGGTGTTTGTAGTTGTATACAACATATTATATGTACCTTATTTCTTTTACTATTACTAGTATGTAATAACTAAAGTTGAAATTATCTAATTCGGTGGATCAACTTCGGTTCCTGGCCGGGAAAGACACTTTTTTCATAGTTTTTAATTTTTTAAAATAATTGTTTTTTTAGTGCGCATATGTATATATTTTTTTGTTAATAGGCACGTAATGAAACTAATTATGCATATTATATAATGTTGTCAGAAAAATTAATCTGTTTTCGGAGCAACGTGTCTTAAAATTTAACATTATTTATTGATTGTTTACTATCGTTATGCCAGGTGTATAATTTCACAATTATAAATAAAGAAAAATCTATATATGTCTTTATAGATAGTTTTATAACGTTGTCTAAAACTATCTATGGCTAAAGGTGCATAAAGGCAAATACTATAACTATATCAAGAAATACAACATAGAAAAATGGCTAAAGGTCCATAAAGGCAAATTCTATGTCAAGAAATACGATATAGAAATCTAAATCGAGCTTAAGGATCCAAAATAGAACGTTATAAAACGTAAACTACATATATAGGCTAATAAAACAACTTGAAGACTGCTTGCCGGGTTAACGACTGTAACATATGGTACATCCAATGCACCGTTTTTAGCAACACGGTGTTTAAAACAAATTGGTTTAAATTGTAAGAATTCAAATCGCATAGCTTCAAATGCTATTATAAATAACTTTTATGTGGATGATTTTATTCGTGGTTCAAAGAATGTTGAGGATGCAGTAAAGTTACAAAAAGATGTTTCACAAATTTTAAGTAGGAATGGTTTTCCCCTAAAAAATAGGTTTGAAATTCACCAGAAGCAATAAAAGAGATTTGTGGTGTCCCAGCTACCAATTTAATTAGTTGGAATGAAAATCAAACATCTGTAAAAATATTTGGTTTATATTGTGAACCAAAAAATGGCTATTTCACATTTAAGGTAAATGTCAATAATTTACAATGTTCAAAAAGAAACATTCTTTCAGAAGCTTCAAAAATATTGATGCAGTAGTTTGGAAATTGTCAAATTTAGTTGCTGATAAGAAAATGGTTGAAAGTGAAGAAAGGAAAATTACTACAAATACTTTTGTGATAAAAGGAACAAATGGTACAATCATTGTTATTGTTAATTCTGGAAAATATGTTGACGGCAGGAAATCTGATTCAGCTGAAGAATCACTTGCAATTCTGCTGGAGTCTAGGTTAGGTTAGGTTTGAGTGGCGGCAAAGCCTCGCATAGACCACTGTGGGTCCTTAGCGATACCACTACCCGGAATAGTTATACTACCCCAGAAGCTGCTACCCCCGGGGTGTACGTGGAGTTATTTTCGAGAAGGTCGAAGGATTTCGTGCGGCCAGCGTATATAATGAGCTTGCTGCTGCTGCACTTCGAAATCTCTTCGAGATTTGGAAAGAGTGGCTGTCCCAAAATGAGATGTCTCTTGTGTATTAGAGCTGGACAGTGACACATAAGGTGTTCTAAAGTCTCTTCCTGTCCAGGTTCCTTGCAGTTTATGCAAGTGCTATTAGATACTAATCCCAGTCTGGCCGGGTGCCTCCCGATCAGGCAGTGTCCAGTAAATATACCCACTGCCAGCCTGCAGCTAGCACGATCCAGATTGAGAATCAATGCAGTTTTTCCTTCGTTATACGTGCCCCACATGACTTTCGTTGTTTTACTTTTTGTGGAGTTACTCCATCGGCGTCTTGCAAGGGCGAGTGACTTATTGTCGAGACATCTTTTAAGAGATTGAAGTGGTGGGAAAATTTCCCCTGAGTTTACTTCTTCGAGGGTTACTCCCCTATCTGCAAGTTTGTCTGCCGCTTCGTTGCCTTCTATATTAGAGTGTCCAGGTACCCAGCATAGCATTACTCTTCTGTTACTAGCCAGATTCTGTAATTCCGTAAAGCAGCTGAGTACCAGCCTAGATTTTATATACGCAGCGGCTAGAGCCTTAATGGCTGCCTGGCTGTCAATATATATGTGTATGTTTTTACGGGATTCGACTCCTTGTTTGCCCAGAAATCCCTGGTTGGTATGCTGATCTTGTATTTGTGGTTTAGAGAGAGGCGGGATACCAAGTAGTAAGACCTCTCTGAGATCGAGAGGCCTATTCTGGTGTGGCCGCAACTCCTGTTTTAAAATTTATTACTCTGCTTGAGACGTAGCGCGCTTTTGGCCGCCGCGTTTCTGGCGAATATATCAATGGGTAGGAGAGAAAGTATGGCGTTGAGCGAGTCTGAAGAGGTTGTTCTAAGCGCACCAGTAACCCCCAGTCCCGCCAGTCTTTGGGTCTTTTCCAGCTTTGATCTACACGTTTTTTTGGCTAATGCGGTCCACCATACCATGACTCCGTACAGCATGATTGGCCGCACTATGGCTGTGTAAATCCAGTATGTGAATCGGGGTTTTAGGCCCCATGTCTTAGCAAACATACGTTTACACGCATAGAACGCATTATTTGCTTTTCGTATGAGTTCTACCACGTTGCATTTCCAGTATAGCTTGCTATCCAGGATTATCCCTAAAAATTTTGCTTGCTTAGCGATTATGAGTTGTTCGTTGTCCAGTTTTGGGACCCTGAAATGCGGAATCTTGTATTTCCTTGAGAATAGTACGATTTCCGTTTTCTGTGGGTTTACTTTCAGGCCACTAGCTTTAGCCCATTGGCTAATCTTTTCCAGAGCCTTTTCTATCAGTTCTACGATTATATTAAGAAATTTACCTGTTGCCAAGAAGACTATATCATCAGCGTAGGCAACTATTTTTACGCCGCACGAATGCATTTTTTTGAGAATAACATTCAGAACGAGATTCCAAAGCAGGGATGAGAGCACGCCTCCTTGGGGCGTGCCTCTTACCACAAGTTTAGTTGCTTTGGCAATACCCCATTCTGCGGTTATTTATCTGTTGTTTAACAATTTATTTATCCAGCTACTGATCGTTTTATTGATACTGGCTGATTTCAGAGCCTCCACAATCGTCTCCGTTGTGACATTGTTAAAGGCTCCTTCTATGTCCAGGAATGCTCCCAGCGTGTATTCCTTGTAGTGAAGGGACTTATCAATATCGAACACCACTTCGTGGAGCGCTGTTTCAACCGATTTACCCTTCGTGTATGCGTGTTGAGACTTGGACAGTATCGCCGGGTCGATTTTCTCCCTTATGTATACGTTCAGGATTCATTCCATGGTTTTAAGCATGAATGAGGTTAAACTGATAGGCCGGTAGTTTTTCGGGTTAACGTGACTAATCATGCCTGCTTTGGGAATGAAAATCACCTTAGATTCGTTCCAAGACACGGGTACGTGGTTAAGTCTAAGACACCCTTTGTAGATCTCCATCAACCAGGGGATTACCAGCTTGTCTACTTTTTAAAGCATCGCCGGTATTATGCCGTCTGGCCCCGGAGATTTGATTGGGTCAAAGGAGCTTAACGCCCAGCTTAGTCGTTGCCACGTTACCAGGTCCTGTACCATCTTGTTGTGATTTTGCCCGTCGGTATTTGCGGTTGGAACTCGATCCGCCGGATCAAGACAGCCAGGGAAGTGAGTTTTCAGAAGCGACTCCAGAGTTTCCTAGCTATCTTCCGTCCAGCTGCCATCAGCATTCCGTAAGAGTGTTGGTTGTGTTGGCGATTTGGTTAAGTTTTTTTTTAGTCTAGCTGTTTAGGAGGTTTTTTCCATGTCGCCACAGAATTTCCTCCAGCTTGCTCTTTTCGCCTTTCTTAATTCTTTTTTGAAAGTTTTGAGGTGTTCTCTATACTCTGCCCACGCACTTACATCGTTGGTACATTTGGCACGAGTAAACGACTTGTGAACAACGTCTCGCTTCACCTTCAGTTCTTTGTTCCACCAAGGCGGTGGAGTGGTTTTGCGGGTGTGCCTTAGTGGACATGCTTTTTCAACGCTTGTCGTAAGGACGTTTGTAAGCAGACGTACAGCAGCTTCCAGAGTTTCCTTCTTCAAGATAGCTACTGGACTCTTCCCGTCGAGTTTTTGCTCTACCGTTTTTGCATACAGTTCCCAGTTTGTACTAGTTGGAATTCTGTATGGCTTGAGAGTATTGTTTTTATGGAAAGAGATTTCGAAACTAATATACCTGTGGTCTGACAGAGACGGTTTCTCCAGTACCTGCCTGTCAAGTACACAGGTATCTGTTTCCGTGTGTAGTGATAGGTCGAGAACATTTTGACTTGTCGGGCCGATATATGTAGGTATATCGCCCCGATTTGCTAACGATAAGTTATAGCTAAGTATGAAGTTTAAGAAGGACTCACCTCTATTATTCACATCTTTGCTGCCCCATACACTGTGATGAGCGTTGTTGTCTCCCCCGATCACTAAGTTGCGTTTCTAGTGTCCGGAGTTCCTGAGTTGGTACATCCCTGTCATGGGCCAGGTAGGCTGATGCGATCCACTAGTGTCCGGAGTTCCTGAGTTGGTACATCCCTGTCATGGGCCAGGTAGGCTGATGCGATCATCCACTAGTGTCCGGAGTTCCTGAGTTGGTACATCCCTGTCATGGGCCAGGTAGGCTGATGCGATCAGTATTGGCTCTTGGCCTTTAATACCCTCGCATAATGCCACAGTTAAATTTTCCGTGCTGTAATGAGATTTTAAAAAGATATTAAGATTCTTCTTTGCTAGAATAGCGGAACGTTTCTTACCTTCATTTTGCGAATATAATAGTTTGTAGGTTGGAGAAACTAAACCCTTTATTTCTCCTTTTGCAGAGATCCAGGGTTCCTGGATTAGTGCCACGTCATACTTCCCGTCATCCAGGTTGAGGAGTAGTTCAGCCGAGGCTGAACTACTGTGGTGGACGTTTATCTGCAACATCCGCAACATCCTGTGGTGTTGCAGTCTGTACAATTGGGTCTGGAGTCAGTGGGTTGACGACAGTCTTGCCTGCCACTCTGCCCGCTGCTCCAGAGTCTAGCGAGAAGTTGTTGGTTGCTTCCACCACAAGACCTAGGTCTTTCTCGAGTTCCCCTTTCTCGAGGGTGTTGGTGTTACCGTCATTTGGACGGCGCTTTTTCAGCCGAAGGTAGACGCTGCCGCAACCCCAGACCATCTTTCCAAATCGTGGGTAGAGTATATCCTCCGCATCCTTGTTGATTTGTAGGATATACGTCTGTCCACGATCCGAAGTTACTGGCTTGTCCACCTTCCAGTCGCTCATCGGTATTGACGCGTTTTGTCGTTGGAGTAGTTTCAGAGCATTTTCCGGCTGTACGACTCGTGGGATCAGTACTTTCGCCTTTGGTATACTACGTATATCCGCCCTGTCAACTATCTCCAGTTCTGCGTCGTCCCAGGTGTTTGTGAGGTTCGGAGCCATCAATTTACACCAGTCTAGCGTTTCTTGGTCGTTACATTTTATCATTTTGACCCCGTTTAACCAGCCCGCTCCATCAAAAGTTGGCATGGCTTGGTTAGGACTGGTCTCCATGAGGTTGAACATCTCATCCAGTAGTCTCATCTCCACGATTTTCCACCTTTCCAGAGACATCTATCCGAGGGGGTCACTGCGGTCGATGAGAGCTACTAGCAGATGTTTTTTGGCCTGGTCTGCCATGGTGGTATTTACCTTGCTAGTACTTGGGACGGGTTTTGTCGTTTTCTTTTGTGGAAGGGTGCTGCGCGGGTTTTTTAGAGTTGCGGGTGATTGGTCATCCGCAGATCTCTGCCTTTTCTTTTTCTCAAGCAGCACTCCTTTCGTTTGTTCCTCAATTTTGTTGCGGAAGTTTGAGTCCGACGCTCCGAAACCTTTCCTGCTCTCGAAATGGGCCCTGCTTTCCGCTATGATAGCTCTTGTCCAGATCAGATCCTCTCTCTCTTTTGAGGTGAGGTCTGATTTTTGGCCAAGCGCATCCTCGTACTTGAGAGCCGCTTTATATTTCATAAGACCTTTCCGACCTTCTCGGGATGGTCTGGACCTAGGGGTCTTACGCCACCTAGTGTCCTCGGCAAACCTTTGGGGATCGGAGGAGCTCATCCTCTTCCATCGTAGCTAACGATGACTTCGCACTCTCCTGATCTGAGTCTACGACCCGACCGGCTGCGTATTGGTCAGTAGCATGACTACTGGTACAGACTCGCTCGTCGTACCAGTTATGGAGACAGTAGTAGTACTATCGCTGCAACCTGCTCCAACCATTACAGACAATAGTTTTGTTATGTGGCTACTGTTCCATTTTCATTCCGGGTTAACGGAGTCTGCTTGGTTTTCAGTACCATCATTGATCAATTAACCTTAGCGGCATGGTTAGACCAGCCGAGAATGTTACCATCCCCACCCCTATCGCTTAATTGATCACAGGCCCTTACTCAAGCCACCTCACCACGACAAGGTGAGACTCCACGAGGGGGTGCTGGAGTCTAACTTTCCAGAATTTCTTGACAATACGCATAACGAGAATCGTACTTCACGTCCAAGGGACTCCAGGTAATCCACATTGAAGGATTATTTACACGAGGAAAAGTTATTTTGTGCGATCAAGACGTTACTCAGTCCTCCCCCAATATCCGAGTGTCGTGCTAAAAAGTATTAAAGTATTAAAATCACTCAACACTAACAAAAACTTATTTTTAACGAACAAAATTTTTTTTTTGAAAAATGGAGAAGCATGATATAATAATTATTAAAACACCTTTCGAAAATAACAAAAATATGATTTTCCAAATATGATATTTTTACAAAAGTGAAGAACCAGGACATCAATAGTTTTAAAAAGTCAACACCTTCAACTCCGACATTTCCAAAAATTTAATTTTCCAAAAAAATATTTTTTTCCCAAAAGTGAATAAATTTTTTTTTTTTTTTTACCTCCAGCGTGCGGGATTCATAGTAGTGTGGCCGTCTAACCCACTAAAACACCTGTCTTAGCATAACTTACCTATCCTAAGAATTGGTTTTACTACGTTTTATTAACCTCTCTTTGCATGACCTTATCTTGTAACTAATAAGCAATTTATTTATGTTAGTGTTGGTTTTACTTCGTTTTATTACCCTCTATTTGCATGACCTTATCTTGTAACTAATAATCAATTTATTAATGTTAAAATAATACTCTTGTTATTTTCAGGATTTGTAAGATAAATTCTATTTTATTTGTTTATATTTGTGCTTGTTCAAAATGTTTGGCCCTTTTGAGCCTACTTGTTGTATCAGTGTTGTCTAGTAGTTTTATAGCCTCAACATTCGCGTGCTATCTTAGTCTTTCTGCAATATGTTTTATTTCTTTTGCATTTTTGTGATCCCTATGCAGATCTCTGTTTCTTATGTACCAAGGCGCATTAACTATATTCCTTAATACCTTATTCTGAAATCGCTGAATTATGTTTCAGGTACTTTCTTTGGTACATCCCCATAGCTGTATTACATATGTCCATATTCGTTTCAGTACTTGATTGTATTTATTTCTTTTGCATTTGTATGCCATTTGTAATGGCATACAAATGCAAAAGAAATTCTTCCTAGTAGCCAGTATATTTTTTGTATCGCAGTCCTAGTTCTTCTCTTTTCTTTTTCACGTGTGATTTCCATCGTAGCTTAGCGTCCTTTGTCATTCCTAAATACTCTGGGGAGTTAGAGTGTGGTATTTGTGAATTGTTAAAGTACCGGTCTATATACAGTCTTTTGATTGGTATATTCTATATAAATTCCAGTTGTCTAAAAGATTAATACCTAGTTGTACCTTACTATATATTCTATATGAATTGCAGTTGTTTATAAGATTAATACCTACTTGTATCATGTGGCTATTGTGCTGTTCCTTATTGACGGGATATCACGCGTATGTAATAGATAAAGAATAGGTCCAAGCACACTGCTTTGTGGAACTCCTGCTTTAATTTCCTTTAATTCTATATAATTACCATCCTGTTTGATTCTGAAATTTATGACCTTAGTAACTCTGCGTATGGATTTCTTAAGGAATATAAATTTTTGATACAATCCTTCTTGGCAGACTTTGTCAAAACATGAGCTGCGTCTCGAAAAATATCGGAGGGTTTTTTACCATCTAGGGCTTTTTCAATCTTATCTCTTATTCTTAGCACCTGATCAATCGTTGATTGTTTATCTGGACAAGCAAATTGATGCACAGGGATTAATTCTTTCCTTTCTAGGATTGGTTTTATGCTCTTAAGAAAGAGTTTCTCAAATATCTTAGACAATATAGGCTACAAAGACATTTGTCTATATGATGTCGCATCATGTTTTGATTTGCCTGGTTTTGGATTGATAAATACCGCTGCTATTTTCCAAACTTTTGGTACACATTTCGGCCTAAAAGATGCATTACTGATATTTATTAATTTACTTTTATCTCTATCTGGTAGTTGTTTCAGAACATCTCCTGTAATTAAATGATATTCTGGCAATTTCTTACTTTTTTAACTTCTGTCCTTGTTGTTAATTCAATGTCTCATCATCGTGTAATAATTTCTTACTTCGTGCACAGCTTCCGTGTTTTTTTTCTAATTGAAGCCGCTTGTATAATAGGTCTTTTTAAGTTTTCAGATGCTTTCCATAGAGACTAATTAGTGCTATGGTCGTTTGTTGATCTTTTTGTCATGCTTCAGTTGATTGGTTTTTAAATTCTTTGATCTGCTTTCGCAGTTGTTGTGTCAGATTTATTAATCTATTCCTATCTTGTGGAGCTCATGATTGTTGCCCTTCGGTTTTCTCCAATAACCTGAAGAATGAAAGGCCGGCACCTGTTTCTTTTAGCTATTCTTCTGATTACATTAAAATCTCCTCATACTATGAATTTTTTATCCTAGATGTCTAAGAAACTCTACGTACTTTCTCTACCGAGTGTTTTGGCAAGAAATATATTGCTGCAATTACTACGATGGCGTAGTTTGTTGCTTTAATTTTTGCGGCAGTTGTTTGAAGCTCTTTTGTTTTGAATTCTCCTTCTTTATGATGTTCTATATTTTCCCTTATTAAGTTAGCACTACTGCCCGTGGCCCTGTTTTACCAGCCTAAAAAACGAAAGCTGTCATCTTTGTTGGTATAAGGCTGAGGGTTTTAGTCATACTATCTTCCTGTGGCCTTAGTACTGTACCATAATACGCAGTTACTTGAGCATATGTAGCCTTTTTTGGCTTGATTAATGTGTCTGGATGAAGTTCCGCATTTCTTCCGATTAGCTGATAGCTGGATTTAATTTATATATGTATTCTGTTTACTGTAGGAGGTTTTTTCGTGTTTTTGCTCTTAAGTTTTTGTATTTACTGTGTTTTGTAATCATTGCTGGTATAAGGCTGAGGGTTTTATTCATAATATTTACCTCTATAATTTGCCGGATGAGCAACTCCGCATGATACGCATTCCGGCTGTTCGCTTCTTGGTTTTGTACAAATTCAAGTGTTGTGTTTTCCAGCACACCTAAGACATATAGGTTTTCTTGAGCAATAATTGAAGCTTTGCATTGTGGTATTAGCTTTGATTTTGCATCAGGTATTTTTACTCTCATATTTAAAAAAAGCGGATATTGGAGATATTTTTATTATTTTTCTGATGTAGTTGTTGTAGAATCATTGATTTCTGGTAAAAACTCAGCCTTTTTCTTCTTACTTGGTCTTCCGTATTATCCAATTTCTTTCTTGCGCCAGTTCGTGGTCAAAGAATTGATATTTTCAATTGTTTCTATATTTTCACAGTTATTTAATTTCTTTAACTCCTCATTTTCTCTTTTTAGGTCCATAACATCTTAGTTGTGTAGTATGTGTTTCTGGTTTGTGTATTTTACTTCGAAGGTCTTCATTTTCTCTTTCTAGTTGACGTTTTCTTTAATAACAACTTTCTTAATGGGCAGTTCTTTTTATTGTATCTGTTGGTACTAACCAAAATTATATTCGGTATTCTTTTAGGTAGGGTTATTGCTGTTAATGAACTCCTTTTATTATATTGGAATACAAACAATAAATGGTCCTCCCAAGAATTCGTAGGATCGACCTCATTTGAGCGTGGATTTTCCAGTTTTACTGATCTGTAATAATCTATTTCGTTTTTTCCATTGCATATACCACGCTGCCTAAATTTTAAGTTGTGCTAGCGCAGTCAGTATTACTGGCAAACCCGCAACCTGGAGGACCATGTGATTTTATATCGGAATTTTCTGGCCCACCCAACATTTCCGATTCGAGAACCGCGATGCGTCGCGCCGTCCAAACCGAAAGATCCGCGTACGCGCCTCTCCGAACCTAACCGGCTTACTTAGTTATTGCGCTCAGTATATTCACCCGCTTCCGTTAGCCTTACTGTATAAGTTACCAGGAGGCTCGCGGCAGATAACTATTTACCTTTTGGTCCACTGGGTTTCTTATTTGTTTTTTTTTTTTGTGGAAAAAACCACCCAAGCTCAAATATAAAATAAGAGAAGAAAAAAAACCCACACCATAGTAGAAATGAAAAAAAAAAGAATTAATAATTAAATATATTTCAAAACGATATAATAAACCAAAATATCGGGCTGCTCAAGTTTAATTTAATGATTTATTATTTAATTATTATATTTTTTTTGTTTGTTTTTTTTGTAGCAGCCGCCATAACAAAATAAATAATATTAGTAATACGTATCTTGACAGTTGTCACTGGTCGAACCCTGTCGGTAGGTGCTACAATTAACGAATCGGTATAGCTGTTAAAGACTAAAGGTATTGTCGTGAGAGAACTAAGGAAAAAAATGGTTTGCTTTCGAAAGCTTCAAGAAAAAAATGTGGCTACCTTCATTAGTCCGATCTGACAAATCAAGGTGATTCGAAAAAGAAGAGCTTTCGGAAAACGAAAGAATAGTGGAATGGAAAGTTTTGGCTTTGGATCATTCGATGTGAAGAGGTTTTTTGAGAAGTTGTTTGTTTTTCTAGTTAGAGTGACAACCAGTACTTTTTTTGATTGAGATCAGTTTTTTTAATTTGTGACTGAAAATCCCTTCATACAAAATATTTTTTCTGTTGCAAAAAAACAGATAAAAAATTTACAATTTAAAAAAAAACATTTTTATATCGCCATGGAAACAAAATTAGTGGGTTTTTTTATATTGGTAGTTTTTTTTGACAAATTGCGAAATTTTATAGTTTTTGATATACAAAAAACAAACTACAGTAAAGAACCGAATTTGTTTTAATTTTAAAGCAGCCTGCAAACCAAGGGGGAATAATTTTTTGGTGCGGAAAATTATATAAAAGGTGTTTTTTAGAGGTTCACAACTTTGAGTTGGCAACACTGCTTTATTTGATAACCCATTTCACAGCTGATAGTTGCTTTTTGTTTAGTTTGGTTTGGCATTTCATTATGGATAGACTTGTACCAGAGCAACGCTTACAAATTGTTCAATTTTTTTATTAAAACAATGGTTCTGTTTGTCAAACTTATCGTGCACTTCGTGCATTTTATGGTAATCATAATCGTTCATCAGAGCGGCTAATTCGAATAACTATGGATCGTTTTTGCACCACTTTTACTCTTAATGGTAATGTCCTTCCCGCAATGTGCCGAATAATGCGCACCGAACAAGCTGTAGCTGCTGTACAGTAAAGCAGAAGACTCAAATCAATCAATTCGTCGCCGTTCTCAGCAAATGGGGTTGTGTCCATCTACATTTTGGAAAATTTTACAAAAGGCGAGATCCTTCAAAAGCTTTTAAGATTCAACTTGTGCAGGAATTAAAGCCAAACGACCATCGTATGCGGCGCCAATTTGGAGAATGGGCTGAAGCACAAATTAATATTGATCTGGATTTTCCATAAAAAATAAAGCCAGTTTAATTGATATTAAAAATATGTTTCTTTGTTTTATTATAATTTACAGTTGTATAACTCTAAAAAACAGCCTTTATATTGCTGAGTACCTGTTAGCACGAGCAGTTAGAAGAATTATGAGCAAATGCAATTTTTAATGTTTTCTTTATCTCTATGAGGCTACATTTCAGAATCATAATTCTCTGTGAAAAAAATACAAAATACTAATCCATAGAAAATGGAGCTGGCCTAAGCCAACAAATTTTAAGTAAAATATAAATTTGGTGACAACAAATATATTCAAATATAATTGTATAGTTAATTAGTTTGTGATAAAACTCAATTTCAAAACAGCAGAAAATATTTGTTCTATATTTCTGATCTTGAAAAAACTCAATGTAATTGGTTCTTATTATTAAATGTTACAAAGTAGAGCAAGTAAATATAACATAATTGAAAATAACAATTTAAAAAACATTATTTTATAGTTTTTATATACATATATATATTTTTATTTTCTGCGGTTTTTCATAGGACATATATATATTAGACCACTCCATTTTCTGCGGTTTTTCATAGGACATATATATATTAGACCACTCAATTGCCAATTGTCCCACCGGCCCAGACCGCCATTGTATTTATTTTTATAACTTATTTACAATTTGAAATTTTAATATATATTTTTTTCTAATACTTAACTTACAACCGGCTCTTAATATTAGATCTTAGCTCTTTTCTTAACCGACATTTTACGTTTTCTGATCAACTTACTTTACTTAGAATAATTATTTAATTATCTGACTATTATTTTTTCCAAAATATTGCATGCATTATTTGTAAAACTAATTATCGATGAAAATTATTTTTATCTAACACTTCAAGATAAGTAATATTTAATTACCTTAGTTGAGTGTTTTTTTTTTTGAATTTATTTATTCAAAATTCTTGTTAATATAATTCAGCATCAAACAAATTCAGAAAAAAATTATACTTTTTAATATCTAAGACAACACTTAATGATCCAATTTAAGGACACTCTAAGTTTTCACATTTTTCAATAACAATTGTATGTTAACATGTTTTACTTTTATTTTATACTTTAATTATTTATTTACATCATTGCATCTGTTTTACTTTTATTTTTATACTTTAGTTATTTATTTACATCTATTAAAATCGGAAAGGTTATGAAAAACCGATTAATAAATTTTATTCATGTTCAGAATAGATTTTGATAATTTAGCGTTTGGGTTACCCCACAACTGCTTCGTATGCCGGCAGCGGGTTAGTGTCCGTTGCACCGTTCCTGGCCAATTCATCTGCTTTCTCATTTCCTACTATTTCTCGCTGTCCCGGAGACCAAATAATCAACAATTTATTATTGTTAATAGCTACCTGGCCTAGGAGGGTACGACAATTGAATACCAATTTAGAGGTTATAGATTTGTATGCCAGCGCTTTAATAGCTGCTTGGCTGTCCGAGCAAATTGCTATTCGCTTATTACTCAGATCATTCTCTAATATCAATTCCGCAGCTTCTTTAACGGCTCCAATTTCCACTTGAAAGATCGTGACGATCATCAAGTCTTATACTAACCATCAGATCAAGATGTTCGGAAAAAATTCCCGCGCCACAACCTGTTTCCACGATGGTGTTTCATGGAATGGGGGAGCCGATTCTCCCTGTACGGTATTCTTGTACCGATACCTTCCGCGAATACTTTGATATGGGGAAGGTAGTCATTTGTCATATTCAGATTGTAACTCGGCGCTTCGATCACACGAGTGATTGTTGCATGGGGTGTGGGTGAACCTGAAGTTAGCATATTCTTATTCAACCTTAGCGGCAACGCGGCATTAGCAGCCGCTTTGTGGCTAAGGTTGAATAAGAATACACCTCCCTAGATCACAACCAATCAATGATCGACCAGTGATTTGTTTATCATGTTAATTATAATCACGTGTGTAGGAAAATTATTATATTAATAAAGAAATTCCATATGAGTTATGCCGTAAGTTCATGCAGTTTGGTTCTTCGAAGTCGTCGGATGTTGTTGTCGGACATTCAAATTCAATACAATTTCCATCTCTGTATTTGCATGTGTTTGCAGATGTTAATTGTGCTTTACTGCATTTTTCCTGATTCCATCCGTAATAAATTCAATTCTCAAGTCACGGTGTAAATCCTGGTTTCGTTCATGGAGAATTAACTATTCCACGTAGGACTTTATTCTGAAAGGTTTGTATCATTTGGACATTTGGATTTCTGTACATCCCCAGAATTGAATGCCGTATGCCGTGATTTTAATATCTGTTTATAGATCAAAATTTTGTTCTGTAATGACACTTCAGATCTTCGTGCTAGTAGCCAGTACAATTTCCTATATTTTATATTTAACTCTTCTTTTTTATGTCCTCTTTCCATTTTAATTTAGCATCTGGCGTCATACCTAAATACTTAGGTATGACGCTTAGGTATGACGTTAATACTAAATACTCGCTGTATACGAGTAAGGAACTACTAGATTATTAGTAAATATAGGAAGAGTAGTGATTTTTTTATAAGCAAAGTTAATGCGTGTCGACTTTGTTTCATTTAATTTAATGCGCCACCGTTATGTCTAGTTTTCTACCATTCTTTGTAGTTTTGCTGTAGCCTCCACCGTAGTATTGACAAATGCAAGGATTACAGTGTCATCCGCAAATGTAGCCATGCATGTGCTGTCATCTAGCGGAATATCTCTCGTGTCTAGAAGATAGAGTATTGGACCAAGAACACTACCTTGAGGAACTCCAGCCAGAATTTCCTTCAGTTCCGAATAATCTTTTCAATAGCGTACTCTAAATTGTCTATCTGTTATATACGATTAAGTATCTCAAAGTATTGCCTAGGTAAATCTCTATGTAGTTTGTACTGTAATCCTACATGCCAAACTTTCTCAAATGCTTGCGCAACATCCAAGAAGATTGCCGAACAGACCTTTTTCTCTTCAAAAGTTTTCTCAATTATGTTAGTGATACGAGGTACTTGATCAATCGTAGAATGTTTGTAACTAAATGCAAATTGGTGGTTTGGAATTAAACTTCTATTTTCAATGATACGAATTAATATCTTCAAAAGTAGTTTTTCGAAGATCTTTGCCATCACAGGTAAGAGTGATATAGGCCGGTACGATGTTAATTCTGTTGGCGGTTTTCCTACTTTCGGATTAAGAATTACTTAAGCAATCTTTCAATGTCTAGGAACATGTTTCAATTTAAAACAAGCATTTATTTCAGGAAAGCAAGTTCTGGTAATTCTTTCATAATCTGTCCAGTGATGATGTCATAACCTGGTGCTTTTTTATTTTGCTGAGATTGTGTTAAAAGAGTTTTGTGAGTTCTCTCAAGGTGATAGATGGTATTTCATCTTCATCCACTTTTTCAATAAATGTGACATTTGCAACTTTTGTGTTCTGAGGAAAAGTTTGGAAAATATTCGACAGATGCTCTGCGAAAACATGTGCTTTCTGCTTTGGATTTCCGATCCATTTACCATCATTTGTTTTTAATGCTGACTCATGTATTTCCGGTCCTTGTAACTTCTTGGATGCTTTCCAAAGTGTGTAGTCAGTATTTTTGTCTGCTGTTAGGTTGTCTAAAAATCTACTGAGTGACTGCATTTGATAACTGAATCAACTTTGACATTATTGAAGGCCCCCTGGATGTCAATGAACATAGCTTGTCATGTTTATGTTATCGAGAGCTTTTTCGATTACGTGCACCGCCTGGTGCAGTGCGGATTCAACTGATTTGGTTTTACAGTAAGCATGCTGGGACGGTGCGAAACTCGATGTTCCGATGACCATCCTTATGTCATGTTCTATAACCCTCTCTAAGGCTTTCAGTAAGATAGAAGTTAAGCTCATAGGCCTATACGACTTGGGAGACGCCCTAGGTTGAGACAACCTATGTATAATTAGGAACCTATGTATAATTTAATTAACTCTACCGATGCAAGCTACATTTACCTCTTGCAGAAGAACGGGGTATATTCTGTCCGTTCCTGGAGATTTGAATGGTTTAAATGAATCCATTGCTCATTTACCTTTTCCTCTGTAATTAAAATCCCTAACCCACGTTTTGATTCGTGTGTTACAACTACCGGTGTAACATCTTCTTCATCGACCGGCATCAAGCATCCCGGGAAGTTAGTCGACATTAGAATGTCTAGGCTATCTTCCATTGAATTCGCTTCGACGCTGTTGTCATCCTCTAATAGTTCCGGCTGCGTGTGCGTTTTCGACAGGATTTTTTTAAGCGTAGCTGCTTCACTCACACCCTCCATTTCCTCCGTGAAAGTTACCCATGAATCTCCTTGAGATTTCCTGCAGTTTTTTTAAAAACTTTTTATGGCATTACGGTATTGTTCCCATAGAACTTCCGAGTTAACGTTCGTCGCTCTATTGAAGAGTGACTTTACATTCTTTTGTCCATCTAATATCCTGCCGGTCATCCAGGGTTGCCGAGCTTTACAGTAAGGCTTCCTTAGAGGACATGCGAATTTAAAGGATTCTAAAATATGCGGAGACTCTTTTTCGATTTCAGTTATGGAACCTAACCTGTAGGTGGGTTCTAGCTGTTCTAATTCTTCTTTATAAATCTGGCAGTTTGTTTTAAGTGGATTCCTAAAGTAACTGACCCGTTTTCTTGCTAGAGCCAGGGAGAAACATGTCCAGAACTTGTCCGAGAAGGTAGGCTCGTCCGAAACGAACCAGTTCGAAACCAGTTCATGGATATTTTTTGTCCCTATGCTTAAATCAATTAATTGTTTACGGTTTTTGTTCTGAAAGGTGGGTTTATTACCTTTGCTAAGAACAAATAGATCACTAGCTATTAAAAAATCCAATAGTGACTTACCCCTGTTATTTACATCAGTACTACCCCATATTGTATGATGCAAGTTTGCATCACAACTGGAACCGATTAGAAGTTTTTTCATTGAATCTACCGCATAGCCTACGATATTCTGTAGACCTACCGTAGGTGGAGGGTCTGATGAATCGTATGGTGGATAGCACGATACTAGAATGATGTCATACCGACACCCATTGTCCTTTTTTCCCCACATTACTGCGATATTCTCTTTGTCACTAACCTGTGGAATATAAACCATATTATCACTTTTTTTGCGATTGTACAAGACCTGGGCCTACCATCTCCGGCATCATAATAAACCTAGAACTTTACTCCCCTTAGTATATGGTTGTTGGATGATTGCCACATCAAAATCGCCACCTAGAAACCGTCCTTTTAGTTTGGCCCTAACTACCCCGATGAACTACCCCGATTGTATTGTACAACCTTCGTTTTCTACCTGGCTCAAGAGGTTTATCTTATACCTCTGTATCCGAAGATATAGTTCCTGTAAAAATAAAAGTATTATTTGGTACATTTTTATCATTCGTCAGTGTATCTTCATCAGAAAGGCTGGTGAGATCAGTAAGGACTTCGGATAAATCAACTCATAACTCACCTACACCACCCAATAAGGAATCCAAGTCGCTGACCTTCATCCCAAAGGCAGCAGGAAGGCTCGATGGGAGCGGTTGGATGCCTCGGCTGAACAATTTTCTTCTTCGGCCGATCGGGCTTATACTCGAGCAGATGTTGTTTCGGGTAAGAGAGTGTGTCCTAATGCGAAAAGGGCCATTAGGGTGGATGGGAAGTCGGATTCTGGGACTAAGGCCACCTATGGACGACCCTTTGAAAGTGGCTCTGATAGGCAGAGGACACCCCGAAGGTAAAATTCCCGGTCATTACCAGAAATTAGTCCTAAAGAAATACGAGGATTGGCAGGTTGCACTTCTGTTAACTAAATCCTTGAACATAAACTGCATGTGAAGTAAATTCAGGGGGGATGTATTAAGAATTACCTGTGGCTTAGTAATAATAAACGGGATCCTAAGGAGTTTCTTAAACTGATTGAGGTACTTAACCGATACATCAGTTTAAGAACATCCGGCTGGACAGTCTATCACTGGTAGGCCTATACGATTTGGGAGTCTCCCTAATCGTATAGGCCTACCAGTTTAACGTCTTTTCTACTGAAAGCATTCTTTCCTACTGAGGGTTTTAGAACATGAAATAAGGACGGTCGTCGAAACACCGGGTTTCGCACCGTCCAAGCATGCTTACTGTAAAGGTAAATCAGTTCAATCCGCACTGCAGCAGGCAGTGAACGTGATCAAAAAGGTCTCGATAGTAAAAACATGACTTTAGGTAAGCCATTAACATCGAGGGAGCCTTCAATAATGTCAAAATTGTTTCAAATGCTTGATGAATTGGCGGATAAATGCATATATTATTAGATGGATTTTTTTTATGCTTAGGTATAAAACATTGATTGCGGAATTTGGGGGCCCGTCACAAAGAGGCAGAGTACGTAAGCGTACACCACATGGGGGAATCCTTTCACCCTTGCTGTAGTTACTTGTGATGGACCGGCTTTTGCAGGACCTTTCAAATGCCGGTTACTTTATCATCTGTTACACAGATGATCTAGCTATACTGATTACAGGTAGATTTGAGTCAACTCTCGCCGAACTTATGCAGAGTGTGTAAAACATTCTATGCAGCTGAGCTACCAAACCGGATTCAAGGTATACTCGGGAAAAACTGAGACTTGCCTCTTTACGACTAAACGCAGTAAACCGAGCTTTTTAATTAGTAAAAATGCTTGTTACTGCAGTAGTTGACAGGGTTAAATTCCGAGGTATAATTTTAGATGGAAAACTGAACTGGATGTACCACCTCGATAGTAAGGCTGAAAAAGCCACTAGGGCTTTTTGGGCATGTGGTGGTGCCATTGTCAAAAATGGGGATTATCACCTAATATTACACACTGGCTTTACACTGCTGTAATAAGAGCTACTATCATCTACGGATCATTAGTTAATCATCATTTGGATTGCGTAACAATTTTTCTTCATTGCTATTTTCTTTCAGCATATATGTTTTTTAATTTTTATGTTTTTTTGTGTCGTTTGTTGTTTGTTCTGAGAGCAATAAAAAAATATTTAGGTAGAGAGACGACGAAAAAGAAATAGAAATTTAATAATTTATTAAATTAATTAAAAATTTCAATCATTATAATAATTTAAAAAATAAAATTGGATATGTGAAGATTTGAACCCGAGTTGAATTTTCTGACGCTGGTGGCTTACGCACTACACCATACCACATATCTAATTTGTTGTTTTTAAAACTTAATAAACTTAAGAAACTTGTGCGACAGAGAAAGACACAGACACGACCAAGTTAATTTAAAAGCAGTTAAAACAAGCATTTAATAAATATGTAAGTGTCAATAGTTTGCAATAATTTTCTATTTGACTATATAATATATGGTAGCAACCCACTTCAGTGGTGTTCAAAGTTAAACTATCGAAATCCAGAGGGAGGGTGAAATATAATAAAACTAAAAAAATTATCCAAAAACAATATGGAGTATTTTTGTTTAAAAATTAGTTTGTTGACCTTTTCTCCTGAGTTTTTTGATAAATATATTTATAAAAAAAATTACGTACTTTTGTTTATTAACCCTTTGGTTACAACATCATTTTTTAAATAAAATTTACTTTACATATATACATTTTTTAGTATGTTTAAAGACTTCTCTACAAGCACTTAAGCATGTTAAAACTTAGGATTGAAAATGTATGAAAAAGGATTGAAGATTGTAAGAAATGTAAGAATGTTTCAAAGTATTTAAATTTAATACACAGTAGTGAGTATTTGAATTTAATACATAGTATCATTTGGTTAACATTCTTACAGAAATTATGGCAGCTACCAGCTTTAATTTTGCTACTACTGGCGCCAGTATAATTTGTATTTTTGTATGTATTAATAATTAATCTTTCGGCTTGGATTTTCCTTATGTTATAATATTGTTTTTTTTTTGCTGATTCAAATTTGTAACAAAAAAATGTGAACTATTTGCAAAATTCTTAGTGGCGGATGCTTTCACATTTTTGTTGAGAAAAATATCTGAAACTGACAAATTTATAGCAGCCCATAGATTATATACCCAAAGAATTTTTTGCAATGTCTGACAGATCACTTATATGTAAGAAATGGTTTCTTCCATACACCAGGTATCTTAAGATGCGATACCTGGTGAGATTTGAAATGTGATAAAAACCCAACTAAGAACGTAAGGCTTACATTAGCCTTACATATCTCTTATGCGTAAGGCATGACAGACATATCTCTTATACGTAAGCCATAACAGAAGTGCCCATAACAAAACCATTAGCCATGTCCGCTTAGCATAAAGCATGTATGTAAGCCACATTGGGCTGTAAATACTGTCTTCTTTTAGTATAATATAGAAAATTTCGTATATGCTCCTGTATTTTTATTTTTACCATATCTTATTTTTACCATATTTTTTTCTTTTGAATATTGTTTATAATTTAATTCAAGCAGAAAATAATATTTTTTTCAAATAAAAAGAGATCAACAAGTTTCTTTCAAAAAATCAATGAGAACTTATAATAAATAATATTTGAACTTATTATAAATAATAAGTCATTGTTAATAAAACAGTCATTTTTTCTGTTTGACAGACATGTCTGTTAACTTTGACTGTTTTATTAACAATGATAGTAGAAATCAAAAACGAATATTTGCAAAATTAGGAAAATGCAAAATTAAGAATAATTATTTCAATTTAAACTATAAAATCTTATTGCCATATTATACCAACACAATATATCCAAAATCAAAACCCAAAAACTTATGAAATAATTATGTTTTGTTTTTTTGTGAAAATATCTGCAATCATTTCATTAGCTGAAATATATTTTAATTCAACTATATTATTCTAATAAACTTCAGGGACATAATAGCAACGAATATCTATATGTTTGTTTTTTGAATGATTTATGGGAATTTTCACAAGTTGTTGTGCACTTAAAATCTCGCTATGTATAACAATCGGCTTATCTACTAATTTTTCAAAACCCATTTCAGCAATTAAATTTTTCAGCTATATTGCTTCTTTAGTTGCTAATGATATAGTAATGCAAAACATATTCTGCTTCAGTTGAACTCAGAGCTACTGCCTTTTCTTGGATTCCCAAGTAATAACTGATCCATTAAGATTACTGGCTCTATTACAACCAATAAGAATACTTTCTGTCGGCAAGTCAACAAGCTCCCAAGTTCCATTAGACATTAATGAATTATATTCTTCAGTCATTTTTTATCTGGTCTATATAAGGCTTTGTTAACAGATACAGGATCAACTGATATGTCACTGGACTCACCAAGAGCATGGATAACGTTGTAGCCTTTTCGTAGTCTACCTAGACATCCAGGTCTTAATATTGTATGTCGGCCAGAACCAAAATGAGTTGGTTGTTCAACATCATTTTCCACAATTTCATCATTCACAGTTTGATCATCATCTTCATCTTGTACATTAATTATAGGCTCAGTATCTGTAATTAGAGATTAATAATTTTTAAAAATGGTTTTATTTAAATGTTTATTTTCCATAAACGCAACATCTCGTCTTTTTACGACAACTGTCGTTTCTGGATCCATCAACCTGTACACTTTCGATTCAGTAGAATATCATAATATTATTCTTTGCCTTTCGATTCAAAGTTTAAACGACCTGGTTTTTTATTTAACATAATGGCTTTTGAACCAAAAATTCTTCAACAATTTTGTTCGTGATCTGTTTTTCAAATAAACTGCCGTATTAACGGATTCTGCCATAACCGTTCACCAAATGCAGAATCTATCAATAAACACCTTGCAATTTCAACCAATTTTCTGTTGGCTCTTTCAGCAACTCCATTTTGTTTCGGGGTATGTAGAACAGTTAACTGATGTTGAATACCATTTTCTCCACCAATGTCACTTCTTAAAATCTTGATTTTTCTGCTTGAGGTTTAAAATCTTTAAAAGCATTGAATGCTTCATCTTTACTTTTGATAAATTTAACCAAAATTTGTCTAGTTTTATCATCTATAAACGTAATAAAATATTTCAAATCCAATATGTTTGCACTAAAAATATTAGAATTTTTATTGAATGGTTTAACACAGATTTTACCTTTTAAAGTCGTTGAATAGTCAATTGGTTTTCAAATTGTATTAAAATTCATATTTCTGACCATTTAATTTCTTCTTAAATCGTTTAAACTTTGTGCATTCAAATATCCATAACGTTGGTGCCATTTTAAGAATTCATTAATATTGTTCATACCCGAAAAAACTGTGTTAAAATTTCCATTTAAAATGACTAAATTTTGATGTTTTTCGCAGTTAAATAAACATTTCCATTTAGATCTTTTATTACAGAATTCTCACCTTTAAATTCGGCAATATGATTATTTTCAGTTGCTTTACTAATCGAAATAAAATATCCTTTTAATAGCTGAAAATATTTTTCAAATAAATTTTTTACTTTCAATTTTTATCAAAACTGTACCCATACCAGTTGCAATTGTAAAATTATTATCAGCTAGGATAATTTTTTCATCGTGATCTGTTATATCAATAAAAAAATTTATAACATAAATGAGATGTTGCACCGCTGTCTAAACACCAATCTCTTTTAGATAAGTTTTCGTTTGTACTATCACAAAAAATTGAGAAATTTTATTTTATTTTTTTCAAGACAATATTTTTAAAAACATGACCAACCTTATGACATATAAAGCTCTTAAACTGTTTCTTTTTATTGTCAGTTTTCGATTTTAATTTATCTTGAATTTGAAATGCATGTTCATTTTTAATTTCCGTGATACCGTTGTTTCTACGTATTCCTGTTCAAGTAATTTTACTCTATATGTTGTTATGTCAGGTAAATTTTCTTTAGCTTCAATCGACACTAAAAAAATTTCAAAATTTTTAGGTAAATTTGATAATAAAATTAACCAATCGGGTATTATAAAAAAATTTTCAATTCAAATTCACGCTTTTGCAATTCAAATTCACACTTTTCCAAAACAAATTAAATATTTTGCAAATCAAATTACACCTTTGGCAAATTAAATTCAACCAGTAGTAAATACTATTTTGAAAAATTTATTTTCTTAATAATATTAATTTTATTTTTGAAAAAACATTATATTTTTGTAAAAAAAACTTCTTCATCCTGGTTCATCAGTACGATGGAAGAAAAAGTAATGAATTACTGGTCTGTCCAACTAGATCACGCACAACTTCCGTCTCGCGGAGGCTTACCTTATGCAAAATTAACCTGGCTTCTTAAATATTATTTTCTATTGTAAAAATAATTTCTAGTTTTGAATTTGTTAACATGAAAATTTGATTTGTTTATACTTTTTATAATTAATAAGTATTAAAAAAATAAACTTTTCAAAACAGAATTTACTATTGGTTGAATTTGATTTGCAAAAGGTTTAATTTGATTTGCAAAAGTTTAATTTGATTTGCAACAGGTTGAATTTGATTTGCAAAAAGTTTAATTTAATTTGCAAAAGTGTGAATTTGAATTGCAAAAGTGTGCATTTAAATTACAAAAACTTGAATTTGGAATGCAAACCCTGCACATATATTAGTTTAATTCGGATTATAACATCAATAAATAGATAGCGAAAATAATAGTAGCCAAAAATTGATGAAAATAAAATAAATATCCAAAATGTGAAGTAACAGAGAAAAATATTGAAAGTCATAAATTTATCGTAAAGATGACCAATATCACCTCGCTTGTCAAAATTTCACGATTTTTAGACAATTAAGCTAATTGATTATTTTGATTAAAAATTGATAATTTTCACTTCGCTGCAAAGTTTTTCTGAAAACCAAATTTCTATTTGCTTAGCAGCTTGGGCTAATATAGTTTTCTGCATAATAATTATTTTTGTTATTGATATACATATCTAAATTCAATATTTTTTCTTTTAGATTAGTAATAAAATTTTAAATGTATTTTTTCATTTTCTTCGTTTGTTCTTGTTTTGAATGAATAAAAAATTATGTAGCAGTTTTACTAACTATTTTTTTCTTTAAACTTATTTTTATATTTAAAAATTACATATTAATTGTGTGCGTTTCCTTATTTATAATTATAATTCATATCAAGTACTTCTTAATTTTATTGTTGTAATTATTTTTCTTAAATCAATGTTATTTTCTAATTATCTGTGTAATAAAATTAAATAATTTTGTTTATTTGGCGTTTTCTTGAAAATTTACTGTATAAAACAAAAACTAGTAATTTAACTTAAAGTTATATCATAACAAAACACAAATTTATTAAAATAACAATTTTATAGGAAATGTAAAAAGAAAAAAGTTATAGGGTTCAAATGCAACCGGTACACTCTGTACCAAAATAATAAATCATACGACGCTCAATGTAAGATGAGTTTTCATTGTTATCAGCGCTCACTGATAACAATCATCAGATTATATATAGATCACCGATAATAAAAAGAGAGTACAGTCAAGTATATATATTCAATGCGGTTGCATCGTGCTTAAATAAAAGTTATTAATTGTAATAGTTAAGATTGAAGGTTAAATAAAAGTTAAATTAAGATAGTTAATAAAGTAATTATAACGAACAAAATAGTGTTTTATTTATTAATAAAAACTAACTATAAATTGGTGACCCCGACTAAGCAACGCGCTTAGAAATTAAAAAAACGAAAAATTAAATTAATTCAACACATAAAAAAAAAAACTTTGTAGCACGTGGTAAAAAAAAAAAAAAAATAAAAGATACACATAAATTGTTAAACATAATTAAAAGTGTGTATGACCAAAATACATATTTTATATATATACATAAAATATATCCGAGTTTCAACATATTACACCACGCTACCAATTTTGGGACAAAATACCATCATCGACATACAACAATTAACAACGGATATCAACATCAGACCACCGCAGAATTTATCCAGCGATCGAAGGCAGCAGCAGAGCAACACGTTCGAGAATTTTACAAGTACCATAGTATAAGATATGTTTAAAATACATTAATATTCTTTATATACAAAAAAAAAAAATTTTTAAAAAAAAAAAAGAATATAAAATTATAATTCATGGTATTATTGTAGTAAAATCCATACTTTCTATATAAAAAAGGCCTTGTTATAAAATGCTGTGCTGCCCTGAAACAAAATTTTAAATTCTATGAAAGATTAATAATTCAAAATTTCAATCATTTAGTTAAAATTTAGATAAAACAAAATTCTATAAATCAAAATTTCAATCATTTAGTTAAAATTTAGATAAAATAAGTTCAATAAATCAAAATTTTGATATTTTTTTGTGGATTAAAAGTACAGTCAGTATAACGGTTTTACGGTAATTGTACCGTCGAAATAATATAAAAATTTTCAAATTGAAACTGTAAAACTAACAAAAAATATCAATTTTTTTTTATATCGTACGCAATTAAAAATTTTATATCGTACGCAATTAAAAAATTTTCAAATTATTCAATATTACAATTTGTACCATATATACTTTATATACAAGCGTTTATTATAAAAACGTTATTATTATATATATAAAAAAAAAAAAAATTTAACGAAAATTTTTATATCAAAATTTATTATATACAAAATTTATAGGATTTTATTATATACAAGAAATTAATTACACAATATTCTATATAATATCATATATATTCATTTTCCATATATTATACATTCAACAAAATTTTTTTTCAATACAAATATATTGTAAAAAAAAAAATAATTAAAAAAAAAATTGATTTTATCAATTCTATATTCCATTTATATAAATCAGTTGTATACACGCATACATACATGCAGAATATATACATTTGACTCTCACGATATTATATACCGGCTGCGACAAATTACAACAAAATTTACTTGCTATATAAAATATTAAATACAGGGTGCATCCATTGTAACAATAACACCACAAAAAAATCGGTTTCGACAAATTACAGCTTATATAAAATTTGACGATCGTTATATAAAATAATAATATTAAAATAAATACAGGGTGCATCGGTTGCAATAACAACTCCAAATATAAAAAAAAAATAAACAAACATTTTTAGTAATTTTTATCAACTACTAACCTATAAAAAAAAGAAAAAAATGCCGGATAGTGACGAAAAAGAAATGCCGATTAGTGACGGAGATAATAAAGATATTAACATAATATCACGAATCAAATTAGCCCCGTTCTTTGATAAAAATCCGGATCTGTGGTTCATAATAGCAGAGAGCCAGTTTAATTTACACAAAACTATTAAAGATGACGATAAATTCAATCATACATTAGCCGCGCTTCCACAAGACATCGCGTTATCGGTTATCGATGTGCTAAAAAATCCCGACGTTACAGTTCCGAAATACGAATCATTAAAGAAAGCTCTGATCGAACGACACAGCCTGTCCAATGAAAAACGTCTAGATAATTTATTATCTAGCTTAAACGAAATTGGCGACCTCAGCCCTTCAGAATTCTTCAGACAATTATCAAATCAAGCCGGCGATTCAAAACTTATCGAAATAGACTTAATAAAAAGAATATGGTTAAAAAGATTACCCCAAAATCTACGAACTTCAGTCGCACCGTGGGCCGATAAAAAAATCGAAGAAATTCTACCGATCGCCGACAAAATTTGGGAAGTTTCCCAACCTTCGTGTTCAGTGGCCGAAACATCATGCGCGCCGAAATCGAAAAATAAAGTATTTCCACCACTTACACCTACAGAACAAAAACTAACAAGGGAGTTAAGCGAAATAAAGAAATTACTTACGAAACTAGAACTCGGTAACCGTGGCCGAAAGAGAGATAGATCTTCATCACGTTCAAGGCCGAAATCTCGACCAGTTTCGCAAAATAATTCGAAATTCTGCTACTTCCATAACAGATTCGGCTCCAATGCTAGAAATTGTAGACAACCGTGTGCATTTAAAGTGCCACAAACACCAAACAAAGATTTAAACTAATACATTCCACGGTTAACGCGGCGAACAGTGGAACAGTTAAATCACGCCGCCTTTTCGTACACGACCGCGAAAACTCACTACAGTTTCTTATAGATTCCGGTGCCGAAATTTCGGTCGTTCCGTACAGCTTATTCCCCCACGGAAATAAAGACCCAATTCGTTCGTTATCTGCTGCTAATGGCACAGAAATAGCAACATATGGAACAAAATTATTAAAACTTAACCTCGGCTTAAGACGCGCTTTCACACACGCATTTATATTGGCAAAGGTGAATAAACCAATTATCGGCGCTGATTTTCTGTCGAAATACAATCTTCTAATCGACTTAAAAAACCGTAGATTAATCGATACTTCAACTTCTCTGCAAGTAAATGCCATAATTGCCAATGTAGATACGCCTACACCAAAAATTTATTGTATTCAAAACGAATACGGCTCACTATTAAAAGAATTTCCGTCACTAACGGAATTACCTAATTATAATTATCCGGTAAAACACAACGTGCGCCACTATATTGAGACGCAAGGTATAGCGCCATCCGAAAAGCCTCGCCGCCTAGACTCCGAGAAACTGAAAGCTGCCAAAATGGAATTTCAGCACATGGTCGAACTGGGTATCTGCCGACCCTCGAAATCCAGATTTGCATCACCTCTGCACATGGTAATAAAAAAGGATAACGATTGGCGTCCTTGCGGTGACTATCGTCGCTTAAACGCCATCACGATTCCCGACAGGTATCCTATACCTCATATACAGAGTTTCTCGCAACAGTTAGCTGGATGCAAAATTTTCTCAAAAATCGATTTAGTCCGGGCATACCACCAAATTCCCATGGCTGACGAAGTCACAGAAAAAACCGCCATCACAACTCCGTTCGGCTTATTCGAATTCACTCGAATGCCTTATGGTTTACGGAATTCCGCCCAAACCTTTCAAAGATTTTTGAATGAAGTTACCAACGGGCTAGAGTTTTTATTTTGCTATATCGATGATATTTTGATAGCCAGCAAATCAGAGGCTGATCACAAAAATCATCTAAAAATGTTATTCGCACGTCTTACTGAATACGGTTTGAATATAAAAACCTCTAAGTGCATATTTGGTGCTAAATCTTTAGAATTTTTAAGCCATACAATTTCGGAGATGGGTATTTTACCGTCTGAAGAAAAAGTTACCGCTATCCAAAATTTTCCAGAACCAACGACTCTTCGCAAAATACAACGCTTCGTCGGCATGGTAAATTATTACCATCGCTTTATACCGCACCTAGCAGAAGATTTAGCACCTATTCATGCTCATCTAGCAACATTAACAAATAAAAAAAATAGAATAAAATTTTCTTGGCCCGAAGAATGCAAAGTTAGCTTTAACAAAGTAAAGCATTCTCTTGCTACTGCCACCTTACTCGCGCATCCTCTCGAGCACACAAAATATAATATAACTTCAGACGCGTCAAATACAGCCGTTGGAGCCGTACTGCAGCAATATAATAATACGAATTGGGAGCCCCTCGGTTTCTTTTCAAAAAAATTATCGCCAACCGAAGTCAAGTATTCCACATTCGATAGAGAGCTCCTGGCAATCTATTTGGCTGTAAAACATTTTAGACACTTCGTGGAAGGAAGACAATTCTCTATCTACACCGACCACAAGCCGTTGTGTACCGCCATCAATTCCAAATCTGAACGTAGCCCTCGGCAACTACGGCATTTGGACTACATTGCTCAGTTCACGAACGATATACAACATATCCATGGAAAACATAACGTGGTCAGTGACTGTCTCTCCAGGTTCAACGAAGTATCGTCATTTTCATTAAATGACTTACCTGTAACTCAAAATCAGGACGACGAACTTCAACACTTAATCAAAAATACTCCGAATTCATCGAAGATTCAAATGAAACTCGTCCAAATACCTGATTCTAAAGACAAAGTCTGGTGCGAGGTGTCAAATGGTAAGAATCGTCCATTCATCCCAAAAGTTTGGAGACAAAAAATCTTCGACAGCCTTCACAGTTTGTCACACCCGGGTGTCCGAGCAACACGCAAGCTAGTTAGCTCTAAATATTTCTGGCCTCAAATGAATGTCGACACAGGGTACTGGGCAAAATCATGTATGGGTTGTCAACGATCCAAAGTCAGTCGCCATATAAAATCGCCATTTGCAAAATTTGATATCCCTAGTGGCAGATTCCAGCACGTGCATATCGATATCGTCGGGCCGCTTCCAATTTCAAACGGCTTCACTTACATCCTCACAATAGTTGACCGATTCACTCGCTGGCCTGAGGCAATTCCGATGAGGGACATGACCGCGCTTACAGTAGCAACAATATTTTATCAGGAATATATCACCAGATTCGGAATCCCATCAGTAGTTACTACCGATCAAGGGACACAATTCGAGTCTAAGTTGTTTAGAGATTTAATTAAACTGATCGGCTCAAGTCGAATTCGAACCACGCCATACAATCCGAAAGCTAATGGAATGGTTGAACGTTTTCACCGACAGCTAAAGGCGTCACTGAAAGCTCGTTGCAACACAACTCATTGGAGTTCGGAACTTCCAACCGTTCTTCTCGGAATCAGAACTTCAATAAAAAAAGATTTGGATTGCACACCAGCAGAAATGGTGTACGGTCAACCTTTAGTTGTTCCCGGCGAATTATTCATACAAAAATCGGAAACCAAACTTATAGATTCCGAATTCATTACCAACTTGCGAAAAAATATGAATAATATTCTACCAACACCACCACGGGAACAGAAACAAACCGATATTTTCCTCCCAAAAACACTCGACACCTGCACACACGTTTTCGTGCGCGTAGACAAAGTTAAAGGTCCACTAGTTACTCCATATACTGGACCCTACAAAATAATCCGAAGAATGCGAAAAAATTATATAATCGACGTCAACGGAAAAAATAAAAATGTCAGTATTGATCGATTAAAACCAGCATTTGAAACAAATTTAGATTGTTCGTAAACTAACCTTTCGAAATACATAATATAAAAAATACTAGTTTCCGTCCAGGGGGGGAGTAATATAGGGTTCAAATGCAACCGGTACACTCTGTACCAAAATAATAAATCATACGACGCTCAATGTAAGATGAGTTTTCATTGTTATCAGCGCTCACTGATAACAATCATCAGATTATATATAGATCACCGATAATAAAAAGAGAGTACAGTCAAGTATATATATTCAATGCGGTTGCATCGTGCTTAAATAAAAGTTATTAATTGTAATAGTTAAGATTGAAGGTTAAATAAAAGTTAAATTAAGATAGTTAATAAAGTAATTATAACGAACAAAATAGTGTTTTATTTATTAATAAAAACTAACTATAAAGTTTTTAACTGTAAAATTTTACTGTAAAATGTCTGGTCGTGGTAAAAATGGATTGGTCGTATACATTTATTAAAAAAAAAAAAATTTTCCCGAACTTGTAGGAGCTGGTGCTTTAACATTCTAGAATTTTTTTTTATTTCCCATTGACATTATTATATAATTAATTTTCTGTGTGAACAAATATATTTTTGGGAGATATTGAATTAAGTTTTTTATACACATATATATATATATTTCAATATGAGTAATTAATAAATATTATAGTAATATTTTTATAATAATATTATTGATTTACAATATGAGAACATTATGAATTATGAATTTAAAAATAAATAAAGAAAATATTAAAATAATTCTTAAATCTATTATTTTTTTATGAATAAAATAGAAATATAATATATGAATCAGAAGAAGAAAGCATTTACAGCGTCATCTGTAAGATATAAATATCAGTGAACACTAATTTTCCATTATCTGACATGTCCCTTACGTGTATGCGTTATGCTAAGCGGATATGGCTATTGCTTTTGGTGTGGGTACGTAAGGTTTCTGTCATAAGAGATATGTAAGGCTTTAAGCCTTACGCTCTACGTTGGGTAGTCAAAGAAATTTCTAAATATTTTTTGTATATAAAACTTTATATTTTGCTATTTCCTAAGATATAACTTATTAGGAAGATATTAGCTTCAAAAATATTAATATTTTGAAATAAAAAATCGATTTACATGTTCTTGTTGGCAATATTCTTCTATAATATATTATAATTTTATATTGCAATCAAAAAGTAAGTATTAAATGGAGAGGGCATAGGACAAATACTATAGTCTTCGTCTTCTATCTCCTTCTAACTCATTAAAAACTTTTTGGGGTAGTTCTATTTCTAGAAAAAAACAAGTAGTTAAAATCAAATTCTCATTTGATTTCAAATATATGGTTATGCGTTGAAAATGCTAAATGACAATTTAAGTTCGTTATTACAGGGTGGCTATTATTGTATAGCCCCAAGTATTGGGGCTCTTAAAAAAGTGCTCCAGTACTTGGGGCTCTTATTTAATTTAATCGCTCATGTAACGTTTAAATATGTATTTTGCAATGCTCTGGGCATTAATTTGATCAATTTTGCTCTTGCACTCTTTTAATTTACTTAATATAATTCATGAAAAATAATAAGTGAAAAGCTCATTCTTATGATTGTTGGATAATATGTTAGCGTAAGTTTGTTTATTATCTACTCTCGCTGAATTAAACATTTGTTGTTGAGTAGAATGGAATTTCTATTATTATTATTCACTCTGTTAATAATAATATTTCTATTATTACTGAGAGAGTGAAATTGATATGACGACTATTCGATATATATTTTTGTCTATCATGAAACTTTTGTTTAAGCTCAATATTATTTTTTCTCGCTGGGCAGTCTAAAAGCTCGATTTATGTGGTCGGTCACAATTTGCACATTTAAATTGTTGTTCATCAATACTGACAGATATCTGTTTCCAATCTGCAGTGAGGTGACTTTCAGGACAAATACTATATTTAGTATCTAAATGACATTTTTTGGCTCCATGCCCATACGTTTGACAATTGAAATATTTCGAGTTTTGTTTTTGTAAATACTCCACTTAACAATAGTATAATTAATTGCTTTTGTTTTTAAATTAGCTAATTTAACTGTGTTTTTGATGAAATATACATTGAATGTTTTCTGACTGTGCTATTTTAATGTTTTAATCGCCATCTCCTTCACATCTATACAACTGCCGAATCCCAGTTTTATAATTTAATCTTTTACCAAATTGCAATCAACATTCAAACCATGCAACGCAAATTTAAATGGTATTTCAGCAGATACTTCGTGACTAAAGAATTTCTATTTGTTTGTAATATCAGCCGTATTCTCATTGTGTTTAGCCAATGTTGTGAAAATTAGATTATATACTTCTAATGAGTTACAAATTATTTTAGTACCTCTACTACAATTTTTTAGGTCATAATTCTTAATATTTAGCGATTTAAGCTTATGTCAGCATTTGTTCGCATACATATATTTATAGGTGGTAAACGTACCTTTTTAATTACGTTGCCTGAAGATTGGCAGCTTCTCCATCCATTAATTCGTTATCCATTAATTGGCTTAAAAGTGCAAATCTATTTGTACTGTCCATAGTGTTGGTGAGTGGAGCAGATCTAAATTTATGCTTCATATACTTTTTATTTGTGTTTTCATTGTCCTCAGACGAAAGAATTTCACAACAATAACGCTTAATTTTTACTACTTTATTAAGAAAATTAAAAGTTACTTTCACAATAGTAAGTGTGCTCTCTCTGTTGCAGTCAGAGAATAACTGGAAAAAATAAAGTTATTTACGTAATATTCAAAGGTAAAGGTAAAAACAAAGAGAAATATATGTATAGTTTTATTAAAATAAAATTTAAAAGCAATCAAGAATCCTTAAACAAATTCCGCTATTTTTTTGTTAATATTGGCAAGCAATCTGTGGTACTTATAGAATTTATCACATTAAGTGTAAATAATATTTCCAATTTAATAGTAACAATATTTTTTTAAGAGCCCCAATACTTGGGGCTGTACAATAATAACCACCCTGTAATAACGAACTTAAATTGTCATTTAGCATTTGCAACGCATTACCATATATTTGAAATCAAATGACAATTTGATTTTAACTACTTCTTTCTCTAGAAAGAGAACTACCTCAAAAAGTGTTTAATGAGTTAGAAGGAGATAGAAGACGAAGACTTATGCCCTCTCCATTTAATACTTACTTTTTGATTGCAATATAAAATTATAATATATTATAGAAGAATATTGACAACAAGAACATGTAAATCGATTTTTTATTTCAAAATATTAATATTTTTGAAGCTAATATCTTCCTAATAAGTTATATCTTAGGAAATAGCAAAAAATAAAGTTTTATATACAAAAAATATTTATACACGTCAGGGACATGTCAGATAATGGAAAATTAGTGTTCACTGATATTTATATCTTACAGATGACGCTGTAAATCCTTTCTTCTTCTGGTTCATATATTATATTTCTATTTTATTCATAAAAAAATAATAGATTTAAGAATAATTTTAATATTTTCTTTATTTATTTTTAAATTCATAATTCATAATGTTCTCATATTGTAAATCAATAATATTATTATAAAAATATTACTATAATATTTATTAATTACTCATATTGAAATATATATATATGTATATAAAAAACTTAATTCAATATCTACCAAAAATATATTTGTTCACACAGAAAATTAATTATATAATAATGTCAATGGGAAATAAAAAAAAGTTCTAGAATGTTAAAGCACCAGCTCCTACAAGTTCTGGAAAATTTATTTTTTTTTAATAAATGTATACGACCAATCCATTTTTACCACTACCAGACATTTTACAGTATTTTCAGTTTCTTATTTTTTTAAAAAAACACAATGCCAATGACGAAGTTGCATAATGATTCAAAATATACCTAAATTTTATATTTTTATCAAATTTAAAACTCACCAGGTATCGCATCTTAAGATTTAAAACATTTTTCTTTTTACATTTCCTATAAAATTGTTATTTTAATAAATTTGTGTTTTGTTATGATATAACTTTAAGTTAAATTACTAGTTTTTGTTTTATACAGTAAATTTTCAAGAAAACGACAAATAAACAAAATTATTTAATTTTATTACACAGATAATTAGAAAATAACATTTATTTAAGAAAAATAATTACAACAATAAAATTAAGAAGTACTTGATATGAATTATAATTATAAATAAGGAAACGCACACAATTAATATGTAATTTTTAAATATAAAAATAAGTTTAAAGAAAAAAATAGTTAGTAAAACTGCTACATAATTTTTTATTCATTCAAAACAAGAACAAACGAAGAAAATGAAAAAATACATTTAAAATTTTATTACTAATCTAAAAGAAAAAATATTGAATTTAGATATGTATATCAATAACAAAATTAATTATTATGCAGAAAAGTATATTAGCCCAAGCTGCTAGGCAAATAGAAATTTGGTTTTCAGAAAAACTTTGCAGCGAAGTTAAAATTATCAATTTTTAATCAAAATAATCAATTAGCTTAATTGTCTACAAATCGTGAAATTTTGACAAGCGAGGTGATATTGGTCATCTTTACGATAAATTTATGACTTTCAATATTTTTCTCTGTTACTTCACATTTTGGATATTTATTTTATTTTCATCAATTTTTGGCTACTATTATTTTCGCCATCTATTTATTGATGTTATAATCCGAATTAAAGTAATATGTGCAGGGTTTGCATTCCAAATTCAAGTTTTTATAATTTAAATTCACACTTTTGCAATTCAAATTCACACTTTTGCAAATTAAATTAAACTTTTTGCAAATCAAATTCAACCTGTTGCAAATCAAATTAAACTTTTGCAAATCAAATTAAACCTTTTGCAAATCAAATTCAACCAATAGTAAATTCTGTTTTGAAAAGTTTATTTTTTTAATACTTATTAATTATAAAAAGTATAAACAAATCAAATTTTCATGTTAACAAATTCAAAACTAGAAATTATTTTTACAATAGAAAATAATATTTAAGAAGCCAGGTTAATTTTGCATAAGGTAAGACTCCGCGACACGGAAGTTGTGCGTGATCTAGTTGGACAGACCAGTAATTCATTACTTTTTCTTCCATCGTACTGATGAACCAGGATGAAGAAGTTTTTTTTACAAATATATAATGTTTTTTCAAAAATAAAATTAATATTATTAAGAAAATAAACTTTCCAAAATAGTATTTACTGCTGGTTGAATTTAATTTGCCAAAGGTGTAATTTGATTTGCAAAATATTTAATTTGTTTTGGAAAAGTGTGAATTTGAATTGCAAAAGCGTGAATTTGAATTGAATTTTTTTTTATAATACCCGATTGGTTAATTTTATTATCAAATTTACCTAAAAATTTTGAAATTTTTTTAGTGTCGATTGAAGCTAAAGAAAATTTACCTGACATAACAACATATAGAGTAAAATTACTTGAACAGGAATACGTAGAAACAACGGTATCACGGAAATTAAAAATGAACATGCATTTCAAATTCAAGATAAATTAAAATCGAAAACTGACAATAAAAAGAAACAGTTTAAGAGCTTTATATGTCATAAGGTTGGTCATGTTTTTAAAAATATTGTCTTGAAAAAAATAAAATAAAATTTCTCAATTTTTTGTGATAGTACAAACGAAAACTTATCTAAAAGAGATTGGTGTTTAGACAGCGGTGCAACATCTCATTTATGTTATAAATTTTTTTATTGATATAACAGATCACGATGAAAAAATTATCCTAGCTGATAATAATTTTACAATTGCAACTGGTATGGGTACAGTTTTGATAAAAATTGAAAGTAAAAAATTTATTTGAAAAATATTTTCAGCTATTAAAAGGATATTTTATTTCGATTAGTAAAGCAACTGAAAATAATCATATTGCCGAATTTAAAGGTGAGAATTCTGTAATAAAAGATCTAAATGGAAATGTTTATTTAACTGCGAAAAACATCAAAATTTAGTCATTTTAAATGGAAATTTTAACACAGTTTTTTCGGGTATGAATAATATTAATGAATTCTTAAAATGGCACCAACGTTATGGATATTTGAATGCACAAAGTTTAAACGATTTAAGAAGAAATTAAATGGTCAGAAATATGAATTTTAATACAATTTGAAAACCAATTGACTATTCAACGACTTTAAAAGGTAAAATCTGTGTTAAACCATTCAATAAAAATTCTAATATTTTTAGTGCAAACATATTGGATTTGAAATATTTTATTACGTTTATAGATGATAAAACTAGACAAATTTTGGTTAAATTTATCAAAAGTAAAGATGAAGCATTCAATGCTTTTAAAGATTTTAAACCTCAAGCAGAAAAATCAAGATTTTAAGAAGTGACATTGGTGGAGAAAATGGTATTCAACATCAGTTAACTGTTCTACATACCCCGAAACAAAATGGAGTTGCTGAAAGAGCCAACAGAAAATTGGTTGAAATTGCAAGGTGTTTATTGGCAGATTCTGCATTTGGTGAACGGTTATGGCAGAATCCATTAATACGGCAGTTTATTTGAAAAACAGATCACGAACATTGTTGAAGAATTTTTGGTTCAAAAGCCATTATGTTAAATAAAAAACCAGGTCGTTCAAACTTTCAATCGAAAGGCAAAGAATAATATTATGATATTCTACTGAATCGAAAGTGTACAGGTTGATGGATCCAGAAACGACAGTTGTCGTAAAAAGACGAGATGTTGCGTTTATGGAAAATAAACATTTAAATATAACCATTTTTAAAAATTATTAATCTCTAATTACAGATACTGAGCCTATAATCAATGTACAAGATGAAGATGATGATCAAACTGTGAATGATGAAATTGTGGAAAATGATGTTGATCAACCAACTCATTTTGGTTCTGGCCGACATACAATATTAAGACCTGGATGTCTATGTAGGCTACGAAAAGGCTACAACGTTATCCATGCTCTTGGTGAGTCCAGTGACATATCAGTTGATCCTGTATCTGTTAACAAAGCCTTATATAGACCAGATAAAAAATGACTGAAGAATATAATTCATTAATGTCTAATGGAACATGGGAGCTTGTTGACTTGCCGACAGAAAGTATTCTTATTGGTTGTAATAGAGCCAGTAATCTTAATGGATCAGTTATTACTTGGGAATCCAAGAAAAGGCAGTAGCTCTGAGTTCAACTGAAGCAGAATATGTTTTGCATTGCTAAGAAGCAATATAGCTGAAAAATTTAATTGCTGAAATGGGTTTTGAAAAATTAGTAGATAAGCCGATTGTTATACATAGCGAGATTTTAAGTGCACAACAACTTGCGAAAATTCCCATAAATCATTCAAAAAACAAACATATAGATATTCGTTGCCATTATGTCCCTGAAGTTTATTAGAATAATATAGTTGAATTAAAATATATTTCAGCTAATGAAATGATTGCAGATATTTTCACAAAAAAACAAAACATAATTATTTCATAAGTTTTTGGGTTTTGATTTTTGATATATTGTGTTGGTATAATATGGCAATAAGATTTTATAGTTTAAATTGAAATAATTATTCTTAATTTTGCATTTTCTTATTGAAATATTCGTTTTTGATTTCTATTTATAATCCGAATTAAAGTAATATGTGCAGGGTTTGCATTCCAAATTCAAGTTTTTATAATTTAAATTCACACTTTTGCAATTCAAATTCACACTTTTGCAAATTAAATTAAACTTTTTGCAAATCAAATTCAACCTGTTGCAAATCAAATTAAACTTTTGCAAATCAAATTAAACCTTTTGCAAATCAAATTCAACCAATAGTAAATTCTGTTTTGAAAAGTTTATTTTTTTAATACTTATTAATTATAAAAAGTATAAACAAATCAAATTTTCATGTTAACAAATTCAAAACTAGAAATTATTTTTACAATAGAAAATTATATTTAAGAAGCCAGGTTAATTTTGCATAAGGTAAGACTCCGCGAGACGGAAGTTGTGCGTGATCTAGTTGGACAGACCAGTAATTCATTACTTTTTCTTCCATCGTACTGATGAACCAGGATGAAGAAGTTTTTTTTACAAAAATATAATGTTTTTTCAAAAATAAAATTAATATTATTAAGAAAATAAACTTTCCAAAATAGTATTTACTGCTGGTTGAATTTAATTTGCCAAAGGTGTAATTTGATTTGCAAAATATTTAATTTGTTTTGGAAAAGTGTGAATTTGAATTGCAAAAGCGTGAATTTGAATTGAATTTTTTTTTATAATACCCGATTGGTTAATTTTATTATCAAATTTACCTAAAAATTTTGAAATTTTTTTAGTGGCGATTGAAGCTAAAGAAAATTTACCTGACATAACAACATATAGAGTAAAATTACTTGAACAGGAATACGTAGAAACAACGGTATCACGGAAATTAAAAATGAACATGCATTTCAAATTCAAGACAAATTAAAATCGAAAACTGACAATAAAAAGAAACAGTTTAAGAGCTTTATATGTCATAAGGTTGGTCATGTTTTTAAAAATATTGTCTTGAAAAAAATAAAATAAAATTTCTCAATTTTTTGTGATAGTACAAACGAAAACTTATTTAAAAGAGATTGGTGTTTAGACAGCGGTGCAACATCTCATTTATGTTATAAATTTTTTTATTGATATAACAGATCACGATGAAAAAATTATCCTAGCTGATAATAATTTTACAATTGCAACTGGTATGGGTACAGTTTTGATAAAAATTGAAAGTAAAAAATTTATTTGAAAAATATTTTCAGCTATAAAAGGATATTTTATTTCGATTAGTAAAGCAACTGAAAATAATCATATTGCCGAATTTAAAGGTGAGAATGCTGTAATAAAAGTTCTAAATAGAAATGTTTATTTAACTGCGAAAAACATCAAAATTTAGTCATTTTAAATGGAAATTTTAACACAGTTTTTTCGGGTATGAACAATATTAATGAATTCTTAAAATGGCACCAACGTTATGGATATTTGAATGCACAAAGTTTAAACGATTTAAGAAGAAATTAAATGGTCAGAAATATGAATTTTAATACAATTTGAAAACCAATTGACTATTCAACGACTTTAAAAGGTAAAATCTGTGTTAAACCATTCAATAAAAATTCTAATATTTTTAGTGCAAACATATTGGATTTGAAATATTTTATTACGTTTATAGATGATAAAACTAGACAAATTTTGGTTAAATTTATCAAAAGTAAAGATGAAGCATTCAAAGCTTTAAAAGATTTTAAACCTCAAGCAGAAAAATCAAGATTTTAAGAAGTGACATTGGTGGAGAAAATGGTATTCAACATCAGTTAACTGTTCTACATACCCCGAAACAAAATGGAGTTGCTGAAAGAGCCAACAGAAAATTGGTTGAAATTGCAAGGTGTTTATTGACAGATTCTGCATTTGGTGAACGGTTATGGCAGAATCCATTAATACGGCAGTTTATTTGAAAAACAGATCACGAACATTGTTGAAGAATTTTTGGTTCAAAAGCCATTATGTTAAATAAAAAACCAGGTCGTTCAAACTTTCAATCGAAAGGCAAAGAATAATATTATGATATTCTACTGAATCGAAAGTGTACAGGTTGATGGATCCAGAAACGACAGTTGTCGTAAAAAGACGAGATGTTGCGTTTATGGAAAATAAACATTTAAATAAAACCATTTTTAAAAATTATTAATCTCTAATTACAGATACTGAGCCTATAATCAATGTACAAGATGAAGATGATGATCAAACTGTGAATGATGAAATTGTGGAAAATGATGTTGATCAACCAACTCATTTTGGTTCTGGCCGACATACAATATTAAGACCTGGATGTCTATGTAGGCTACGAAAAGGCTACAACGTTATCCATGCTCTTGGTGAGTCCAGTGACATATCAGTTGATCCTGTATCTGTTAACAAAGCCTTATATAGACCAGATAAAAAATGACTGAAGAATATAATTCATTAATGTCTAATGGAACATGGGAGCTTGTTGACTTGCCGACAGAAAGTATTCTTATTGGTTGTAATAGAGCCAGTAATCTTAATGGATCAGTTATTACTTGGGAATCCAAGAAAAGGCAGTAGCTCTGAGTTCAACTGAAGCAGAATATGTTTTGCATTGCTAAGAAGCAATATAGCTGAAAAATTTAATTGCTGAAATGGGTTTTGAAAAATTAGTAGATAAGCCGATTGTTATACATAGCGAGATTTTAAGTGCACAACAACTTGTGAAAATTCCCATAAATCATTCAAAAAACAAACATATAGATATTCGTTGCTATTATGTCCCTGAAGTTTATTAGAATAATATAGTTGAATTAAAATATATTTCAGCTAATGAAATGATTGCAGATATTTTCACAAAAAAACAAAACATAATTATTTCATAAGTTTTTGGGTTTTGATTTTTGATATATTGTGTTGGTATAATATGGCAATAAGATTTTTTAGTTTAAATTGAAATAATTATTCTTAATTTTGCATTTTCTTATTGAAATATTCGTTTTTGATTTCTATTTATAATCCGAATTAAAGTAATATGTGCAGGGTTTGCATTCCAAATTCAAGTTTTTATAATTTAAATTCACACTTTTGCAATTCAAATTCACACTTTTGCAAATTAAATTAAACTTTTTGCAAATCAAATTCAACCTGTTGCAAATCAAATTAAACTTTTGCAAATCAAATTAAACCTTTTGCAAATCAAATTCAACCAATAGTAAATTCTGTTTTGAAAAGTTTATTTTTTTAATACTTATTAATTATAAAAAGTATAAACCAATCAAATTTTCATGTTAACAAATTCAAAACTAGAAATTATTTTTACAATAGAAAATAATATTTAAGAAGCCAGGTTAATTTTGCATAAGGTAAGACTCCGCGAGACGGAAGTTGTGCGTGATCTAGTTGGACAGACCAGTAATTCATTACTTTTTCTTCCATCGTACTGATGAACCAGGATGAATAAGTTTTTTTTACAAAAATATAATGTTTTTTCAAAAATAAAATTAATATTATTAAGAAAATAAACTTTCCAAAATAGTATTTACTGCTGGTTGAATTTAATTTGCCAAAGGTGTAATTTGATTTGCAAAATATTTAATTTGTTTTGGAAAAGTGTGTATTTGAATTGCAAAAGCGTGAATTTGAATTGAAATTTTTTTTATAATACCCGATTGGTTAATTTTATTATCAAATTTACCTAAAAATTTTGAAATTTTTTTAGTGGCGATTGAAGCTAAAGAAAATTTACCTGACATAACAACATATAGAGTAAAATTACTTGAACAGGAATACGTAGAAACAACGGTATCACGGAAATTAAAAATGAACATGCATTTCAAATTCAAGATAAATTAAAATCGAAAACTGACAATAAAAAGAAACAGTTTAAGAGCTTTATATGTCATAAGGTTGGTCATGTTTTTAAAAATATTGTCTTGAAAAAAATAAAATAAAATTACTCAATTTTTTGTGATAGTACAAACGAAAACTAGAATAATATAGTTGAATTAAAATATATTTCAGCTAATGAAATGATTGCAGGTATTTTCACAAAAAAACAAAACATAATTATTTCATAAGTTTTTGGGTTTTGATTTTTGATATATTGTGTTGGTATAATATGGCAATAAGATTTTATAGTTTAAATTGAAATAATTATTCTTAATTTTGCATTTTCTTATTGAAATATTCGTTTTTGATTTCTACTATCATTGTTAATAAAACAGTCAAAGTTAACAGACATGTCTGTCAAACAGAAAAAATGACTGTTTTATTAACAATGACTTATTATTTATAATAAGTTCAAATATTATTTATTATAAGTTCTCATTGATTTTTTGAAAGAAACTTGTTGATCTCTTTTTAATTGAAAAAAATATTATTTTCTGCTTGAATTAAATTATAAACAATATTCATCATCATCATCATATGGCGCTACAACTCGATGTGAGTTTTGGCCTTTTCTACTGTGACCCTCCACTTTGATCTATCCAACGCTTCATTTTTCCAGTTACGAACTTGTAACTTTTCTGCGTCATTTTGAATGTTGTCTACCCATCTGCTCCTGGGCCTACCTCTTGGTCTACTAGTATCAGGTTTACCATGGAATGCTTTATGTTGTGCACGGTTTTCGTGCATCCTGATAACATGGCCTGCCCATCTTAATCGCTGTGCTTTTACAAATCGTACTATATCTTCTCTTTTTATTAGTTGATCGAGTTCTGAATTATTACGCCTTATATATTCACCATTTTCCAATTTTTTAGGACCAGCAATTTTTCGAAGAATCTTCCTTTCGAAAATTCGTAATGAGTTTTCATCAGAAGCTGTCATTGTCCAAACTTCACAACCATAACATACAACTGGGCGAATAATTGTCTTGTAGATCGTTATTTTGGTTTGCCTTGACAGATGTTTGGATTGCAGTAGTTTCCTATTGGCGAAATAACTTCTGTTCCCTGCTTGGAGCCGTTCCTGTATGGAGAAGTGCATGCTTATATCATTCCTTAAGACTGTTCCAAGGTACGAGAAACTGGTCACGCCCTCAAAGTTATATTCACCAATGGATATATTTTGCGGATATCTTCTTCTCTGATCTCGTGACATTTTCATATATTTCGTTTTCTCCTCATTGATATGTAGACCTGCTTTTTTTGTTTCACGTTCAAGTAACACAAATATTTCAGTCATTTTTCTGTATTCTCTCGCCACTATAGCTATATCGTCAGCATATGCTACGATTTGGTACGATTTAATGAAAATGTTACCTCCTTGATCAAGCTTTCCGATGTCATGTTGCAGCAGCAGATTGAAGAGCACTGCAGATAAAGCGTCTCCCTGACGCACACCGGTTTTTACTTCAAATTCAGATGATTTTTGATTTTGGATTAATATTTTTGCTTTTGAGTTTTCCATTGTCATCATAGCTAATCTGGCCAACTTACCAGGGATACCTTGTTCTATTAGAGCTTTTACTACTTGGTTTCTGTTTACACTGTCAAAAGCTTGTTTAAAGTCAACAAATAGAACATGCAGATCCTTGTTTATTCATAACACTTTTCCATGCTTTGTTTTACAACAAAAATTTGATCTATCGTTGACTTCCCTGCTCTAAAACCACATTGATATTCTCCAATCAATTCTTCCGCGTATGGTTTTAATCTTTCATGTATTACATTAGAAAGAACTTTGTATGCACAGTTTAACAACATTATGCCTCTGTAGTTACTACATTCCATTTTACAACCTTTTTTTAGAACAGGGCATAACAATCCTGATTTCCACTTTACAGGCATGGCTTCTTCTGTACATATTTTACATATTATCTCATGTAAACTTCTGTGTAAGTATTCACCACCATTTTTCAATAATTCTGATGTGATATTATCTTCACCAGGCGCTTTGTTATTTTTTAATTTTCGGATTGCAAGTTCGATTTCTTCCAGAGATGGTGATATAAAATTATTTTCAGCTGTTTGAGCCGGTTCAGTACTTACTTGCTGTTCCATCTGTGGTATATTGAGCAATTCACTGAAGTGCTCTGACCATCTATTCATTATTTCAGATTCCTCTTGTAGAACTCTTCCTTGTTTATCTTTACAAGCATTAACTCTTGGTTGAAAGCAATCGGTTTGTCTTTTTATATATTTATAGAAGATTTTTGTATTTTTATTATTGTATTCATCTTGTATTTCCCTAATTTTTGTTTTTGTCATATCTCTTTTCTTATTTCTACATAATTTTGTGGCAATAATTCGTTTCTGTCTATAGTTTTCTTGATTAGCTCTTGTGTTTCTTTGCAGCATTCTATGACGAGCATCATTCTTTATTTTAATAGCTGATTCGCACTCCCAATCGAACCATTCCGCGTTTCTTTCCAGCGGTTTGTTACCAACAATTTCATTTGCTGCTGTTATTATTGCAGTTTCAACTCGATTCCATTCTTCACACACATCATTGTTTTCTTGTACTATGCTGCTTGAATTTTCTTCTAATCGATGCTGTATTGTATCTTGAAACAGCTTTGTGATAACTGGATTTTTAAATTTGTCTATATTCCACTTTACTTTTCTCATACCTTTTTTCTTTCCAGCATTTGATATTCTTTGTCTCAACACGGTTTTAACTAGAAAGTGGTCACTGTCACAATTAGCGCCTCTACATGTTCTAACATCTAAGATTGAAGAAGCTTTCCTAGCTGAAATTAATATGTGGTCAATCTGGTTGACCATACTAGATCCTGGCATTTTCCATGTTCCCTTGTGAATATTTTTTCTTTCGTAACATGTACTCTTTATTTTTAGGTGTGTTTCATTAGCAAGCTGGCATAATCTTTCACCATTTGGGCTAGTTTCTTCGTGTAACGAAAATTTTCCTGCGATGTGCCATATGTGATTTTCTTTACCTAATTTCGCATTAAAATCTCCCATTACCACTAGAGTATCATATCTATTGGATTCTTCACATAACTTGCTTAAATTTTCATAAAAGGAATCTTTATCATCATCATCAGCCTCTTCTGTCGGTGCATACGATGAGATAACCGTTATGTTGCAAAATTTGCCTTTTAATCTTATGCTACATAACCTGCTGTTGATAGGTTTGAATCCAAGTACACTTTTTTTTAATTGTTTGCTAATCATAAATCCAGTTCCGTGTAGTCCTGATCTACTTGTATCTCCACTGTAGTATAGGGAGTATAATGGTTTATTAATTGTACCAGTTCCCTTCCAACGAATTTCCTGCAGAGCTATCAAATCAAGTTTAAGTCTCACCATTTCATTCGCAATTTCTTGCATTTTCCCAGCTTGTAGCATTGTCCTTACATTCCATGTTCCAAATTTCAAGTCGTTGTCCTTTTTACGTTTCCAGGTTTGTGATCGGTTGATTCCATTTTGTATCCGAGGCTCACATAGATTTTCCCTAACAATATGTTTTTTACAGTGTCCGGTTGTTAGCCGTACGACCAACCCCCATTCTGGAGGACCATATGTATATGTGATAGTTATTTAGGCTATCTACAATCGTGCTATGGATATACCGCCAATTCTCGGTCGCCAGAGCCTCATCTGTGTTAAACAGGTTTCACCATACTTGAAGGTTGAGGTTGACGTTTGGTTCGGAGTTAAGCTATATGACGCATCACGAACCCTTGAAACCCATAAACAATATTCAAAAGAAAAAAATATGGTAAAAATAAGATATGGTAAAAATAAAAATACAGGAGCATATGCAAAATTTTCTATATTATACTAAAAGAACAGCCCCATGTGGCTTACATACATGCTTTATGCTAAGCGGAGTATTTACAGCCCCATGTGGCTTACATACATGCTTTATGCTAAGCGGACATGGCTAATGGTTTTGTTATGGGCACTTCTGTTATGGCTTACGCATAAGAGATATGTCTGTCATGCCTTACGCATAAGAGATATGTGAGGCTAATGTAAGCCTTACGTTCTTAGTTGGATTTTTATCACATTTCAAATCTCACCAGGTATCGCATCTTAAGATACCTGGTGTATAGAAAAAACCATTTCTTACATATAAGTGATCTGTCAGACATTGCAAAAAATTCGTTGGGTATATAATCTATGGGCTTCTATAAATTTGTCAGTTTCAGATATTTTTCTCAACAAAAATGTGAAAGCATCCGCCACTAAGAATTTTGCAAATAGTTCACATTTTTTTGTTACAAATTTGAATCAGCAAAAAAAAAAACAGTATTATAACATAAGGAAAATCCAAGCCGAAAGATTAATTATTAATACATACAAAAATACAAATTATACCGGCGCCAGTAGTAGCTAAATTAAAGCTGGTAGCTGCCATAATTTCTGTAAGAATGTTAACCAAATGATATTATGTATTAAATTCAAATACTCACTACTGTGTATTAAATTAAAATACTTTGAAACATTCTTACATTTCTTACAATCTTCAATCCTTTTTCATACATTTTCAATCCTAAGTTTTAACATGCTTAAGTGCTTGTAGAGAAGTCTTTAAACATACTAAAAAATGTATATATGTAAAGTAAATTTTGCTTAAAAAATGATGTTGTAACCAAAGGGTTAATAAACAAAAGTACGTAATTTTTTTTATAAATATATTTATCAAAAAACTCAGGAGAAAAGGTCAGCAAACTAATTTTTAAACAAAAATACGCCATATTGTTTTTGGATAATTTTTTTAGTTTTATTATATTTCACCCTCCCTCGGGATTTCGATAGTTTAATTTTGAACACCAATGAAGTGGGTTGCTACCATATATTATATAGTCAAATAGAAAATTATTGCAAACTATTGACAATTACATATTTTTAAATGCTTGTTTTAACTGCTTTTAAATTAACTTGGTCGTGTCTGTGTCTTTCTCTGTTGCACAAGTTTCTTAAGTTTATTAAGTTTTAAGAACAACAAATTAGTTTGTGGTATGGTGTAGTGCGTAAGCCACCAGCGTCAGAGAAATTCAACTCGGGTTCAAATATTCACGTATCCACTTTTATTTTTTAAATTATTATAATGATTGAAATTTTTAATTAATTTTATAAATTATTAAATTTCTATTTCTTTTCCGTCGTCTCTCTACCTAAATTTTTTTTATTGCTCTCAGAACAAACAACAAACGACACAAAAAAACATAAAAAGTAAAAAACATATATGCTGAAAGAAAATAGCAATAAAGAAAAATTGTTACACAATCCAAATGATGATTAACCAATACTTTTAAGAAAAACGTCTCTATGAGTGTTTTAATAATAATTAATACAAAGAATTTATATGTGGGATATGGTGTAGTGAATCTGTAACAAGCTTAAGAATTATTTAACTCAGGTTCAATCCTGATGCAATAATAATATTTTTTTTTTTTAATTATTGTATTGTTTGAAATTTTTAATGAATTTTATAAATTATGTCAGAAATTAATGAATAAATAAATAAATAAATAAAATAAATAAATATGGAAGTGTTTTATCAAGTATTCTCAAATTTCTGTAATTTGATAACATTTAATAACAACATTTCTTCATTTTTATTTATTCAGTAATTTCTTACAAAATTTATAAAATTCATTTAAAATTTTAGCATATTGATTGATAGAAAAAAAAAGTTTATATAAAATTTTTTATAATTTAAAATAAAAAAAAAATGACTGACCCTATCAGGATTTGAACCACAGTTAAAATGTTTTGAAATAGGCGACCTGCACTATACCATATGTCGAATTTGTCGAATTTGTGTCTCCCTATAATTATTATAGCATAACAGAAAAATATTCTTAATTTCTTTTTGAGTATGTATATTTTTTTATTTTAATATTTTGCTTTATCGGTTGGTTTGTGTTGAGAGCGAGTTTTTATATTTTCATTTTCATTACCTCTAATATGAGAACAATAACAAAATATTTCTATCTAGGCATATAGACGAAGGAAAAGAAATAGCAAAACAAAATTTACACAGTGAGAAAAAAAAATGGTTGGTCTGTAACATTTGCAAAAAAGTGAAAAAAATTTACAAAAACCATATAATAAAATATTAATTAGCCATTTATTACGTAAATTTACCAAAAAAAAAATAATAAAAATAATTATTAGCCATTTGTTAGGTAAAGTTAACTAGAAAAAAATTTGATGTATTTTTGTGATCTATTGCAAACTACTTTGCAATAGATCACAAAAATACATTAAAATTTCATTTATTTTTATTTTTGCTATTATTTTATCAGGTCGAAATATTTTAATATATATGTATTTTTATACTATTAGATAGTTTTCCATATTATTAGATGGTTGGATTGAGAAGGGGGACCGGAATGGCCGGTAGTTTTTGATAATTTACCGAAGTTTTTAGTAAAAGTTTCAAGTTCATACTCAAACTTATTTCAGATAGTTGCGGGCACTCCTCAAGTTTCCGTTATGTCTCCAATACTTCCTTATATAACTGTAAGTGCGGTCCATATGCGACCGACACTTCTTTCGTCGGATACACATCCCGACAACATCATAATTAACCTTGAACAAGCATTTGATGATGTTAAGAAATCATATTTTCAATGGCAAATTAAAATCAATTCCAGTAAAACACAAGGTATATTCGTATATTTTATACCAAAAACAAAAAAGCTTCCTTAATTCCTAATAGAAATTTAAATTTAGATAACATCAATATACCATGGGAAAATTGGATCAAATATTTAGGTCTGTACATTGATACAAAAATGACATACAAAACACATATTGAAAAAACAATAACTAAGTATTATAAATTAATAAAAATGTTATACCCAATTATACATAGGAAATCTAAATTAAGCATAAATAACAAAATGATTTTATTCCAACCAATTTTTCAAAGCATTATATTGTATGGTTAATGGTTGTGAAGTATGGGGTAAATGTGCTAAAACACATATTAATAAAATGCAAATCAAACAAAACGAAATCTTATAATTGATTCATAATCTACCTTTTTATATCTCAGCAATCAAATTACATAAAGTTTTTAACACCAAATTTTTAAAATTGAAAACAATATAAAAATAATTGAACAAAAATAGAAAACTAACCCTTTAGTTCAAAGCTTATATATTGAATTAAAGCTCAATTTATTTTTTTTTTTTTTTTTTTTTTAAAGGGACTCGAGAGTACCGCGACCTAAAGATCTATTGTACATATTGCCCTAAACGCTAGGCCATTTCTAGAGATTTGTAAAATCTTAGTATGTGTTCGGGGGCCTTTTTGGCCAATTCATTTGTGGTAAGGATTCCTTTTCCCAAATGATCCAGTCTCCTCCGTCCTGCTGCTTCACAGGTGCAGAGTAGATGCTCTGTAGTCTCTTTGTCTAACAGACAGAGACGGCATTTATCATCTTCAGCTAGTCCCATTTTTTTAAGGTGGTAGTTGACAGGGTGGTGTCCTGTTATGAGACCTGTTAAGGTTCTGATGTCCTTTTTGCTGAGATTTAGTAGTTTATCCACTTTGAGTTTTTGTGGCTGGATAAATTTTTTTGATACCTTCAGACCTGGTAGTCTGTTCCAGTAGAGTCTGTGCTCTTGTTCGACCCACCTGTGAATTATGAGTTTTGAGTGCCCTCTGGGTTTGCCACAGAATGGTTCTGGTCCAGTGAACTTTGTAGTTGCACCCTCCTTTGCAAGGCGGTCCGCCTCTTCATTTCCTTCAACACCTATATGTCCTGGTACCCACATTATGGTTACTTTGTTCCTTTTAGCCAGGATCTTTAGGTTTTGAAGACAGCTCCATACCAGTTTGGACTCCTGTTTGTGGGATAAGAGAGCTTTAAGGACTGCTTGGCTGTCTGATAGTATATAAATTGTTTGGTTGCGGTGAGCCCTCCTAATAATCTCTTGGATGCATAGCTCCATCGCAATAAGTTCGGCCTGGAAGATTGTTGCTTCTTTACCGAGTGGTTTGGATAGTGCGAAGTTTGGTCCTTTCACACCGGCTCCTGTACCATCTTTGGTTCTTGAACCATCTGTGTACCAGATGGTCGAACCTTCTTCTAATTCATGAAGCTTGGATTGCCAGTCCTTGCGTTCATTGATTATAACTTTGAATGGTATTTCAAAGTTATAAGTTGTCGGCATTATGTCCGTTAAAAGCGAGGTCGTTGCCTCTATTATTTTATTGTTTAAAATTTTGAGGTGTCCTCTAAAATCTCCTGGTAAGTATTGTTTTTCCTTCTGAATTCGGATCATGCCCCTTGCCGCTTCTTTTTTAATTTGAAGATGTATCGGTGGGAGATTTAGGAGCATTTCCATTGATGCAGTTGGACAGGTTCTCATCGCACCTGTTATTCCAAGACATGCTAGTCGTTGTATTTTTTGTAGCATAACTTGTGCTTTAAGTTGTAGCGTTTTGGTCCACCACACCGTGGCGCCATATGTCACTATTGGTAGAATGATTGTTCTGTAACACCAGTAAATCATCTTGGGTTGTAGCCCCCATTTTCTGCCAAATAAGCTTTTACAGGCCCACATCGCCCTTAGTGCTTTAGCATGAGTCGTTTCTAAGTGACTGTTCCAATTTAGTTTTCTATCCAGTGTAATACCTAGATATTTGACTTTATTGGAACAGGGTATTGTTATGCCATTTAATGAAGGTGCTGTGATATGTATCTTTCTTCTATTTGTAAATGGTATGATGTCGGTTTTTGTTGGATTAATGTTAAGATTTTTATACTGACACCAGTTCATAATCAAGTTTAAGGCCAATTGTAGCCTCTCAGAGATGACAAAGTCATGTTTGCCTCTTATGATTATGACGAGATCGTCGGCGTATCCTATGGTCTCGAAACCTTGCGTTGTAAGGCGATCTAGGAGCTCATCAACAACAATAGACCAAAGTAGTGGAGATAGTACTCCTCCTTGGGGACATCCCCTATAGGTTTGTGCTGTTAATGTGCTGTTGCCTATGGCCGCCGTTGTCATTCGGCTTTTTAGCATGGCATGAATCCATTTAGTGGTCGTAGGCTCTATACCTTTTTCCTGGCTGCCGCTATGATTGCGTCATGTGGAGTATTATCAAAGGCTCCTTCTATATCCAAGAAAGCGCATAGTGCTATTTCTTTGAATTCTATCGCCTTTTCAATGTTTCTAACTAGATCATGAAGGGCTGATTCGGTTGATTTTCCTTTTTGGTAAGCATGTTGCTTAGGATGTAATCGGACTTTACTTGGTCCAGTTCTGATGTGGTAATCCACTAATTTCTCCATTGTTTTAACGAAGAATGATGTGAGGCTGATAGGACGGTATGACTTAGGTTTTTCGATGGGACGGTTCCCTGCCTTTGGTATGAATACCACCCTAGCTTTCCTCCATATTTTTGGGATGTAGCCCCATATAAAACTTGCTTTAAAGATTCTTATTATGGCTGGCATAAGAATCTCTAATCCCTGCTGAAGTAGTGCCGGGAAGACTTTGTCTACTCCAGCTGATTTAAAGGGTTTAAATGAGTTTATAGCCCATTTAATCTTTTCTGGAGTGAAGATCTTGGCAGCTAAGCTGCTACTGTGTGGAGAAGGACGTTGAATCCTTTCCTCTGTGTATTCATCTTCTTGATTTTCTATGATTTTACAGCCTGGAAAGTGAGTCGCCAGTAATACTTCTAATGTTTCTGAGCTGCTTGTTGTTAGAGAACCATCTGGTTTCTCTAGAAGTCCAATATCAATAGGTGTATCCTTTGATAGTACCTTTTGGAGTCTGGAGGCAACTGGGAGTTCATTGATCTCTTCACATAGTTTCCTCCATGATTCCCTTTTTGACTTCTTTAAGAGGTTATTAAATTCGGTAAGGGATTTTTTATATTCTTCCCAGTTACCAAAGGTTTTAGCTCTATTGAACAATTTCCTAGTTTCTTTGCGTTTGGTTGCCAGTTCCTCGTTCCACCAAGGTAGTTGTTTGTTACCTTTTTTCTTGGAGATAGGACAACTCTGTTCATAAGCATTAATCATGTTATAAACAAGTTGATTAGCTTGTAGGTCAATGCAGTCTGGGCTGCTTATTGTATCCTCCAAGTTACATGTTTCGTACTTAAGTATTGTCTGGTATTGTGTCCAGTTTGTACGTTTGGGGTTCCTAAACTTTTTTTCTTCAGATTGGGACGCTTGAATTTCGAAGCATATATGTTTGTGGTCTGAAAGGGAAGCTTCCTTAGAAACGTGCCACTTTAAACATTTATACGCTAAGCAGGGGCTTGTTATTGTTAGGTCAAGTACTTCCTGCCTGATTTTGTTAATAAAGGTGGGGGCACAGCCCCTATTTAGTATATCTAAGTTATTAGTAGTAAGGTATTCTAAAAGTGACTCACCTCTTTTATTATTGTTACTACTTCCCCATACAATGTGGTGAGCGTTTGCGTCACATCCTAGGATGATAGGAAGTCCATGATCTTTGCTATACCTCACTAGGTCTTTGACGCAATCTGGTGGAGCTTCTAGCTCCTCTCCAGGGAGGTAAGCTGAGGCAATTTTCACCTCTTGAAAACCTCCTGGAGTTGGTATTTTCGCCAGTATAGCAACTAAATCTGTACGGATGAAAAGAGGAATGGTAAGATAATTAATTTTTTGAGATAAAATGATTGCTGCTCTTGGTCTGCAGCTAGATTTATCAAAGATTTGCTTACCTGTTGTTAGAGGGATACCGAGAAGTTTACCTTTTGTGGCCCAAGGTTCTTGGATTAGAGCCACCTGCATCTCCTCTTTGACGAACCTCCATGCTAATACGTCCATTGCCGCTGCTGCTCTGTGGAGGTTCGCCTGAATGATCTTTATATGATCATTTTTTTGATTCTGGGACATCACTAGTGGTCGGCGGCTTGCCGCTGTTGACCTCCCTTGATTTTGGCCGGAGTGTGATGCCCGAGAATTTGTAGCAGACACGGTTTCCCAACTGCTTAAGATTCTCCATCGATTCGCCGTCGATAGAGAATGTGATGACCGTGCACGTGCCTTCTTTTCTTCTACTAAGGACTTTCCAGTTCTCCGTGCACAGTTTAGGGTTCTGAGAAGCTATGAGTGTTATTATTACCTCTGTTGGCTCTTCTTCTGCTGGGAAGTAGCCCGTAACTATTTCCAGTTTAGGAATATGTTCTTCCTTAACTGCCTTTATGGTTGTAGATTCGTCTACTTTAATTAGGGCAGCTACCTGCTCAAGCCATTTCGATGTTTTATCATCTAGGCATATAATCAGCATCCATCCTGGTTTTAGGCTGAGGCCACCAAATTGTGGATTCATACCCTCTTTCGCCGCTGTTGGAATAGCTGCCAGGATAGATTTCTGACACACCGCTAACTGTTCTGGAGTTAGTGTCTTGTGTGGGTGTTCGGCATGGATGATGCCGATTCTCGTCCCTTTGATAGCATCCCTATAGCTAGTGCCCGACGTGGAGGGCTGTGCCTCTGCTGCGAGTCTATGCTTGACGCTTTGGGTTTATGCCTCTTAACTTCTGTCCTCACAGAAGGTGGAGTTGCTGATGGAGGCCTTTGCCTCTTCTTCGTCTGCTCCGGAGTGAGTGTATCTCGCATTGGTAGACACGCGAGATCATACGCTTCCTTTATAGACTTACCTTTATTACGGTGGTAAGCGTACCGCTTTTTTCCAGCGCCGCTGAGTCTCTTCTTCTCATTGGATAACGACAGCTGTATCAGTTCAGCTGATAGCTGCAGCTCGTTTATCCCACTTTGAGTGTAGAGTGGCGGTCTAAATCTTGGTTTTTGGAGTTTGGTACCTATTGGTGTTGGTGTAATCTGTGAAGGAGTTTCCTTTTCACCAGATCCACTTGCTCCTGCTTCAGAAATTTGTGTGTTGTTGTCCACTATTTCCATGTTTGTAGCTTCAGCTACTTCTTGTGATGCCTTTGGGGAGGCATCAGCCCCTTTGTTTGGTTTATTGAATGCTTGCTTCATAATCCCACGAGTAGCGCGAGAAATAATAGTCACCCCTGGCAGAGCTCCGCATTACCAGGGGAAGGCTGATTGAAACTGGAGGTCGCCTGGTATCCAGAGTTCGCATATTAGTGATTAGTTTCCCACTAACCATTCATCCTTTGGCATATGCTGTTTCACCGTGGATTAGGGGATTTTTTTATTCCGAGGTTTACTCCTCTAAGTGCCGTACTTTTTTAAGGTCACCCTTTGGGTAGTACGAACACTTGCGAATCACTGCGGATTTACTACTTCCTATTTAGTGATCAATGACACCCCAAAACAACTGCCTGAAACATGACCAGACCAGTCTTTGAGACTTCTCATTGCTGTGATAGGATACGGAACCGACAGCTAGCTGTTCGGTTTTAATCCCCCCTATCACAATCGCCAAGACCATAGATGTAATTACAAGTCGATAGCAAGCTGTTTGACTTATATTTTATCTTGTATTATACGAGACAGGATATGAGTTCACAGCAAGCTGTTCAACTCATATCCCGTCTTGTAGGTCTTTTGGCATTACCCAGTAGGGCATGGTTCGATTAATCGATTAATCGGTTAATCGATAAATTTATGTATGGTTTGATTAATCGAACAATTTCTAGCTAATTCGATTAATCGTTTTTTTTTGTAGCTTGTATTTATTTGTAACAAGAAAATTAAAAATTGCGTATATGGAAGGCAATTGTTTTCCTGCACCTGCACCCAAAAGTATTAGGAGTCATTTCTATTTTCCGCGAATTTTATTATTTCTATTTTCCGCGAATTTTATTTAAAGTAGGAAATAGAAATTTATCACAGTAGGCTAGGCATAGTAAAAATAAAAGTTCTTTAGTTATTTTGTCATTTGAAGTGAAATAAACGTTAAAATGCAGAAGTTATTTACTTAAAATACATATAAAAAAAAATTAATAAATTAATCGATTAATCGATTAATCGACTCAAAAACTGAACAATTAATCGTTAATCATTTTTCTCTAAAATCGATTAATCAACCATGCCCTATTACCCAGTCTGCCCACGTGGAGGCGACCTACTTAACAGACCAAGCTCAATTTATACATTTTCTTTTCTTTTAATGGGCGTTAATAGTGTATTAGTTTTTAGAATAATTAAGCTATAAGGGTAAAAAAATAAATCACATTTTTTACCCTAAGCTATAAGGGTAAAAAAATAAATCAAAATAAAAATATTTTTTTTTCTTGTTAATGTTTTTGCCATTTTCCTTAAGCAAACTTCTAAATAAAATAAAATAAGATAAAACTATTATATTATTAAATTGAAATAACCAATTTGTAGTTGAAAAGGAATTCTTGAAACTCTACTGTAATAATATTAATTATATAAAATATACATATGAGGCAATAAATAAAATAAATAAATAAAGAAATAAAACATTATTTTTTCCAGCAAATTAACCAAAATTAATTATTTTACCTATGTTTTATGTTTTCCCTTAAATTTCATTGTTACCTACATTCCATTTTTGTCATAACGACGTGCTATAACGACAGCGTTATAAAACTATCTATAAAGATATATATATATATATATATATATATATATATATATTATATGACGTTATCAGAAAAATTAATCTGTTCGGAGCCACGTGTTTTTAAATTTTACATTCTTTATTGATCCTTGAGTGCCGTTAATTTCACAACGATAAATAAATAAAAATCTATATATATATATATATATATATATAGATTTTTATTTATTTATCGTTGTGAAATTAACGGCACTCAAGGATCAATAAAGAATGTAAAATTTAAAAACACGTGGCTTCGAACAGATTAATTTTTCTGATAACGTCATATAATATGTATATTTAGTTTCATTACGTATTACGTGCTCATTAGCAAAAAAAAAAACACATATGCCCATTAAAAAAGAATTATTTAAAAAAATAAAAAACTATGAAAGATATTGTTTTTGCCCCCTGCCGGGAATCGAACTCAGGATAAGTTTGGGCGGTTGAATTCTCCAAATAAACACATATTATCTTGTTCATTTATTGAAAAAATTCACTGTATACAGTTTCGTCAGAACTCGGTGATATATATACTACACTCCAATGAAAACAAATTTATTACCTAAATTGAATTTGATAAAATTATGGTCAAAATTACGGCATGTACTATTGCAGGAGTGTTACGACTGTGTTTATTATGTAAATAGGCAAGATAAAGACGTACATTATTGTAGATCCTATTTTCTCTCAACCTTGGTTAACAGGTATGAAAAAACTATTATATGTTTCGATTTTCAGTGCTACTAGCCGAATTTATTGTCATTTTCGTATTAGGTAAATTTATGACAAAATTTTCACTCTGTTCATCAACTTCATTATCTTTAAAATAGGATGATGGATTCAATAAAGACGTACATTATTGTAGATCCTATTTTCTCTCAACCTGGTTAACAGGTATGTATCGTTTTTGAGTGCTACTAGCCGAATTTATTGTCATTTTCGTATTAGGAGGTAATAGAGGGTCTAAGAAAGATTTCCTAGCGCCATTTTTTTGCTCTTTAGAAGAGATGGAGGTAAGAGCAGGATAAATATGATGTGCTGTGTCAAAATACGTTAGTGGTATTTCATTGACCGGAGTAAGAGGGTTTACGGTTCGACTTATAATTTTGAAATTTTTTAAAGTTATTCGACATTGATTTTCTAAAGTTTTTACTACTATTAGTATTCCTATTATTATTTACATGGATGGTGTGAGAAGGGCAAGGATGGTTGCCTTCATAGATGTCATTGATATTAACGGACGGTTGACTGTTCGTTCGAATTGACTTATTATGAAGAGAAATGAAAGGAAGAATAGGACTCAATGTACGTCCTTGTACAAAGTTTTTATTCTTATTACTATTAACATTACTATTTTTATCAATTATTTCTGAATTAGAATTATTTTCACTTAGAGTAGGTAGTATTTTATTAATAGTACTATTATTAATCTTATTACATATTTATAATATTATGACTATTATTATTATTTTCATTTGTTTCAATAGTGTTTTTTTACTTGAGTATTTAGAATATGGTAATAAGATTAACAATAGTATGTTATTGGTTGCTTAGATTTTTAATGGTAAGTTTGTTCCACATCAATTTTTTTAATGATTTGTAATTAGGTTATGGGCCACATCCAATTTGTTGGCGTATGGACCATAAATTTCATACAGTTTTTTGAAATAAATGTGGCAATTAATTTGGTCTATAATCATTATTAATATACTTGGAAGAATATTTTTTTTTCAATTAATTATATCTAGTTTGTTCCCCGAGCATATAAAATTAGTTATAAAACAATAAAAACTATGGATATGGTACAAAGTAACCAAGCAGATGAAGTTCGGTCCACTTCCATAAACACAATACATACGGTCACAAACACTATATAAGGGACGCAGTATAAATTTCATTCATCAGTCTTAATTGGAAGGTCGAAGTAATCAGACCTGCGTTAGATGGAATCGCCGAGTCCTGAAATATCTACGCGGACGTTAAGGTAAACTTATGACAAAATTTTCACTCTGTTCATCAACTTCATTATCTTTAAAATAGGATGATAGATTCAATCATACTAGATACTGATGACGAATTGCAAAAGCGTGAATTTAAATTGAAATTTTTTTTATAATACCCGATTGGTTAATTTTATTATCAAATTTACCTAAAAATTTTGAAATTTTTTTAGTGGCGATTGAAGCTAAAGAAAATTTACCTGACATAACAACATATAGAGTAAAATTACTTGAACAGGAATACGTAGAAACAACGGTATCACGGAAATTAAAAATGAACATGCATTTCAAATTCAAGATAAATTAAAATCGAAAACTGACAATAAAAAGAAACAGTTTAAGAGCTTTATATGTCATAAGGTTGGTCATGTTTTTAAAAATATTGTCTTGAAAAAAATAAAATAAAATTTCTCAATTTTTTGTTATAGTACAAACGAAAACTTATTTAAAAGAGATTGGTGTTTAGACAGCGGTGCAACATCTCATTTATGTTATAAATTTTTTTATTGATATAACAGATCACGATGAAAAAATTATCCTAGCTGATAATAATTTTACAATTGCAACTGGTACAGTTTTGATAAAAATTTAAAGTAAAAAATTTATTTGAAAAATATTTTCAGCTATTAAAAGGATATTTTATTTCGATTAGTAAAGCAACTGAAAATAATCATATTGCCGAATTTAAAGGTGAGAATGCTGTAATAAAAGATCTAACTGGAAATGTTTATTTAACTGCGAAAAACATCAAAATTTAGTCATTTTAAATGGAAATTTTAACACAGTTTTTTCGGGTATGAACAATATTAATGAATTCTTAAAATGGCACCAACGTTATGGATATTTGAATGCACAAAGTTTAAACGATTTAAGAAGAAATTAAATGGTCAGAAATATGAATTTTAATACAATTTGAAAACCAATTGACTATTCAACGACTTTAAAAGGTAAAATCTGTGTTAAACCATTCAATAAAAATTCTAATATTTTTAGTGCAAACATATTGGATTTGAAATATTTTATTACGTTTATAGATGATAAAACTAGACAAATTTTGGTTAAATTTATCAAAAGTAAAGATGAAGCATTCAATGCTTTTAAAGATTTTAAACCTCAAGCAGAAAAATCAAAATTTTAAGAAGTGACATTGGTGGAGAAAATGGTATTCAACATCAGTTAATTGTTCTACATACCCCGAAACAAAATGGAGTTGCTGAAAGAGCCAACAGAAAATTGGTTGAAATTGCAAGGTGTTTATTGACAGATTCTGCATTTGGTGAACGATTATGGCAGAATCCATTAATACGGCAGTTTATTTGAAAAACAGATCACGAACAAAATTGTTGAAGAATTTTTGGTTCAAAAGCCATTATGTTAAATAAAAAACCAGGTCGTTCAAACTTTCAACCGAAAGGCAAAGAATAATATTATGATATTCTACTGAATCGAAAGTGTACAGGTTGATGGATCCAGAAACGACAGTTGTCGTAAAAAGACGAGATGTTGCGTTTATTGAAAATAAACATTTAAATAAAACCATTTTTAAAAATTATTAATCTCTAATTACAGATACTGAGCCTATAATTAATGTACAAGATGAAGATGATGATCAAACTGTGAATGATGAAATTGTGGAAAATGATGTTGAACAACCAACTCATTTTGGTTCTGGCCGACATACAATATTAAGACCTGGATGTCTAGGTAGACTACGAAAAGGCTACAACGTTATCCATGCTCTTGGTGAGTCCAGTGACATATCAGTGGATCCTGTATCTGTTAACAAAGCCTTATATAGACCAGATAAAAAATGACTGAAGAATATAATTCATTAATGTCTAATGGAACATGGGAGCTTGTTGACTTGCCGACAGAAAGTATTCTTATTGGTTGTAATAGAGCCAGTAATCTTAATGGATCAGTTATTACTTGGGAATCCAAGAAAAGGCAGTAGCTCTGAGTTCAACTGAAGCAGAATATGTTTTACATTGCTATATCATTACCAACTAAAGAAGCAATATAGCTGAAAAATTTAATTGCTGAAATGGGTTTTGAAAAATTAGTAGATAAGCCGATTGTTATACATAGCGAGATTTTAAGTGCACAACACCTTGTGAAAATTCCCATAAATCATTCAAAAAACAAACATATAGATATTCATTGCCATTATGTCCCTGAAGTTTATTAGAATAATATAGTTAAATTAAAATATATTTCGGCTAATGAAATGATAGCAGATATTTTCACAAAAAAACAAAACATAATTATTTCATAAGTTTTTGGGTTTTGATTTTTGATATATTGTGTTGGTATAATATGGCAATAAGATTTTATAGTTTAAATTGAAATAATTATTCTTAATTTTGCATTTTCTTATTGAAATATTCGTTTTTGATTTCTACTATCATTGTTATTAAAACAGTCAAAGTTAACAGACATGTCTGTCAAACAGAAAAAATGACTGTTTTATTAACAATGACTTATTATTTATAATAAGTTCAAATATTATTTATTATAAGTTCTCATTGATTTTTTGAAAGAAACTTGTTGATCTCTTTTTATTTGAAAAAAATATTATTTTCTGCTTGAATTAAATTATAAACAATATTCAAAAGAAACAAATATGGTAAAAATAAGATATGGTAAAAATAAAAATACAGGAGCATATGCAAAATTTTCTATATTATACTAAAAGAAGACAGTATTTACAGCCCCATGTGGCTTACATACATGCTTTATGCTAAGCGGACATGGCTAATGGTTTTGTTATGGGCACTTCTGTTATGGCTTACGCATAAGAGATATGTAAGGCTAATGTAAGCCTTACGTTCTTAGTTGGATTTTTATCACATTTCAAATCTCACCAGGTATCGCATCTTAAGATACCTGGTGTATGGAAAAAACCATTTCTTACATATAAGGCGGCTATAAATTTATCAGTTTCAGATATTTTTCTCAACAAAAATGTGAAAGCATCCGCCACTAAGAATTTTGCAAATAGTTCACATTTTTTTGTTACAAATTTGAATCAGCAAAAAAAAAACAATATTATAACATAAGGAAAATCCAAGCCGAAAGATTAATTATTAATACATACAAAAATACAAATTATATCGGCGGCAGTAGTAGCAAAATTAAAGCTGGTAGCTGCCATAATTTCTGTAAGAATGTTAACCAAATGATATTATGTATTAAATTCAAATACTCACTACTCTGTATTAAATTAAAATACTTTGAAACATTCTTACATTTCTTACAATCTTCAATCCTTTTTCATACATTTTCAATCCTAAGTTTTAACATGCTTAAGTGCTTGTAGAGAAGTCTTTAAACATACTAAAAAATTTATATATATGTAAAGTAAATTTTGTTTAAAAAATGATGTTGTAACCAAAGGGTTAATAAACAAAAGTACGTAATTTTTTTTATAAATATATTTATCAAAAAACTCAGGAGAAAAGGTCAACAAACTAATTTTTATACAAAAATACGCCATATTGTTTTTGGATAATTTTTTTAGTTTTATTACATTTGACCCTGTCTCGGGATTTCGATAGTTTAACTTTGAACACCAATGAAGTGGGTTGCTACCATATATTATATAGTCAAATAGAAAATTATTGCAAACTATTGACAATTACATATTTATTAAATGCTTGTTTTAACTGCTTTTAAATTAACTTGGTCGTGTCTGTGTCTTTCTCTGTCGCACAAGTTTCTTAAGTTTATTAAGTTTTAAGAACAACAAATTAGATATGTGGTATGGTGTAGTGCGTAAGCCACCAGCGTCAGAGAAATTCAACTCGGGTTCAAATCTTCACGTATCCACTTTTATTTTTTAAATTATTATAATGATTGAAATTTTTAATTAATTTTATAAATTATTAAATTTCTATTTCTTTTCCGTCGTCTCTCTACCTAAATTTTTTTTTATTGCTCTCAGAACAAACAACAAATGACACAAAAAAACATAAAAAGTAAAAAACATATATGTATGCTGAAAGAAAATAGCAATAAAGAAAAATTGTTACACAATCCAAATGATGATTAACCAATACTTTTAAGAAAAACGTCTCTATGAGTGTGTTAATAATTATTAATACAAAGAATTTATATGTGGGATATGGTGTAGTGAATCTGTAACAAGCTTAAGAATTATTTAACTCAGGTTCAATCCTGATGCAATAATAATATTTTTTTTTTTAAATTATTGTATTGTTTGAAATTTTTAATGAATTTTATAAATTATGTCAGAAATTAATGAATAAATAAATAAATAAATAAAATAAATAAATATGGAAGTGTTTTATCAAGTATTATCAAATTTCTGTAATTTGATAACATTTAATAACAACATTTCTTCATTTTTATTTATTCAGTAATTTCTTACAAAATTTATAAAATTCATTTAAAATTTTAGCATATTGATTGATAGAAAAAAAAAGTTTATATAAAATTTTTTATAATTTAAAATAAAACAAAAATTACTGACCCTATCAGGATTTGAACCGCAGTTAAACTGTTTTGAAATAGGCGACCTGCACTATACCATATGTCGAATTTGTCGAATTTGTGTCTCCCTATAATTATTATAGCATAACAGAAAAATATTCTTAATTTCTTTTCTTTGAGTATATTTTTTTATTTTAATAATTTTCTTTATCGGTTGGTTTGTGTTGAGAGCGAGTTTTTATATTTTCATTTTCATTACCTCTAATATGAGAGCAATAACAAAATATTTCTAGACAGATAGACGAAGGAAAAGAAATAGCAAAAAAAAATTTACACAGTGAGAAAAAAAAATGGTTGGTCTGTAACATTTGCAAAAAAGTGAAAAAAATTTACAAAAACCATATAATAAAATATTACTTACCCATTTATTACGTAAATTTACCAAAAAAAAAATAATAAAAATAATTATTAGCCATTTGTTAGGTAAAGTTAACTAGAAAAAAATTTGATGTATTTTTGTGATCTATTGCAAACTACTTTGCAATAGATCACAAAAATACATTAAAATTTCATTTATTTTTATTTTTGCTATTATTTTATCAGGTCGAAATATTTTAATATATATGTATTTTTATACTATTAGATAGTTTTCCATATTATTAGATGGTTGGATTGAGAAGGGGGACCGGAATGGCCGGTAGTTTTTGATAATTTACCGAAGTTTTTATTTCAGATAGTTGCGGGCACTCCTCAAGTTTCCGTTATGTCTCCAATACTTCCTTAAATAACTGTAAGTGCGGTCCATATGCGAACGACACTTCTTTCGTCGGATACACATCCCGATAACATCATAATTAACCTTGAACAAGCATTTGATGATGTTAAGAAATCATATTTTCAATGGCAAATTAAAATCAATTCCAGTAAAACACAAGGTATATTCGTATATTTTATACCAAAAACAAAAAAGCTTCCTTAATTCCTAATAGAAATTTAAATTTAGATAACATCAATATACCATGGGAAAATTGGATCAAATATTTAGGTCTGTACATTGATACAAAAATGACATACAAAACACATATTGAAAAAACAATAACTAAGTATTATAAATTAATAAAAATGTTATACCCAATTATACATAGGAAATCTAAATTAAGCATAAATAACAAAATGATTTTATTCCAACCAATTTTTCAAAGCATTATGTTGTATGGTTAATGGTTGTGAAGTATGGGGTAAATGTGCTAAAACACATATTAATAAAATGCAAATCAAACAAAACGAAATCTTATAATTGATTCATAATCTACCTTTTTATATCTCAGCAATCAAATTACATAAAGTTTTTAACACCAAATTTTTAAAATTGAAAACAATATAAAAATAATTGAACAAAAACTAACCCTTTAGTTCAAAGCTTATATGTATATTGAAGTAAAATATATTGAATATATTGAATAGAAAACTAACCCTTTAGTTCAAAGCTTATATATTGAATTAAAGCTCAATTTATACATTTTCTTTTCTTTTAATGGGCGTTAATAGTGTATTAGTTTTTAGAATAATTAAGCTATAAGGGAAAAAAAATAAATCACAAAACTATATTTTTTTTTCTTGTTAATGTTTTTGCCATTTTCCTTAAGCAAACTTCTAAATAAAATAAAATAAGATAAAACTATTATATTATTAAATTGAAATAACCAATTTGTAGTTGAAAAGGAATTCTTGAAACTCTACTGTAATAATATTAATTATATAAAATATACATATGAGGCAATAAATAAAATAAATAAATAAAGAAATAAAACATTATTTTTTCCAGCAAATTAACCAAAATTAATTATTTTACCTATGTTTTATGTTTTCCCTTAAATTTCATTGTTACCTACATTCCTTTTTTGTCATAACGACGTGCTATAACGACAGCGTTATAAAACTATCTATAAAGATATATATATATTTATTAATTATATATATATATATAGATTTTTATTTATTTTAAAAAAAAATTGTGAAATTAACGGCACTCAAGGATCAATAAAGAATGTAAAATTTAAAAACACGTGGCTCCGAACAGATTAATTTTTCTGATAACGTCATATAATATGTATATTTAGTTTCATTACGTGCTCATTAGCAAAAAAAAAACATATGCCCATTAAAAAAGAATTATTTAAAAAAATAAAAAACTATGAAAGATATTGGTTTTGCCCCCGGCCGGGAATCGAACTCAGGATAATTTTGGGCGGTTGAATTCTCCAAATAAACACATATTATCTTGTTCATTTATTGAAAAAATTCACTGTATACAGTTTCGTCAGAACTCGGTGATATATATACTACTCCAATGAAAACAAATTTATTACCTAAGTTAAATTTGATAAAATTATGGTCAAAATTACGGCATGTACTATTGCAGGAGTGTTACGACTGTGTTTATTATGTAAATAGGCAAGATAAAGACGTACATTATTGTAGATCCTATTTTCTCTCAACCTTGGTTAACAGGTATGAAAAAACTATTATATGTTTCGATTTTCAGTGCTACTAGCCGAATTTATTGTCATTTTCGTATTAGGTAAACTTATGACAAAATTTTCACTCTGTTCATCAACTTCATTATCTTTAAAATAGGATGATGGATTCAATAAAGACGTACATTATTGTAGATCCTATTTTCTCTCAACCTGGTTAACAGGTATGTATCGTTTTTGAGTGCTACTAGCCGAATTTATTGTCATTTTCGTATTAGGAGGTAATAGAGGGTCTAAGAAAGATTTCCTAGCGCCATTTTTTTGCTCTTTAGAAGAGATGGAGGTAAGAGCAGGATAAATATGATGTGCTGTGTCAAAATACGTTAGTGGTATTTCATTGACCGGAGTAAGAGGGTTTACGGTTCGACTTATAATTTTGAAATTTTTTAAAGTTATTCGACATTGATTTTCTAAAGTTTTTACTACTATTAGTATTCCTATTATTATTTACATGGATGGTGTGAGAAGGGCAAGGATGGTTGCCTTCATAGATGTCATTGATATTAACGGACGGTTGACTGTTCATTCGAATTGACTTATTATGAAGAGAAATGAAAGGTAGAATGTACGTCCTTGTACAAAGTTTTTATTCTTATTACTATTAACATTACTATTTTTATCAATTATTTCTGAATTAGAATTATTTTCACTAAGAGTAGGTAGTATTTTATTAATACTATTGTTAATCTTATTACATATTTATAATATTATGACTATTATTATTATTTTCATTTGTTTCAATAGTGTTTTTTTACTTGAGTATTTAGAATATGGTAATAAGATTAACAATAGTATGTTATTGGTTGCTTAGATTTTTAATGGTAAGTATGTTCCACATCAATTTTTTTAATGATTTGTAATTAGGTTATGGGCCCGCCACATCCAATTTGTTGGCGTATGGACCATAAATTTCATACAGTTTTTTGAAATAAATGTGGCAATTAATTTGGTCTATAACCATTATTAATATATTTGGAACAATATTTTTTTTCAATTAATTATATCTAGTTTGTTCCACGAGCATATAAAATTAGTTATAAAACAATAAAAACTATGGATATGGTACAAAGTAACCAAGCAGATAAAAAAGTTTGGTCCACTTCCATAAACACAATACATACGGTCACAAACACTATATAAGGAACGCAGTATAAATTTCATTCATCAGTCTTAATTGGAAGGTCGAAGTAATCAGACCTGCGTTAGATGGAATCGCCGAGTCCTGAAATATCTACGCGGACGTTAAGGTAAACTTATGACAAAATTTTCACTCTGTTCATCAACTTCATTATCTTTAAAATAGGATGATAGATTCAATCATACTAGATACTGATGACGAATTTGACAATCAAGAAGAACCACAAAATTCATCAAGCTTACAAATTTGAAATAAAATTTAAAGTTTACAAATTTGAAATAAAATTTAATTTTGTCAAATTAAATTTTATTTCAAATTTGTAAACCGTGAGGTTGTTAAAAGGCGCCGAGTATCATCTGAACCAAGGAAGTCATTTAAATTTTACTTGCAAGTTAATGATAATATTATTCGTGTTTGTAGAGTGTTCTTTCGGAACAAAAAGAAGAATTTACTATTGTTTCGATAATTTTTCTGACAAGGATGCAGGTTGCCCACTGGCTATGAAACGAGGAAAAAATATAAAAATTGTAACACCTGTAGAAAAGTTAAACGAAGAGCGATGTTACAGCTGTGATCGAACACTGTTAAATTATTTTTTAAGAAAAAGTGTAAAGCACACATCACCTACTCTAAAGGATTTGGTAGTCGGATCACTAAATAACCAAGCATATTTAGCAGAAATCCGGAGTTTCAGAAAGGCATTCGTTCTATCAGATCTGAACTTCTTAGCTCTAGGTGGTAGTCGCAAACACATTTAAATGTTAAGGTATCATAATAACTTCGATTTGGATAGTAGTGGATAGTCGCAATGTTTATTCAATGCTGAATTTACTATTTTAAATTTTTTCAAGTTGTTTTGCCACTCTAAAAGCAGATTAAAAATTTTTTAAATAGTTCATGATCTGTTTGAATAGCGTATTTGCTGATGTCGTTATTTGCTGATCTCGTGGTTATTTCGTTAAGGTTGGAGGTAGTTCCGCTGGTCATTGTTGATTTTAATCGACGTTCTTGCAATAACTCAGCCATTAGAGGTTTTTTTTTTACTTTTAGGGCGAAGAAACTGGTGTACGGACATATCAATTTACTTTTTTTTTAAATAATAATATAAATTTCAAATTAATTTACAGGGTTGCGCCAAAGAAACGAAAAGCTTTGAATAGTCTATAATTTATTTATAGATTATGCCAAGTTGAGACTGGACACCATTTACGCCACATTATTTTTCACGTTTAAATTAAATAAATTATCCATTAATGCAGTATATTTAAAAGCAAAAAAATTGAATTGACTCTGAAATTAAGAATCGAAATTTTATCGTTTATAATCGAGGATTTTTGGATATTCTATATATACTTGGTATTTCCAATCCTAATTTGATTTTAACTAAATCCTCTATCAAATTTTACAACTACTTTTAAGCTAAGGAATTTAAAAGGCGAGATGATCATACGGACATAACACTTTTAAATTTCGACGCAAACAAACCACGGAAATTAAAATATCTTTTGAAAGAAAACTAAATTAATTTAACCGAAATGATTCAAAACTAAAATTTAAAAAACTACTACGAGACAATAAATGAATTTCACCAAAAGTAAAGTGTTCGAAACTTAACGACTTGATAACAATAGTATGTATTTGTAAAATCAATTTAAGTAAAATAAAAATAATTATTTTTTATACTTTGTAATTACTGATTAGTTTAGCTACATAATTTAAAACTGCCCCTACAAAATAAATATCATTATACACATTTATATCATTTTTATTTATTGTAACTTTTCATATAATATTTGTTTATTTTATTTTATTAATTATACATACTACATTAATTAATAATTTAAAATTTTTTTCTTTGTGTGAAAGATATAATTATTTTATATATACTTTTGATTATAAACACACTCTGCTTTTATTTAAATATAAATAAAATTTTAAATTAAATATACTTCGTTGAAGTTTGAATTTGATTTGTTGGTTTCTTTATTATTTTCTTTTATTACAATATAAATATTTTAGTAATTTGATAATTGTACATTAGTTTCTATTTATTTTAATTTCTATTTATTATTTCTTTTTAACATATAAAAATATAACAAGATATTTTAACATTTTCCCTTTTTAATAAATTTATATATTTATGAAAAGTTATTTTTTTATGTAAAACAGAAATAATGTAGACAATATTGTATATGCTGCTGTATTATAATTTTTATTAGTTCTTAGTTATTTAACATGTATCGGTGTACTTCAGTTAAACCATTTTAATATTCTATTCTATTCTATAAAAAAAAAAACTTATCATAAATATTACATTTGCATCTACCACTTAAAATTTTTGAATATTTTTTTTTCGAATATTGTTTTATATAATTTAATTCAAGCAATTTAATAACTTTGATATGATTTTGAAAATATTATTTTTTTTAAATAAAAAGAGATCAAAAAGTTTCTTTTAAAAAATCAATGAAAACTTATAATAAATAATATTTAAACTTATTCTAAATCCAATCAAATTTATTTTACCGGGTTTGCACTCGAAATTCAACCTTTTTTAATTGCAAATCAAATTAAACCTTTTACAAATCAAGTTCAACCAGTAGTAAATACTTTTTTGAAAAGCGTCGATTTTTAATTTGATTTCCAAAAGATTTAATTTGATTTGCAAAAGGTAGAATTTGATTTGAAAAAATTTTAATTTGATTCGCAAAAGTATGAATTTAAATTGCAAAAGGTTGAATTTGAAGTTCAAATCCTGTAAAATAAATTTGATTTGATTTAGAATAACTTTAATTCAGATTATACCATGAATAAATAGATGGCGAAGATAATAGTAGTAAAAAACTGACGAAAATAAAATAATATCCAAAATGTAAAGTAACAAAGAAAAATATTGAAAGTAGTAAATTTATCGTAAAGATGACCAATATCACCTGGCTTGTCAATATTTCACGATTTTTGAATAATTATGCTAATTGATTATTTTGATTAAATAATTGATAATTTTAACTTTGCCACAAAGTTGTTTTGAAAACCAAATTCGTGTTTTTCTAGCAGCTTGGACTATAGTTTTCTGAATAATAATTAATTTTGTCATTAGTATGTATATCTAAATTCAACATTTTTTCTTTAAGATTAGTAATAAAATTTTAAATATTCAAAATGTATTGTTTTCATTTGTTTTTTTCCCATTTATTATTTTTAAGTTATTCCTTTCTTATTTTGAATGAATAAAAAATTATGTAACAGTTTTACTAACTATATTTTTCTTTAAACTTATTTTTATATTTAAAAATTACATATTTATTGTGTGCGTTTGTTATTTATAATTATAATTCATTTCAAGTACTTCTTAAACTTATTTATTTTAAATTAAAAATTTTTATTTTTGTAATTATTTTTCTTGATCAATGTTATTTTCTAATTTGTTTATAGTTTGTAATAAAATTAAATAAATAATTCTTTTTATTTGTCTGCGTTTTCTTGGAAAATTTAAAATTTACTGTAAAGCAATAACTAGTAATTTAACTTAAAATTATATCACAACAAAAAACAAAATAATAGTTTTATAGGAAATGCAAAAAAAAAAAACAAAAATGTTGTATTAAACTTAAAATAGAATGATCGCCCTTAAAATGGAACTCCATTAAACTCTTGTTCCGCATCGATTTTTTCAATTTATTACTACTCGCTTTCTGTCGATAATTCAATCTACCAAAATTATAACAAGATGGGGAGCAATCATTTATTAAAAATATTTTTAAGTGTAAGTACTTAAAAAACTATGGTTTCTTTTTAATAAAAACCTTGTTTTTGATATAACAACAAAATTAGATACAAAACTAGTTCAGAACACACGAATAAATTATCAATTAGGCAACTCCGAATTCAAGTTCAGTCCTCACGCATAAAGCTTCAACTAGGGAAGTGCGAATTTTATCATACTGAATTGTAAAAATCGAGGCGGAAGGAATTCAATTATAAGGGTGAATGTGTTGTATATTATCTGATTAAAAAAACTAAGTTTGCAGTTTTTTAAGATATAGATATATAGATATTTTTAAGTAATTAACAAGATTTAGATTTCTTATTTGTTTTGAAAGTTGTGTTTAAATATCTATAATAATTAAAAGCATTTACACTACATTTTTCACTACATATTCCATTTGGCGACTTTTTGAATCACTTAGTTTATATTTCTATACTTTGTAAACTTTTTTAATATCAATTTGTTTTTTTCCCATTTATTAAATGACTAGAAAAGTGTCATTAAATGTCATTAAATTACTAGGTTGTGTTCAATGATTTTATATATAATTTAATTTTAATTGTTATTGTTAAATTGTTTTTTAAGATGGGAAACCAATATCATAGAATTAATTATACAATAACTTATTAAAATTGCCATATGTGCATGTTAAAACTTTTTTGTGAAGTAATAATTCAATGTAAAGACTGAATGTACTGTGTTAGGGATTGCAGTGTAGAACTGGTAATGCATGTGTAACATTGTTATCCAAAGCCAATATCTAACTCAATAAATCAATATTGTTGATCGGATTAGACCACTCTACATGAGGCTTGATAATACATACTATGAAATGTTTACATTAGAGTACATACCGTTTGTTGTATATTTTAAACAAAGTATTAGAGAGCGGAATGAATCTTTAAGCTAGTTTTAAATTATCTTCCTACGCCTTAGTGTGTACAACTATTGTCCAGATAGCTGTAAAAATAAATAAATATGTCCATACAGCTGTAAAAATAAATAAATTGTCCCGATAGCGATAAAAATAAATTAATAAATAATTTCAAAGTTTGCACAAAATCAATAAATAATTTCGAAAGTTGTGCAAAATTAATAAATAATTTCGAAACTTCTGAAATGAAGAAGTCATTTCGAAGCTTGAGCAATTATTTTTGAATGTACGGATATTGTGATAAAGAAATAATCTTTCTTTAAAAGTGATGTATTCAAATTATCTAAAGTTACTTAATGTCAAAATTAGTACTTTTAATTAAACCCTAACTAGCGATTTGAATATATATTATAATTTAATTTACAAAATAAATTTAGTTTTATGGCATCAATTATTATTTCATAATTGGTATTAAACTTGTGTGAACTTTATAAATGTTAGAAGTAATGTATGACAGTAGTTACGTAAATAATAAGTAAGACTAAAAGTCTAGGAATTAAAACAATAAAAATTACCTATTTGAGACAATTTTTTGAAGAATTTAAAGTTTATACCAGCTTTCGTTCATGAGCAGACATTTCAAACTGCAATAAAAATGTTTACATTCAAGAATTTTATACAAAAAAAATTAACTTACGGTAACTAGGTATCCAAATAATTCATATTTTTGCCTGCCGGCGGTGCAATCGCCTAATATTTATATTTATTTTGCACTTTGTAACAAAATAAATTTAATAATTTTTTTCATTAACTTACATAACTACTTTTCTTTTTATAATTTTTGTTTTATTTTTATATAACAGTAACCATAATAATTCCTTTATTTTCATGTTTAATTATTCAAGCAATTTAAAGCTATATTTTAATCACACATTTATTTTTTTTAAATATAACATCTATATTTTTTCTTTAATTTTGTTTTTAATTGTATTTTCTTACAGCACACATACAGTTTAAATTAAAAATATTTTTAATTTCGCACTATGCTAGAAGATTTTTTTGGTAATTTCATTTTATTTAGATGTAAAATTAATCTATTTTTATACAAATAAATTGTATATATTTTAATGTTCTTACAAAGGTTTAAATTGTTGTTAATCATTTTGCTTTTAAGATAGAAAACAAGCTAGTAATAATTTTTCTTATTCATGAAATAATTTACAATGTATATATATATTCTATGTGTGTATACATTATATTTCTGGACATTTTATTTATAATTTTATAAGTATTTTATTTTTGCCTCTGAAAAATATTAATATGTATATGTAATTAACAATAATATGAAATTATAATCTCTAAATATAATTCACATTTGTCTACATGATGAAATTATTGTTAACCATTGAAAGACGCTGCATATTTTAAATTGAATTATACAACTTATTTTTGATTCTCAAGCTTAATTGGCAGAATAATATTATTTATATTATTTTATTTTACGATAATTATTAATTTAAATTCACTGATCACTCTAATTTATATTTACTATTTCTTCTTTGTTTTTCATTAGATTTAGATAATGTAGAACAAGTTTTGTTGATCTGCAATAAAATTTATTAATATAACTAAATAATACTTTTTGTTTATAAAATTACAGCGCGATAATTTTACTAGTTAATGCGGTTTCTATATTATTCGAAAATAAATTTTTATACAAATAAAATATTTATTGTATGTTAAGTCTTACTCATTCCATTGATAGCTTTTGAAAACTACTTTACATTTGTCTATATGGTGAATTCATCTTTAAATATTGGAGGACTAAAGATGGACCGCCAGCTTGTATCTCCCCTAAACAAAGAGTCATATTATTTTTATATTTAGGTATATTATTTAGTTTCACCTGGTATTGAACTTAATGGACATTTATCAATATTTAAATATTTTAAATTTTGGCAAAGTGCTACCTCATATGGTAATTTTTCTAAACATGGATTTTGATTTATGTATAAATTTTCCAAATTCTCTAAAGTACCAATTTCTTCAGGTAAATATTGTAAATTATTTTCACTAACACTTAAATGTGTCAAATTTGTTAAATGACCAATTGTTCGTGGTAATAAAGTTAATTGATTTGTTTGTAGTATTAACTTTTGTAAATCATGTAGTAGACCTAATTCATTTGGTAATGTATCAATACGATTCTCTTCTAAATCCAAAATACGTAATTTACGCATATTACCAATTGTATGTGGTATTTTTTTGAGCAAATTATTTGATAATATTAATATTTCAAGATTTTGTAAATTCATAATATCATCTGGTAATTTTGTTAAAGAATTTGTAGCTAAATTTAATTCAACCATATTTATCCATGTACCAACATCAAGTGGTAATGATGTTAATGCATTTTCTTTCATATTTAATTTTGTTAAACCTTTAGCGCGTGAAAATATACCATATGGTATTTTATCAATTTGATTATGTTCCAAATTAATACTTGTAACATTTGTAAATTGTGCAGGACCACCAGATGGATAACTATGAAATGAGTTACGCGACAATGTAATTGTTGTTAATGCACTCAAACTTGCCAATAAACCATCGGGTAATTGTGAGATACCATTTCCTTCGACATTAAATTCATCCATCAATTTACAATTTCTTAATGATGTTGGTATTGATGTTAGACGATTATATCTTATATGTAAAAAATAATAACACAATATTATATTCTAAAGTTAATAAATATAAATTATATTTTAGCACTGACCTCAAACCCAATCTGACTAAATTCTTTAAATTGCCAATACTTTCTGGTATGTCAAGCAATTCATTATGTTGCAAATCTAATGCACTTAAATTAACACAATTAGCAATTTCATCTGGTAAATGTTCTAAATGATTATGTGATACGTCCAATGTTGTTAAATTAATTAAAAATCCAATAGCTGGTCCTAAATCACGTATTTTATTTTCACGTAAACTGAGCATTGTTAAATTTGTTAAATTTTTAATATCATTAGCAACACTTGGTATACGATTAAAACGTAAATACAGTATATTTAAAGATTTTAATTTATATATAACATCTGGTATCTCGGCTAATTTATTATGTCTTAAATCTAAAACTTTTAGTTGTTTTAAATTAACCAACGTGTCTGGTAGCGATGTTAATGAATTTTCATTTAATGCCAATTGTTTTAAATTAATCAAATAACCAATTTCAGAGGGTAATGATGATATACGATTACTATATAAATAAAATTCAGTTAAATGTGTACAATCTTTAACAATAGACGGAATAACTGTTATTGATGATTTACTTAAATCCAAACATTGTTTGCCTTCATCACGGCATCGTTGTATCATTTTAATAACATCCTGATCAGCTTGTATTGGTTTACTTTTTTTAATTGTAGGTTTTGGTTTATTTGATTCTGGATGCTTAACAGTAACAACTTTTGGTTTAGTCGCTGTTTCTGGTGGCATATTTTCACTTATATTAGTAATGCTATTACCAGGAAGTGATGTTGATGCTGTTGCTGAAGAAGATGATCCAACAGCAGTGCTACTAATACTAGCACCACCACCACCACTAGTGCTGCTATTACTAAGCGAAGAGCACAAGTTCATACTTTTTAGTTTAAAAGAAATTTTGATATTTTTTGAATTACTTATTTTTGCGAAGTCTAAATATATGTGTATATTAAACCTAATCTTTGCGGTGTTTTTTTTAAATAGAAATATATGAAATCATGGATTTTTATTATTCATATTTTCATAAAAAAAAAATACAGTAGTGGCGTGTTGTATACGTATATAAGTCATCACCTCTCCTTCAAAAATTTAAATTTAAATTTTCTTTACGAATGTTACTCGTTTTTTAATAACTTGTGTAATTTCTAAAAAAACAAAGAAATTTATGAAAAAAATTTTCATTAAAAAATATTCAAGTTTAAATCCTTTCTTTTTTTAAATTAAATAAAAATTATGAAAATTTAGATATTATTGAGAGCCGTTTTAACTTATTTCAAGTTATTATTTTTATTAAATAAGAAAAATAAAATATATATTAATATCGACATTAAAATATCTCACTAATAATCTGTTATTAAATAAGGCACCAAAAAGTTGTTTAATATACTGTAAATTTGGATGTGCAACTTATCTGGCTGTAAAATTTCAGTATATATATTTACTGGCAATATAAGTTTCATTTATTTTGTGATAATATTTTAATATATCCAAGCGGTATTTATTATTAAAAGTCAATTTATATGATTCCGTTAGGTGGGTGCATTAATATTTTCTTCTAGACTACTTTATTTATTAAACAATCAAAATTATGATTTAATTACATTTATTATTAATAAATTTATAGAATTTTTATATTCAATATCTTTTCATATCCAAAGGTATTTATAATTGTGCTAATCTCATGAAGTAATGTTCTTTGAAATCAATATAAGTATTTGTGAACATTTATAATTTTAAACATTCCGTAACAGTAAATGTTCTGTTAATTGTATTTGACTTTTGACAATTTTAAATTTTTATTAAAAATATAGTCCGAATCTATCCAATTAACTCCAGTCTTCTGATTCATCATCAATTCCTATTATTAAATTTTCCATCAAAGTTTCCGACAAGTATTTTCAAAAAATCATTTTTCTACTGCATAACATACATTCAAGAAATACATTACTGAACTCTTCAGTTGTTTTGATTTTAAATGTAACATTTCGCATCGATTTTACCTTTTACATATTTCATTTGTATACATGTATATAAATGAATTTAATGAAAATTTTTATTTTTCGGCTGGGTGTAGAAACTGTCTGGCTGAATATAAAAATTATTTTATCTTAAAGTTAATAATCACACTTATTCTAAAGATTTAAATTCTGAAAGTTCGTAGTATTTGGTCTCGAAATTAATTATACCAAGAATATTATAAAAGTAAAAGCAAATGATAAATGTTATTTTCCAAACCTTTTTCATTTCCGTTTGTATTCGATATAAAAATTAAATAGTTTATTTAAGCAACGAAAGTTTTTTATTTATAAACGATTAATTCTGCAAACTAATTGAAATAAGGTTTTCACTTATGCACTATTAATTCTGGTAAAAAATTCTCATCTCTATAAAAAAATCACCATCCTGTTCAACAGTTCCAGTGTTGTCAATACTTCTGATACTAGATGAATTTGGAAAAAAGCACTAGAACCACTAGATTTTTTCTAAGAACCCTTTAAGAACGTATGATATTTGTTCATACCAGCTTTCGGGAACAAACCGCTTTTGAGAATCGTAACTTAGCTGTAAGCGTAAATATAAGAACAGTAGAAAAAAAACAGTATGCCAAGAGCTCGTTAAAAGCGGTTTGTTTATGAAATGTCGATCCGCTACGCTTTGGTACCACCAAATATTGTACTTTAACTAATTTTTATTAACATGAGACCAAAATTAGGTTTTAAATAATATTTTTATGTTTAAATTAATGAAATTGGAAGATAAAATTTAATTATTATAATAATAATTATTATAATAATAATAATTATAATAATTGAGGCTCTTAAAAAGGAAAAAAAAGCCAACCCTGTAATCAACAATTTAAGTTGTCATTTTGCATTGTCACACAATATTTTAAATTGAAATTGTCATAAAGAAATGTAAAATAATGAAATAAAAACTTAAATTTTGTTAATTATTTTGATTATATTTGATTAATCTAGTAAAATATTTAAGGCAAACCCATTAAAAAAGAGGTATATACCTGTGTAAAGAAACTTTGTTTTCTACCTAAACATAAAATTTACATTTTAGAACGGTGTACTGCTTTTTCCTCGCACTCAATTTCATTTTATGATTCATAATTAGGTTTTTTAATATTTTTAAAATAAAATATCATTGAACAAAAAAATTATTTTCAATTAATAATTATAATTAATAAATTTATTAAATTTCAAAAAACTTAACCTTCAATATGGATTTAATAGAAATTATTTGACAATTTGTTGGCAAAGAAAGAGAACTACTTAAAAGTGGCTATAAGCGCTTTTTTGGTAAACTTTTAATAAGTTAGAACGAGGTAGAAAACTTATGCTCTATCTATTAAATACTACTCTTTTCGTTTATGAACGAAAGGCTTTTAGCAAAGTTTTGGTGCTGCAAATATAGCAGATTTACAAATTGAATGTATCCATCGAAATAAAAATTTACAAATTTTTATTGATATAAAAAAAATGTATTTTATATTTTTGAATTTATTTACTACATTTCTGAAACAACTTAAATTTGGAATCATGTCGGTGATGTAAAAATGACACGTTTCTGAGATATTTTTTTGAATCAGTTTCAGTTATTCCAAGTGGAGATATGTATGAGATGGGAAATTTCTGAAACAAATTTGCCAGCGAAAATATTTGTTCATAGAAGAGATCGTAAACGTAATGAGCTGTAACCGTAAATAGAACAGTAGAAATATTATCAATTGCCAATATTATCAATTATCAATATAATTTTTTTATATGTGCATAATTTTATTTTTGGGAAAAATAATATCACGAATATAATTTTAATTCAACTACCACGTACTTGTATTTTTTCCAGGAACATCCTGGAAAAAATACAAGTACGTGGTAGTGGAATACGAAATAAATTATTTTTAAACATTAATTATATTTTATTAATATTATTTATTCACTTACTGTTTATTACTGTCGTAATAACTAATTCAATTATCAACTTCGCCAAAAGTGAAATGAAAACGGCACGGCTGCGAAACGCTTTTCTGAAAGATTAAACAACAACAAATTGCATGGGGAAGGCGGTATCCAGGTCAATTTGGACTCGTTGAAAGCCAATTACTTTTATTGCTTAGACCTTAGACGGTTATAATTTCGGGCTGTCAAATAAAAGTGGTTTCAATTTTATATCCTTTTGGAAGCAGAAACTCAGAGCTGGTGGCATAAAGGGATAAATTTGAAATGCGCGAAATAAGCGCGCTTCGTATATCGAATATCTAATTAAGTACAATTTTCATTTTGATGAGAGCATTTTCATTATGATAAATTGTCATCTTTTGCAGTAAACTAAAACAAGATAGCACTAGAAAAAAAATTCTAAGGCGAAAAGAGACAGCACGAAAAAGATACCATAAATTTTATAGCAAATTTATAGTAAAATATTTAACATAAAAATGAATAACTGAAAAAATATTCTTTTTTAGTAACAAAAAATATTAAATTTAGAGAATTTAAAAAAAAAAAATAATTGTTAATCATATTTTAATGTAAAATATAAATTTGGTAATATGTATTAAAAAATTATACAATTTTGTAATATTTAAAAAGTATGGTTATAAGTAATATGTTTTTCAGTATATATTTTGATTTATAAAATTTTTATTTTCACAATAAAATCTAACTATATTCGTAATTTGAAAAATTTCATTTGTAAACTGTCAAATTTAATATTTAAATGGTTATTAAAAACAAAAAATGTTCATGGCATAAAAAATAATTTTGACATTCACATATTTTTTATAGGAAGTATGTATGCCGAGGTACTTACCATAAATTGGCGCCTTCATGCAGTGTACCGCTGGATGCAGATATCGACTTCACCGTAAAATCGGTACCTAAAATTTCCAGAAGTGCTTAACTCTCTATCATACAAATCAGAAAACTGTTTTGCATCTCGTTCTAGTCGACATCTCCACACTTCATCACAATGAAAATCATACTTTAGGTACAATGAAATATTATTCGACGCGATCGAAAGCTTCGCCGTATTTTGCACTTTAATTTACCGCGCCAGCGGATTTCATGCGTAGTCGAAAATTGATATTCGACAGTTATATTGGTGGCGGCAATTGTTTTTTTTGTTCTTGGTTTTTTCGAAAATTTAATGGCCGATTATATTTATTTTTCAAAAATTTTTTTTGGTAGTTATTTTTTAGTATTTTTTATGGATATTTTTTTTCTTATGAATCTAAAGTAAAAAAAAGTCATACTTTGATAAAATTAGTGTAAAATATGTCAATGGAAACCAAAATGCGTCGATGAAATTGGAAATGCGCCAATGTGGTTTAATAATAGTGTCTAGGATAAATGTCAAATTTAATATGAAATATTTCAATTTCCAATGAAGAGCAATTCATAGAGATCATTATAATCTCACATATTCTCAAAGAAATTTTAATATACACTCATCCCTCGCTTTACGGAAACTCGATTTACGGAATTTCGCTATAACGGAATTGAAAAATTAATTCTTGGTTTCTGTTTACGGAAAGAAATTTCGATTTACGGAAAATATTAAGCTGACCTAGTAGGCCTTGCATTTTACAATATTTCAGTTTTTTTTTTTTTTTTGGATTTCCAGAATGATAACTAAACAAACAACGACCGATTTACGGAAAATAAAAAATTTGCATACACATTTGTACATAGTTTCAAACATTTTAAAAAAACTCGATTTACGGAATTTCGATTTACGGACAACTTTTCAGGAACGGATTGTTTCCGTAAAGCGAGGGATGAGTGTATCGGAAAAGTACAGGGCGTCTACCGCCTACTCCGAGTTTCGGAAAGTAAGATTCGGATTCGAATAATTCGTACCATGTAAGACGAAACTCGAAAGAGATCCGAATTCGAAAATTGATGACAGTTTCACTTTCGAATATCCCGCTACTGTATATTCCTAATTTCGTATCAAATCTCATAAATTCCATTCGATAACTAATTTGTTTTCGAATGTGCTTTGTTTATTGTTTTTTTTTCTTTTTCCTATGTTTTTTCGTTTTATTTTTGTTAATTTAAAAAAATATAATTTAATTTTGTTGTATATATTTAAATTAATAATAGAAATAGTGTTTTTTGTAGTTTTAATTTAATAATAAAAATAGTGTTTTCTTATAGTTTAATATGTAAGTAATGTATTAATGAAATGTATTTATATATAAAATAATTAAAATATTTTTTTGTTGTTTTAGGACAAAAGTAAGTACGAAACCGTCGCAATTTGATGTGATGGTGGAATTTATGGAACATCATAAAGAAATGGCTCAGGGCTATTTAAAGTCTGCAGACGCTAGGGTCAATTTGATGTGATGGTGGAATTTATGGAACATCTAGGTTGTGGGATAGGTTAAGCATCCAGTTGAATGCAGAAGGACCTCCAGTACGCACAGCAATCCAATGGAAAAAAGTAACTAAAATATAAATATTTATATTTCAATATTGAACTATTTTGTTTTAATAGGTATGGGCTGATTATAAAATACATATAAAATCCAAAATGCGCAGAAATAAACAATCAATGTCTGGAACTGGTGGTGGTCCGAATAGATGTCTATCGTTTACATCAACTGAAGAACGCGTCATCGAGTTAATTAATTTAACGGAAGCAACATTTGGAAGTATTCAAACTAAGAGTTTTGGACCAACTTCTGTATCAGCTACTTGTACGGGTGAAATAAACTTGGAGGAGACGAATGAGCTTCAATCTAATTATCAGTGTGTTGATGGTGAAAGTGAATCAATACTTAATTACACTGGAAATGAATTTGATGTTGAACTACCAGCAAGCACCATAACAAATAGTATACCATCAATTTCCACCGAACCATCAATGTCCACTAGACCATCAACTTCCACCAGACCATCAACTTCCACCAGACCATCAACTTCTAAAAATTCATTGATTGAAATGCAGTTAAAAAATCAAAAGGATTGATTTTCAGCATTTCGGAATCACTATCACTAAAATAAACTTCAATTGAACAATCCATTTTAATTTAATTTTATAAAACAAAACCAAATAATATTTGAATAAATAAAACAACTCGATTTGTATACAAAATAATTATTTGTAAACGAAAAAAATTTTTTGCTGTCAAAATTGAATTTCGCAATTGGCAAAACTATTCTTCATTCGAATCTCTTACGCGGTACTGATGGATGCGAAATTCGGATCTGCCTGATACGAAACTCGAACGATTCGAATTTCTTAGACGGTAGAGGGCCAGGCAACAAGGATATTTTGTTAATTTTATCGCAAATAATAACTTTTAAATCATATTACGTAGATCATTTTTTGCAATACCTTGAGCAGTATATTTTTTAAACACCGCAGATAAACTTGTTACTTGTTAGCATGGCAGCACATTATTGTTATTTCGTAAAAGTATTACCATTACCATTAAGCAAAAAACTTTTAATTACTGGAATTTTGAATTTGAATGTTTTGAGTTAAAACTAATGTTTAATAAATCTAATTTATTAAAATGGAATTAATCTGATAAAGACCGAAATTTTAACAACTATAATGTAAATTTAAAAAACAATACGTATGTATTTATTTATAGTTTGACTTTTGACAAATTTCCTTATTACTTTGAACATACATATGATAGATACATTTTCCTTTCAAAATGCTGTGATTTAGTTTTTCCTAATGTAACATTATAATATCCATTCTGGATTCCGTGCTCAAATGAAATTTCTTTCCTTTCAAATCAGGTCTAAGTTGAAGTTGTAAATCTAATTGCTAATTATGTTTTTGAAGTAATATATATAAAAGTTGTTATCTTATAACCATAAATTTATTTCAGCTCATGTACTTTTTTAGTTTATAATATAAAATATTTTAGTTGAATTTTTAAATATTATTTTTATTAATAATAACTTTTTGGAGGAATATAAACGCTGTTTTCTTTAAAAAATAAATTAAAAATTATCAAAAAATGGGGAAATTTGGCTCTATCCCTTTTTATGTTATGCAATCCCATTTATGTACATTCTAACACGAAAAGTATTAAGAGCTAGAGCAAAAGTTTCGTTTTAACTGCAACAAATCACGTACATATTTAGAATTGTTGTCTTCTTGCAGGTCATGGTTGTCAGTGCACTTCGGTGATACGTAATTTTTTGTAGGAAATCTTTGTGAGTGTAATATGCCCGACAGGTTAAACTTTTATTTCAAGTAGTTTTTTCTCTCTTTTTAAAAAATAATTTTAAAATCGTATTAAATAATAATAAAACTAAAATTTAATTGGTGGTCAAATAAAATCGGTAAGAAGAATTTGTTTAACTATTTAATATGTGAAAAAATGCTGTTTTAATTCTGATTCATTTTTTATAAAATAGTATTCCTAATTATAAATTTCAGGTATTTAGAAAATTCGCCACAAAAGTAAGTTAAGATAGGTAAGCACTTTAGGGTTTGTTCCTTACTGCCGAAGCGCTGCGTTTAAAGTTTTACTTAGAAAAACTTGTATGTAATAGAAAGTGTTTTCGGTTCGACGTTCAAAATGCGCAGTAATAAGTTAAATTCAAGTCCAGTAAAGTAGTTTTGTTAGATAGCATTCTCAACCAACTTATTATCCGCTTAGTACTTACTTTCGAGAGTTATCAAAGACTATTTGTTGACTGAGACTTGCAACTTGGGCAATTTATAGGTTACAAATTTATCACTTTTGTTCTTAAAGATTTTTTTATTAGATATTTTAATTTATAATTTGAATAAAAAATTGTATTTTATGTAGTGAAATAAAAAGTTTATATTTCGGTTTTTAATTTATATACTAAGTTACTGGAAAAAAGATTCTGAAACATTTTTTTCACATCTACTCTTTTCAAATCATACAATATTAACATGATTATACAATATTAAGTTATTGATAAAATTAGACAATCATTGGCACATTTACGCATGCAATAAGTGGATGTTCAACGAACGTAATGTGTTGGTTGCAGCTTGCGGCTTCCATTATACATGCATTAGCATATTTTTTGAAGCTGTTCCCATCAAAACCACAAACAGGTGCATAGATTAATGGGCAAAATTTTGCGCATTCCTCTTCAACAGTTTTTTTATCACAAGCACTTAGTGGGGCATCTAGGAATGTTACGTGTTGATTGCATGATGCTACTTCCATAATACAGGAGTTGTCAAACATTTGGTAAGATTTGCCATCGAAACCACAAGTTGGAGCATATATGAATGGACAAGCTTTAATGCAATCGTTATTTTCTTTTGCGGCTGTCTTTATTTCGCAAGCACTAAGTGGAGTATTTGTAAATGTTACGTGTTGATCGCATGCTGCGATTTCCATGATACAAGAATTGTCAAACATTTGGTATGATTGGCCATCAAAGCCACAGATTGGAGCATAGATACGTGGACAAGCTTTCTCACATTTTTTTTTGGCTGAGGCTACTGTGTTTTCACAGGCACTTAGTGGAGCATCTACATATACTACGTGTCGATTGCATGATGCAACTTCCATGACACAGGAGTTATCAAACATTTGGTATGATTTGCCATCGAAACCACAAATTGGAGCATAAATAAGTGGGCAAGGCTTGTCACAGTTAACTGGTTCAGTACGTGCTAAGCAATCCATCATACGGGTTTGGAACCAAGCTAAAAATTATTTTTATTTAAAGGGACTATTTTGAAAAAGAATTTCGTGTTCGTAAATTACTTAGTCCATCTTTGCAATGTTCGTTATTCATAATACACAAGTTGTCGAAGAGCTTAGGATGTTTCCCATTGAAACCGCACACAGGATTCAAGATAAATGTGCATGGTTTTTCACAGTTGGTTTGAGAATCTGCCGAGAGTTTGGAGGAAACAGATTTACAGTCACTATTACGTGTTTGGTGCCATGCTTCGATAAATACAAAAATATTACAAATTAATATAAACAATAATCTTATACTTTAAAATTAGTTTACTTTTTCCATCCCTGCAATGAGCGTTTTTCATCAAACACAAGTTGTTAAAGAATTCAAACCGGTCTCCATTGGTACCGCAAACTGGGCGATATTCTCGGGTACAAGGCGTCTCACAACCAGCTAAATAATCAGTTGTGTCTTCAGCTGAACAAGGGGTTAGTGACCGCAGAGAAGTCCAAACTAAATTTAAAAAAAATAAACACCAGTCAAAAATAAGTGTATTAGTAACTTTAAAATTTAAAACCAATTTACCGGAATGAGTTTCGCATTCAAAAGCTTTAAAGGTGCATTGATTTCCGAATAGACGGAACTCACGACCATTAGTTGCGCAAATTGGATTGTATTCAAGTGTGCAAACTTTAGGACAATCTTTCGATTGACCAATTGCAACACATCCAAACAAAACTGTCAAAATAATTTTACTATTTAAGGAAATCATTTTTTCGCTTCTAATTGTCCTTTTCAGTCAATTAAGTTGACACTGCAATTTTGTTCAACCTGCTTTAGGTGGATTTGTACGCTCACAACTGATTTGGCCATAATATTTTCTTGCTTTTTATATCAACTGTAATCAAAAACTGTGAAGTGGATAAATTTGATTACGATTTTATATATATTTATCAAATTTGAACGCTTAAATTAATTTTGAATTGTGCAAATTAAAAAGTACTTCAGATTAAGTTGTAACTGTTTGGAAAAGATTATTTTAATATTTAGAAAATTATCTATTTTTATTTTTTAGGAAAAATTTATGCACACTTTAAATTTTTGGTGTAGATACGGATTGACTAAATAATTAACAACTTCATGTTCTAAAATATTGTGTCTGACATTAAAGTGTTTATTTACATTTAAATTGATAATTGATTATTATAATGTAATCTACTAATTTCGAAATAACTGTAAAAGATTTGAATTTACGCTTGTCTAAATTTTTGTGAATTCTTCTGGCTGATTAAATTATTTTTGAATCGCTTTATTATAAAAATTATTGGGAACAAAAATATGAAATTAAAAAAATAGTTTATTTGAATTTATTTTAATCAATAAATACATCGAATAATAAAATAGATCTCAATAACTACAATATCTTGTAATTTGGAGAGGATGAAATATCTTCTGCAATAAACCTGTATTTTTATTTTGTTTTGTTGCAGAGAGACGGAATTTTCGTAAATGTAAGTTATTTAAACCGGCATCAAGATCTTTCTGCAACGTTGGCTTAAAACTAAAACTATTTTATATTTATAGCTATACAAGCCTTTCCACAATGTTGGCGTAAAACTAAAACTATTTTATAGTTACAGTTATACGTCAGCTCAAATAGGCTTCTCCAATGTCAGCGTCGGCTAAAAGGTAAAAAACCACAAATAATATTGTCAACAATGTAACAGAACCTGACTGAGCATGCCCAGTTTGCATGAAGATGTATCATCTGCATTCCCATATCATTCTCATAAGCGGTTTAGTAATATTGTATAATATATTTTTCATTCTATTAATAGTATAATTATAGGTGCGAATAGTATAATTTGTCATAATTTTAAAATTAATAATTCGTTTTTTAGGTGAAATTTTTTTTATTACTCTCTGATGTCAACTACTAGAGACTAGACTAATTTGAAATGATTTTGTTTCTAAATTAAAATAAGTAATGAATTTTATGGTTCTTCTTGTTACAATAAATTATTACCCTATGTAGAGAAAAAAATTATTGTTGTATAATTAATCTAAAATAGAATGAATATTACAAAAAAAATTAAAGCAATGAATCTAAACCAGTTAAATTTAAAACATAATGTTCAAATTTTCAAGTGCGCACATAATTAGATATTGAGAAATTGTATTTATATTTTGTTCCGAAAAACAATTAACTAGAACAGGCATGTCAAACTCATTTCGGTATACGGGCCATTTTATTCGAAAATTGTATTCCAAATCCTTTTGTGGGCCACATATTCTTAGTTTTATTAAAAATTCCAATTTTGTGTGTTAAATTTACCAGAAATAAAACAAAAAACAAAATTTTTCATATAAAAAGATATTTATTAATAAGAATTTAAATTATTTTTTGCAGGATATAATGCACCGTTTTTCATTTTTCAAATCATCAAAATTTGGTATTAATTTTTGGCTTGATGTTATTTTTAATATCGATGATAAATGTTCTTCATTCAATCTGGTTCGCTGCGCAGTTTTATTTATCTTCATTTGTGAAAAAAGTTGTTCATAAATATACGTGCTACCAAACATGCATAATATGCTTATAACAAAATGTCGAATTCCTGGAAAACGTTCTGCAATTAAGTACCCGTAAAATTCTGGAATACCAATTTCCTTATATTTTTGGTTCAATAAAGAATCGCATCGTAGCTCTTTAAATTCCATTTGCAAATTTTCGTCTATATTTTCAATGTCAATAGACATCGGAGAGCAAAAAATATGGAAATGACATTTGCTACTTTCAAAATCAGAAAACCTCTTTTCGATATCTTCTTCCAACATTTCCAGTTGTTTCTCATATTTGTCAAATTTTAATCCTGGATGTTTAAGCAAAAGAGTCTTACAACTATAAAAATTTGATACATTTTCTTTTTTTAGTTGTATTTTCCAAAGTGATATCTTTTGTTTGAATAAATTTATTTGGTCATAAAGTGATGTTATAAGCATGTTTTTACCCTGAAGATTAATATTGAGTTGACTGAGATGGCCAGTAATGTCAACTGAGAAAGCTAAATCTTGTATCCAATTAACGTCTTTCAGTTCTGAGCAGTCATAATCTTTAATTTCTAAAAAAAGTACGATTTCATCCAACAGCTGTAAAAATCTTTTCAAAAGTTTATGACTCGAAAGCCAACGAACTTCAGTATAATACGGCAAATCTTCGTAATCAGATTCCACATCTTTCAGCAATGTCGTAAATTCCCGATAAAATTAACAATCTTAGCAACTTTTTTAAATACATTATCAATTTTAATTACTTTTGAACATAAGACTTGCTGGTGGATAATGCAATGGAAGTGTTGAAAAGATTTATTATGTTCGGTTTTAACATAATCTTTTAGTCTACCAGCGACACCACGTATAGCTCCCGTCATAAAAGGGGCCCCATCAGTTGCCAAAGATACCAAGTTATTCATTGGAAGATCATATTTTTTAATAGCAATCATAAGGATGTCGAAAATATCATTTCCAGTTGTTGTACCATGCATTGGAATTACTTCTAATAACTCTTCAATTATTGTCATATTCCCATCACACCTCGAATAAAAACGGCTAGCTGTGCTATATCTGTTGCATCAGTACTCTCATCGATTGCAATTGAAAACACTTCAAAATTCAATGCAACTGTTGACCTCTTAAATTTGAAGCAATGTCAGTGATTCTAGTCGCAACTTTATTTCGGGACAAACTTATGGTTTTAAATTTTTTGATCATATCTGGGCATAACTCTTCAGCTATTATTAAGCATTCACTAATAAATTCGCCTTCCATGAATGGTTTTGATTTTTTCGCTATTGCATGCGATAACCGATAACAAGCTTTTACGGCGGCCACATTTTCTGCGATTGGTTTAGTGAAAATGCTTTGTTGTTTTCGAAGAACTGCCTTTAATTCGAACAACTTTTCCTCGCGCATTTTTCCAACGATATTTTCATATTCTTCACTATGAATGGTGTCATAATGCCTTTTCAAATTGTATTCCTTGCACACCGAAATAGTCTGTCGACATATCAAGCAAAAAATTTTACCTTTTTCTTGAATAAAAAAATATTTAATCTCCCATTTTTCTTGAAACAAACGATGTTCACTTTCAATTGATCGTTTTTTACTCGTACTTGGCATCATCTTCAAATTGAACGGCTTTAATATTGTACTACTAAAGAAAAATTCGTTATTTCTCATATGAAAGAAAATACTAATAAAACTTACCAGATTAGAATAACTTTTTTATAAAAACTATACTCCAACACGACTTAACAAAAAACTGAAACAATCAGTGTGTTTGGTGTTCAAAAATAAAAGAACAACGAAATTCAACTACCGCTAATAGAAACCTTAACTCTAATAGTTGCGAAGAAATAAATCAAAGAAGAATGCGTTCAAGTTAAATTCCCGCCTACTAATACAAATCTTTTCGTTAGAATTCAAAATATGAGATTGAAAATTGTACAAGATATGCAATAATTTTACTGTTGGGGTTGTTTTGAATATATAAATATTTAGAACACAACTAGAAACGCAAACGAAACGTTCTAAGACTTTATTTATTTTTTATTTTGTTAATTTTTTTGTATATTTATTAAATAATTTTTTTTTGGTATTATTTTTCAATTTTTTTTTATAATTTTTTAATTAATACACTATAGTTGTGGATATGTATAATGGGCCGCAAATAATTTTGCAGCGGGCCGCAACCGGCCATGCCTGAACTAGAATAACTAAAATACAGTTATGAAAAAATTATTCAATTTATTTATTTTTTATCTAATTATTATAAGTATAGTAAATTGAAATTCAAGTTAACCAAGTTTCGTAGAAATCTTTAAGTTTCTCGTCAATTTAAAATTGTCTTGATAATAATAATAATAATAATAATAATAATATTGTCTTATTATTATTATTATTATTATTATTATTATTATTATTATTATTATTATTATTATTATTATTATTATTATTAGCTTTCCAAACTTCACACCCTTCATATTTAGCAGAATGTGTTGTTAGTGCCATTAATGATTTGCTACTAAAAAAATCAAATCGGTTGGATATAAATAAAATGGGAGACTTGAGACTGAAGTTAACTAAGATGGAACATAAGATAAAATCTCTTTGTAATACGCATCAAGCGCAAGGATCTTTAATATATACTAAATATATATGTATAATACATTATTATTATTATTATTATTATTATTATTATTATTATTATTATTATTATTATTATTATTATTATTATTATTATTATTATTATTATTATTATTATTATTATTATTATTATTATTATTATTATTATTATTATTATTATTATTATTATTATTATTATTATTATTATTATTATTATTATTATTATTATTATTATTATTATTATTATTATTATTATTATTATTATTATTATTATTATTATTATTATTATTATTATTATTATTATTATTATTATTATTATTATTATTATTATTATTATTATTATTATTATTATTATTATTATTATTATTATTATTATTATTATTATTATTATTATTATTATTATTATTATTATTATTATTATTATTATTATTATTATTATTATTATTATTATTATTATTATTATTATTATTATTATTATTATTATTATTATTATTATTATTATTATTATTATTATTATTATTATTATTATTATTATTATTATTATTATTATTATTATTATATTATTATTATTATTATTATTATTATTATTATTATTATTATTATTATTATTATTATTATTATTATTATTATTATTATTATTATTATTATTATTATTATTATTATTATTATTATTATTATTATTATTATTATTATTATTATTATTATTATTATTATTATTATTATTATTATTATTATATATTATTATTATTATTATTATTATTATTATTATTATTATTATTATTATTATTATTATTATTATTATTATTATTATTATTATTATTATTATTATTATTATTATTATTATTATTATTATTATTATTATTATTATTATTATTATTATTATTATTATTATTATTATTATTATTATTATTATTATTATTATTATTATTATTATTATTATTATTATTATTATTATTATTATTATTATTATTATTATTATTATTATTATTATTATTATTATTATTATTATTATTATTATTATTATTATTATTATTATTATTATTATTATTATTATTATTATTATTATTATTATTATTATATTATTATTATTATTATTATTATTATTATTATTATTATTATTATTATTATTATTATTATTATTATTATTATTATTATTATTATTATTATTATTATTATTATTATTATTATTATTATTATTATTATTATTATTATTATTATTATTATTATTATTATTATTATTATTATTATTATTATTATTATTATTATTATTATTATTATTATTATTATTATTATTATTATTATTATTATTATTATTATTATTATTATTATTATTATTATTATTATTATTATTATTATTATTATTATTATTATTATTATTATTATTATTATTATTATTATTATTATTATTATTATTATTATTATTATTATTATTATTATTATTATTATTATTATTATTATTATTATTATTATTATTATTATTAT